>BSBK01007117.1:0-137835 GCA_027943335.1 Chamaecyparis obtusa | reverse complement strand
AAACCTTAAACACAAAAATATATACATAAGCCTACCATAAAAATATTAAGCTATATCGTGTTGTTTGTCATGCTAGCTATCAAACGAGTAGTACGATTGGCCACAAAAACTCATTAAAAATGTATAAATGATAGGCGACGATCAGAAAAATCAACTTGAAAACCATAATATCAAGTGAAGAATAAATTAAAAACTTGCCATACAAGGCTACTTAAGAACACAACTTTTTGTGGTGATTATAGAAATATGTTCGCTTATTAAAAGATCTCAAAATGTAGAATGAAAAACTATTGCCATTAACTCGAACACCTTTTAATGTAAAAATAATTAGTGGAAACATTAATAAAATATCATCAATTTTTAAGCATAATGATATGTAAAATTCCCTATAGAAATCAAAAAATATTAATGGTAATTGAAAACAAAGTTAATAATACAAATCTTGAAAGAATCAAGGAGGTGACTATAAATTACAGCTATAGTTTCTTACTAAATATTGATATTAGCTAGTTAATGGACATTGCAAAAAATCAAATGATGTCTAAACATGTCCCACAATTGCATTATGAAAAATATTATTTAGGCATATTGCCTCTTTAAACAAATTGAATAAGCTTTCAATAAGATGTGATCTTTTATTGTTTAGGGGATAGATGAAACCAAACTTGTAAGAATCTAGAATTTAATTCATTTTCATTATTAAATTTATCTCTAAAAAATCATAGACTTTTATAAATAAAGTTACTGGGGGCAGTTGGTCACAACTACTTATGTTATTGATAGACATTCCTATAATACTCAAACAGACACATTCACCTCTCAAAAAACACCCCAAAAGGATAACTTTGCAAGAAGATTGAAGAACAAGAAGCGACCACTAAGGAAGAGGTGATACCCATGACAATAGCAGAATACTTGGGTAGATCTGAAGATAGTTGCACAGACTCACATGAGTATGAATGGGACTCTTACTGTGATGCAACAATGGAGATAGAGATAGATGTCATTCACAAGTATGCCTACCAAATCAAAGAAGGTCAAAGCTCAAGCATTAGGTCATTCAGATTAGGCCTACATAATGCTATCGATGACTCTAGGGTAAGTGCACAAAGATGGGGGACCAAAAAGGGGGTATAAGATGTCAGTTTTTTCCTGAAATCAGCAAACTCTGAACTTCAACAAGAAATTGAAGATAGTAAGACTCAAAATTTTAAGATGTGACAAAAACAAGAGTTGTAATACTCTGAATCTAGTTCCTAAACTACTAACTTATTTTGAAAATGGTTGAAGATTAAGGCCCTCAAAAAGGGGGAGCACAAAAAGTGGTCCTATTTTTTTTGAAAAAACATAACATAGCATCTGGTGTGCTCCCCTAAAATGTTAACTTTTTTTTTGAATTTTTTTTAATCGCTCCAGTGAGAATTTAACTAACACCACGTAGTTTATCTTGAAATTTTTTGGTAATTTTTTGATGAATGTATAATTTTTATGAATTTACGAAGTGCACACATCCTGAAAACATGAAATTTCTGTGTGCTCCCCCTAAAAATCATTTTAAAACTAATCAAAAATCAAATTTTCTTTTTTTTAAAGTGTGTAGAATGGAGTCTAGTTTTTAAAAATGTAGCTTGTTACAAAATTCGATGAATGAGCCAAAATATATGCCCAAAATACTACATGTTGGTTTTTTACAAAAAATAGACATACACACAAAATAAATTATAATTGAAAAACCTAACATAATCAAAATTCAAAATAAATTATATGCTTAGATAGCTAACAGAGAGATTTGCAATATCGCGTCGTCTGATTTTTACGTTCTTGACCCACGAGTAAACTTGACGAGGAGCATACACAAAAAATATGTCATTTTTTTGTATGTCTACTAGAAAACACGTCTCGGGCCTATTTCAATCGTCCAAGCCTTTGGGTTGGATCTCCAAGGAAAATCCAAGCCTTAAGATTGGTAAATTCCAATGCCTTACAAAGCGCGTGCGCCCTATAGGGTGAGCGCACTATTGAAATCTATGACTTTCATAGGGCGTGCGCCCTATGAAAGTCATAGATTTCAATAGTGCGCTCACCTTGTAGCCCTATAGGGCATGCACCCTATTTAAGACATAGATTTAAATAGTGATGAGAAATAGTTAGAGTGAGAGGAAGATAGAGAGATAGAGGGAGAGAGAGAGAGAATGAGAGATAGAGAGCACTCTCTCTCTCTCTCTCTCTCTCTCTCTCTCTCCCTATACTCTCTCTCTCTACACCTTCATATCCTCTATATTTTCCTTTCTTATCGTCTTTCACCCCCTCTCTCTCCCACACGCACATATGCTGTCTCCCACCTTCCTACCCTCTCTCTCTCTCTCTCTATATATATATATATATATATATATATATATATATATTCCCTTATTACCCTCTTTCACCCCCTCTCTCTCTCACACACACATATACTCTCTCCCACCTTTCTACCCTCTCTCTCTCTCTCTCTCTCTCTCTCTCTCTCTATATATATATATATATATATATATATATATATATATATATATATATATATATATATATATATATATATATATTCCCTTAGTACCCTCTTTCACCCCCTCTCTCACACACACACATATGCTCTCTCAATATTGAGAAATTGTTAGAATATTTTGCCTAATACTAGAGCAATATAGACAATCTCATCTTTGTCACTCATTGAATTGCTGACCAATCACTTGTCAAACCTCCCTCTGTAACTCAAGAGCTAGAAGTATCTCCTTCTTAACCGCTATACAACTCTCCTATGTCTGACTAAAAAATTAATTCATTCCCATCAATCTCTCCCCTAATGTGGCTTACTGATCCCGTACATATACTTTCTCATTCAGAAACTAAAGGGCCACAAAGTGAAAGGGCTTGGGATCACAATAGGTGTCGGTTCACATTCCTTTTTGTTCCCAACTCCATGACACTTCTCAAGGCTGGAACACTTGAAAAGCTATCTAATTTAATGAAATCTACTATAAAACATTAAGACAACTTCTCTTGTTTGTGATATTGTTTTCCATACTAGCTCTATAAAGAACTGTTGTTGGCCACACAAAATAATAAAAAATGTATAAATGATAGGTATTGTGAGGAAACTTGGTTTGAAAACCATGTTGCCAAGTCAAAAAGAAATAAAAACTTTCCATGTGCATGACCACTTAGAATATAACTTGTACTGTGTGGACTATAGGAATATCTTCGCTTACTGGAAAAACTTAATAAATGGGATGGAAAACCATTGCCACTAACTTGAGCTAAGTTCTTATAAAATAAAGTTATAAATCTAAATTTCAAATGGTGAGAGGACATTAATAAGTCTTTTTTGAATTTTTTTAATTTAAAATCATCTTTTTAAATGCATGATCTAGACCTAGAAGAATATAATTGAAGGGGTTTTGACTAAATTTCCTTTTGATATTTAGAAAAAAATGAACAATTTGGATCTAAAGGAATATGATTGAAGAGGTTTAGACTAAACTCTCTTTGATAGAATCTCAGACTTAAAATGAACCCTCAAGAAAATCTCACCCACAACTACCAAAAATAAATAAATTTAATTCATCTTTTTCAAATCAAATAAGGTTATCGAAAAATACTATTTAACATGTATATAATTCTTAATATCATCTTTTTAAAAAGTACAATATATATTAAATTTTTAATACTTTATTTTTTAAAACTTAAAAATGAAGATATGTCCATTACTAAAAATGATGACTTCTATTGTATAGGATAAAATTATTATTCATTCATACCCCTCATCAGATTTGGCATCGGCTAAGCTCCATACAAAACACACCTAAGAGAAAAAAAAAATGTCAAATTATTTTTTTCGAGATTCTGGAAAACACAATGATTTTTTTGCAATTTTTTTTGTGGTTTTCGACCACAAAATATGCAGATCATAAAGAATAGATAATGAAAATTTTGAAAAAATCTATTGTATTTTCTATTTTTTGAAATTTAGTCAAAATAGATTTTATAGAAAACTTAACGGCATCCATCAAATTTAAGCAACTCTCAAAGACGACACAAATTAACTGATTAGATGAATGAATTTTTAGATCCAACGACGCAAAAGCCATCTTCCTATGCAAATCCATCCACTACCTAGGCGATAAGGCTATTTAAAGGTTGAAGTCCCGCCGGGTTTCGTCAAGTCTCACTCGGGAAAATTTATCTGACGTCGGGAAAAATAATGACCCTGCAATTAAAAGCTTTTGAATTTTGGGCTGCACCGACCTTCTCAATCTGCATCAAATTGGCTCTGCTCACATTGTTAAATTTGCTTGTAACGAGAACTAGGAACACATTTCTCTTTGACCTTGATACTAATGAATCAGGACATCTCAAGCCTAATCACGAGAGGAGAGGGTGGCTTATACGAGGGGAGTGGCTGGGGTTAAGCCAATGTAAAATCTGATTCTGATGCTATCCATCTATTTAAATCGCACATATTGTCTATTTAGTTTAGGCCAATGTAAAATATGATTGTCAAGGTATAATTTCTTCAGATCCACTTGTTGTAAGTGTTCTCTTCGTAATTAGCCATCATAAGAAGAAGATGTTTCTATAGTGATTTCCTATGACAATACCTTTTAGGGTCTCTACACTCAAATTCGACCCTTTGAATTATTACTTTAAACATTTGTCGAGTTCAATATTTTCATTGCAAAAATAGTGCCACAAACAGGGCATTACAGGACCGGCCACTATTTATTGTTAAGGTTCGAACAATAAGACTTAAATGAAGATATGTTAGCTGAAAAAGACATTCCATGGGAAAAAAAAGTGAAGGGCGGGGTGGTGGTGGGGTGATTAAGCCAATGGGGTGGGGAGAGAAGGGATGTAGTGGAAGGTTTTATATAGCTGTATTTATATATAATAAGGTTGGTTTTGGGAGTAGGGGCCGTAGAAAAAAAATTAGTTTGATTAAGTTCTTTTTTATCGAGTAGATTTTGGCGGAATGGATACTCCTTAATTCTTTGCTCTTAGTCAAAGAAGTTCGAACCTCCAACACACAAAAAAGACATTCAATGCATAAATTTGTGTGAATATTTCAGAATGTATACAATTCTTTTTCTTGTAGAAGAATCTCTTATACATGAATCTTTTACCTCTTTCCTTTCAATTGTTATGGTTAAATTATTGATTGCTCTCTTTTTCCTTCTTTATGTAATATTTATTAGTACTTGTCGCTTTAACTTGTGATTAAAACAATATCTGTGAACCAATTAGAGATTAGAATATTTATTATTTTGTTATATATTTCATATTTTATATAGTTAAATTGAATATTTTTTAAGTTTCTAATATATACAAATTATTTATTGATAAATTGATTGGCTAAAATATTTAATCCCTTGTACACGAAATTTACAGAATGTAACATGAAAAATATCTCCTCGTCTTAGGTGCTTAATACCACTCCGAAATTCCCACCCACATTATAGAAAAAAAATACATACGTGGCTAAAAAATTAGAAACCATTTTTTTACACAATCAATATGATACATTAAATTTGAATTTTTGTTATAATTAATTTAAAAATAAAATAAAATGTATTTAAGATGTATTTAATTAATTTAAAGTATCTAATAAAAATGTAAAATTATTTTAAAAATAAATTTTAAACTGTTTAACTTAGAAACAAAATAAAAATTAGAAATATAATAAAAATTAGAAAACTCTTTTTACGGTAAGATTTAAACTATTTAAATTAGAAACATAATATAAATTTAAAAATTAAATGACATTGCCAAATATTAATTACAAATAATTATATATATAGGACATTTTATGTATTATTATCCAATATATAACAAATAAACTATGATTATTATAAATTTCCTTTTTAAAATAAGAAACATTTTATTGTTATTGTAACAAAAATAATTCTTACTACTACTCAAACAATAATCATAATTAATATTTTAAAGTTTCATAATAAATTTAATGCAATTTGTTATAATTTATATTTTTTTAAATATTATTTTATTAATTACAAAATTAAAGGCAAGTACTAGTCACTAAGTGGCATTTGTTTTTGTTTTCTTTCAAACATTTTATTCTTTTTTAGGTTTAAACTATAGTTTCCCTTAACACATGTTCAACAAGACTCTAGTTAACAAAATCTAGGGAAACTTTGTAGTATATATGCTCATTTGTTAGCTTTCAAAAGATGCCACCAATTATTGAATAGGACAATTTTAACAAGATAATTATACATCATTTTTCCTATTTATGTTAAAGAAATACTATACCTTTCATGTAATTTAAATGATATTTTAAATAAATTACAATGGACATAACCATTGCACTTCTTTTGAGTCAAGTGCTAGTCTTATTTCTTTGAACTCTCATGTGATAAAGTAACTACGCAGTTATATATTTAGCATATCTTATCTGGAATACACTTTGTTATATGGCTGGATAGCCACATGTGGAAAAATGAGGATGTGTGAGCTTTGTTAGAAACGTATATTAATTGAAACTTGTTATTGTATGTCTGTCCAAGTTTCAAACGCAGATTTTTCTGGCTAGCTGTCAGCAAAATTAATTTTATTCAGGACAGACAATTTCTTCTGACAACTCTTAATTTTTTTCTTTTGTGAGGAATGATTATTATGACTTTATATTATGATATTTATATTCTTCAATTTTATTGTGTGAGTTTTTTCTATCAATATTTTGGATTACACTATGATCTATCATCATGATGAAAGAATGTAAAGGAGAGTGAAATGGAAAGAATTTTGGATAAGATGTGGATTAGCATTTTGTAAATGTTGTGTCGCATTTTATTTTTTGCAAGAACTCTATTCAACAAACTTTGTAAAAATATCTAGATTAAAAATGTTGTTTTACATTTAAATCAAGAGAATATATCAATAGATACAAAATTTTCTAATAAATGCTTAAATTTATAACTTATTATATTATTCAGATATCTTAGTTAAGAAAATAAGTTTTAATTATCTCTATAATAATTTTAAATATATTTTCTTATTATTATAATATATCATGAATTCCATTATATATTGATTAAATTATTTATATGAATTTTAATTGAATTACACATTGAAATAATCTATATTTATTATTATATTAAAAATTATTAAATAGGGAATAAAAAATAAAATGTCGTTACCAAAATCCTTGTCATTACAAGAACAATATAATAGACCTTTGCATAAAATAGAAACCATTATCACTACCCATCTCTACATAATCCTATGTGTGAGTGACACAGTTGTACACCCATAGAGAGCTCTATGCATTTCCTTCAACTCAACCCATCAACAAATCCTCTATAGAAAAATTCATGGATTTAGCCTTTTCTAATCATGTTGCATTTTTAGGCTCATCCTTTAGTAGAGTCAAGAAAGAGCTTCAACAAACATAGCCGATTATCTACATTAGGAACATACACAGTTGAATTGATAACAAAATCCACTTCTATCACCTCTTCTAACCAAATTCTTGGAACTAACTCCATGTCCCACATCACCCTTTTAACAAATCCTATGGACATTAAGGAACCATGTAAAAATATATACATAAGCATACCATAAAAATATTAAGCTATATCATCTTGTTGGGCATGCTAGCTATCATAAGAGTAGTATGATTGGCCACAAAAAGTCATTTAAAATGTGTAAATGGTAGGCACGATAAAAAAAAAATCAACTTGAAAACCATATCAAGCTAAGAAGAAATAATAAACTTTCGATACAGGACTACTTAATCTAACATAACTTTTTGCGGTGACTATAGAAATATGTTCGCTTATTAAAAGATCTCAAAATGTAGAATGAAAAACTATTGCCACTAACTTGAGCCCCTTTTAATGTAAAAATAAGTGGTAGACACATTAATAAAATATCATCAATTTTTTAGCATGATGATTTGTAAACTTCCCTATAAAAATCACTAAGTAATAATGGTAATTGGAAACAAGGCTAATAATCTAAATCTTGAAGGAATCAAGGAAGTGACTATAAATTATAGCTATAATTTCTTGCCAGATATTGATATTATATATAGATTATCTATAGATAATCTATTGCAACAATCAAATGATGTCTAAACATGTCCACAACTGCATTATGCAAAATATTATTTAGTCATACTACCTCTTTAACAAATTGAATAAGCTTTCAATAAGATGTGATCTTTTATTGTTTAGCGGATAGCTGAAATCAAACTTGTAAGAAGAGATTTTCATTATTAAATTTATCTCTAAAATATCATAAATTTTTATAAATAAAGTTACTAGAGGCAGTTGGTTACAACTACTTATGTTATTGATAGACATTCCTATAATACTCAAAGAGCCACATTCACCTCTCGACAAACACCCCTATAGACAACTTTGCAAGAAGATGAAGAACAAGAAGTTACCACTAAGGAAGAGGTGATACCCATGACAATAGAAGAATACTTGGGTAGATCTGAAGACAGTCACACAGAATCACATGTGTATGAATGAGACTCTTGTTGGAATTAGGAGAGATAGGTACTGAGAGGGGAGGGGTGAATTGGTGCCTACTAAAACTTTTACTTGTAAACCTTTCTAATATATAACTGTAAACAGTGATAACTGACAAAAACAACTTGAATCTACTTGCATGTATTAATCATTTATTTAACTTATGAAAGTAAATAACATGAAATCAATATGACAATCACATAACATAAGTATTTTGGTAACACAGAAACCCTTGTTAGAAAGTAAAAACTACGGTGCCGATGACACCCACAAATTCTTCACTACTACAGATAGAAAAGGTTTTCCTGTTAGGGCTACAAGTTTTGATCACTTCTAGTGATCTCACCCTGTTAGGAGTGACATGTTAGATCAGCTAGATCTACCTAGTTATAGGATTTTAACAACACTGTTGAAGTGTGCACTCGGTTAAGAGATTTACATAAGACTGTTAAGCCTACTCTCCTAAGAGATTTTGTCCAAAACTTTATTACAATTGTCAGAAAGCAATAGGTAAATATCTACTAATTGAAAACTCAATTGTCTGATTACAGATCTATAAGTATTGATAACTATCACCTTACTTGTGATGAATCTCTGCTCTGAACTGCTCAGTAGCCTCTTCTCATTCTGCTCAATCTGAATTCCTTTGTAGTCTGTTCTAATCTGTTAACTGATAAACTTGAAGTTAGGCAATTGCTTCAAGTGCTCCTTGATTCATATATTAGCTCACATCAAAATGACGTGAACACATAAATATATAGTGTTCTATTTTTGCCGCTTTAACAAAATTAGGTTACACAACATAGTCATAACCCTAAGATCTACGGTGTACAATAATGACCTAGATCAACTATTACAAAAGATATACATTGCATTCAATGAATATCATTACATTAAATATTCCTTGATCTTGGTAAAACATTTTATGAACCATTGTAACCATTTGCATACAAGTATGTGTCATCCCAAATTACTATGCCATTTTCTGTGTCCCTCGGTAAATACTATATAATCTACTCGGTGTATACTGTCTATCGGTGTCAGTGATGTTGGTGCTCGGCAAACTACATGGTGCTTGGTGTGCAAGCTTAACCGACCAGTCTATCTTGCTTCTTGTTACCGATTTGCTCATTGTAAGTGACCGACCGATATGTATAAAATCCTTTGATACCAATGACAACCACAAATGCTCAAATAGAGATAAAAATCTCCCCCTTTGGCATTAGTATCAAAACTCTAATGTATATAGACAAAAATATTCTATATATAACTTATACTTCTGCCATATATACATATCAAAAAAATTTGTAAGTACTAAGTACTCCCCCTCAGTGCATGCTCCTGGTAATGTAGTATACATAGCTTCTGATGTACATATTTGGCATGATGACATATACATTGATTTTCCCCCTTTTTGATAGTAATGCCAAATACAAAAAAATAAGTAGTATACTCGCATCTTATAAAAAATATGCTGGTGGGTTTTCTTCAGTGACTCCAAGAGGTTTGCCCATTCCTCTTTCAATTTGGTGAGAGCAATATGTTCAAGACCAACTTGTGCATGCATGTCAAAGATGTTATCTAATACCAAAATTTTTGGGGTTCCTACGAGTTGTTTTGCTTTGACAATGTGGGTCTCAAAAATTTTCAGGTATGGTAGGAGTTCTTTCTGTAACTCAGTAACCTGATCTATTATATGCTCTTCTTGTTTCTTTAAATCTATTATCAATCGTCAGAGTTCCTGAACTCAGTGAATATGCTTTGAGAAAGCATTTGGCTCGGTTAATGCTGCATTTGTACTTACCTTTATTTCTGCTTCCAATCCTGTGATCTTTTCATTGACTTCAGCAGTGAAGGTATCTAAAGTACAAAGCTTTAATAAATACTGACAAATTAACTGAGTGATAGATTTAATCTCAGTGATTACCTCAGATAATGTCACCTTCTTTATTGCCACTTCTTGGCTTATTCTTTCTATTAATTTGTCTTGTATATTGGATTATGCCCTTTCTTCAATTTGTTTATCTGCATCAGTGTTCGAGGCATTGATCTTCTCATCAAGTGTAGCAAGTTGATCTATGATAGGAGTATCCTCATCAATGTTTACCTCAGGTATGATCTGTTGCAAGATATCCCTCACATCGGTTAATACTTCTTTTCATTTGTGTTCTTGCTTCAACTTCTCTTGTGCTGCCTTCCTTGAACATAATTCCCCATATTTACTCAATTCTTTGGGGCTTAGGGTCCTTGGGTCACACTCAGGGATAATTATTACTTCATCTAGGGTGACCAACCCTTTTCCTTTCTTTTTCTTTTTTAGTGCTAGAGGTGATTTCTTCTCAAAAATAGTAATAGTTTTGTCTCTAGCCTTCGGAGTGTCCTTCCCAGTTGACATACTTTCTTCCTTCTTCTACTCCTTAGTAGCTGTAGTCTCAGTTTATGGAATCGAAGCCTTGGATGTGGTGTCATGTGGGTTCACCTCAGTTTCTGTTGTCTCAACGGTTTCCTTTGTCTCAGTAGAAGGTGCTTCTATTTGATTAGGTTCATCTGTCTCTATAGGTTTTTCAGGTTCTTGTACCTCTGTTGTGTCTTTGTTGTGCTCGAGGTTTGAGCCTTCGAGTTGTACTTGTGAAATAATCTCAGCTGCTTTTGCAAATGCAGTAAGCTTACCCGGTAGTGATGTAAATATGCTTTCAATGTCTAGTGCTTCATCTTGATTAGGTACAATATTCACATGTTCATCATCCTTGTCATCAGGATCACCATCTGTGATGTCCTTAATGAGTACATCATCATCGATTTTCTTCTGCAATTGGATCTTTACTTGATTCGGTGCATCCTGTGAAACTATTATTTCATCCTTCTGCTCGGTGATATCAATTACCTCGGTAACTGATATATCGGTGACCTTTGATTTCTTTGATGTACTCTCCTCAATACAAATACCTTTACCTTTAGAATTTTGTCTCTTCTTAGACAAGTTTAAGAATGCTTCTTGCTCATCTTTTTCTTCAGCCTTCAAAATTGATGTCCATAAAGAAACACTTTTTATGTCCATATCTGCCACATTTTCATCCATTATCATCATTGCTCAATTTTTTACCATAAATCTTGCTTGGTATTTGGTCATGTAATCATTGAGTTCTCCATAGCTTAGGTGTGGAGCTGCTCGAACTAGAGATCGTTCTCTCTTTCTCTTCTCATTGTCTAGAGCAATAGTCCATCTTTCAGTGATCTTATCATCTAATGCCTTTGGTAATGCACAGGAAAATTCCATTGGAACCTTCTTGAATTTTATCATCATTTGGATGATGGCCTCTTCTAACTTAGTTTGATCCTTTGTTGACATCTTGTCAAATATGTCTATTCCTGGATCAACAAGATCTCCATTTTCAATTATATCTTCAATAATGTCATCTAGTATTCTTACCTTGTTGCTGACCACCTTGTATTGATTGATGTCATCTTTAGTCTTTGTCTCCTCATGATCTTCTTTACTTCTGATAAGTTTTCTTCTTTTCTTTGATGCCTCAACTATAGCCTTTTTCTTTCTCTTGATATATTTCCTTGTCGGTGTAGCTGCCCTTAGTTTAGTTACTTTCTCTACTTCTTTCTTCTCGGGTGATGAAGCTACAGCAGATGATCTTGTTTTCATGCCTTCTTGTACTGGTGACTGCTTCTTCATAGGAATTTTAGGTGGAGGAACCGGTGTGGGGTCTTCTTCTTCATCGGACTCGGTCTCCTCACTATCATATGGTTTGTCAGCTAACTATAATTGACCTTCGGTTTCCTATTCAACTATTGTTTCCTTAGGTGTTTCTGACACATCTCCATATATAGTAGTAAGATTTTTCCTTATCTTCTTTACCTTTCTAGATATTTTACCGATCTCTATATTTGTTGAAATTCTAGATTTTGCCTCTTCATACACTCTGAACCTAGTGGCTATGGGATCTTTCGGTAATGCAAGCAGTGCATTAATAGATTTTAGAGTGAAATCTTAGTTCATTTCATAACCCATCGGTGCTAACCATTTTACTCTAGGTTCGACTACTCTTATCATAGTAAAATATGTGTTGACTACAAAACATATATCATTCTCAAATTTCTCAACTAGTTCCCTCGCTCCTTTGATGCATTTTAGTCTGAAACTCTTTGAAGTATGCATCAAACTCTATGTTCAATTTATTTCCTAACTTACTCATCATTTCATTGATCTATTTCATTATTAGTATATCTAATTTCCAATTTACTTTACCGACACCAAGTACATACTTTTGTAGATAGAAAAATATGCAAAGAAGTAATGTTCGGAACTTACAGGTATTTGACTTCCTTGTCCTTATGGTCTTCATATTTTCCTATAATTGATGAAGTAGTACCTCAGCAAGATCAATTTGGTGATCTTTCTTCACAATTTTGTACGCCATGTCTACCGCGCTGCATGGTACACTGTTCGGTCTGCTCGATTGAAATATTTTGTACCCGATCACGTGTGCTGCAAATTTGTCTGCAGGGTCTGTGATTGTTGAAATCTTTAATGCTCTTTCATCCCATTGTGCTCCAGTATTTTTCTCAACATCCGGTCGAGATGAGCTTTGGAAAGCTTTTTCCTTGTCGGATGTAGGGTAGCCAGTTACCCTACTAACCATTTTCTTGGTGACCTCTATTGGTTTATCTAGCTAAAATTTTCCATTGTGATATCTTCTTAAAATGATTCTTATCCAATCTGTCTTAAATGATTGTGGTTAATGTGTCACACATGATAACCCTGATTCCTCAATCTTCTTGTGTTTTGTTTTCAATTTTCTATCGATGCCACAGACTTGTTGATACGCTGCAATAGTTTCAAATACTTTGATTTCCCCAATCTTGCAGTGAATATACACTCTTATGTCTTCTATCAACAAAACCCTATCTGGTATGCTCGAAAAAGTGCCCATTAAATCTATCTGTGATGTGACCTTGGGATGTGGCTTAAACTTAGGTTCTTTGAAATGTGCCCTTACGATTAGATTTACTTCCTCCTCAACAATTTGTGATTTTCTTGCAGACGATGTTGATGCCATAAATTGATTCTAGGGTTTCGGCAAGCAACAGGATAAAAAGGTGTTTGATAGCAAATGAACTTACTCAAAATTTTTGAAGAGTGATGTCAGTTCGATCTACAGTAGTCTTGAATCTTTCTGAAAAATCTTCTAGCTCAAACTCTTTTCCTATCAAATCTCTGCTCTTCGAAATCATAGTGTAACAATAAACTTTGTTCCTGTGTATTTATAGACCTTTTGATATTCCCGCTCAAACTTTCATGTAATAAATGCTTGACCTAATTTTAGTTCATAACATCTATCACCTCGGTGATAACTAAAAATTTCATTCCGCTCGGTTAACATAAAATTTCTTCTTCGGTTGATAAATGTGCTCGGTTAACCTTGTGTAGTGATTACCAATGGGTAATCAACTCTCGGTCTTACTTTTACCGACTATATGACATTGTTAGCTTATAACATATATACCTTAGTGCATCTTTATTCATGCTGATTTGGTATTAGTACATCATATATAAGGAACTGTATGTAAAATATGATCATTTGAAATGACAGTCCCATACATACCTATTTCACCTTAAGTGGAGGTACTGATGTCACCCAATCCAGTGGATGAGGTTTCACCAACAATATTACTTGACTCAGCATTCTCATTAGATGCCTTCTTCCACATAGTCTTCCTTAACTTCATGATATCTACGATAGTATATCCACTCTCAAATATATGGTTTTCATCCGGTGCTCAGTCTCTGCACTTCTTGCTTAAATGAACGACCCTATGATAGTGCATACATGCCATTCCAGTGCTTGTCCAACTTCTTGTTTGTCAAATCTAACTCTTTATGTAACAATTTGCTGCAATGTGTCCATATCTACCATAAGCAGTACAGTGAGCCCATGTATTATAATCCCAAACATAAGAATTACCTTGTCTCTTCGGTTGATAGGGCTTTTTCTATGTTTGCTACCTAGGAGTCCATACTTGCTTCATCTTATCCTTACACTCTCGTGCAGTGTGTCCATGTTTATTACAAGTATAGCATATTTTCTCTATAGTGGTATTGTTAGCAATATCATTCTATTTAGCTCTACACTCATATGCTGGATGTCCAAACTTACAATAGTAATAGCAATATCCATTAAACTTAGGAGTGATAGGTGGTTTACCTTGTTATTTGCTTCTACACAAATTAGATGTATGTCCTAGTTTGCCACAATGATAACATGTCAACACTTTAGGTTTCTGATTTGGATTGTTTTTGACTTGTTCAACTTGTTGTGATGATTCTCCTTCACCAATGTAGCCTATTCCAGCTCTACTCCCAAATCTTCTTTGATTAGTCAGAAAGTCATCAATCTTCTTAGAACTGTCCTCAGCAAGTTTCTTCATTTCATTCTGTTGTTGTTGATTTTTCACTTCATTCCTCAGCTTCTCATTCTCTTCTCTGAGTCTTGCAACATCTTCTAGTCTTCTTGACAATTTTGCATTCACTCAGTTTACCTCTTGATTTACAGTCATCATTTGATTAGCTACTTGGAAATTTCAGTCAGTGAGTCTCTGTATCTCACTCTCTTTTTCTTGAAGTTGTTCAGTCATTTGTCTTTGGTCTTCAATTGCTAGATTCCTTTCTTGCTCGGCTTGTCTTGCATTGTTCATTTTTTCTACCATTCTCACCATCTGAGATTCTTGACCAATTTGTAGTGCTTTCACTTGATCAGTTAAATGTTGATTCTTTTTAGATAATTCAGTGATTATGCTTTCAGATCCATCAGAGATGCTTCCAGAACTAGATCCAATATGCTCAAACATTTCATCAATAGGTTATTCATGGTAACTGATCTCATTTTGTAGAATAGCCAGGTTCTTCCTCTCAATCAATAATTTCTTCAGTTCTTCCTTAGCTTGTTTATACTGTTCCACAAACATTTGTATCTGTATCTTCTGATTCTCGATAGTCTTATCAAGCTTGTATCTCTCCATGACTTAGATCTTTTACCCTTCAATGGTTAAACTGTTCAATAAGAGAATTGCGCTCTGATACCAATTGTTGGAATTAGGAGAGATAGGTATTGAGAGAGGAGGGGTGAATCAATGCCTACTAAAACTTTTACTTGTAAACCTTTTTGATATATAACTATAAATAGTGATAACTGACCAAAACAACTTGAATCTAACTGCATGTATCAATCATTTATTTAACTTATGAAATTAAATAACATGAAATCAATATGACAATCACATAACACAAGTATTTTAGTAACGTGAAAACCCTTGTTAGAAGGTAAAAATTGCGGTGGGGATGACACCCACAAATTCTTCACTACTGCAGATAGAAAAGGTTTTCCTGTTAGGGCTACAAGTTTTGATCACTTTTGGTGATCTCACCTTGTTAGGAGTGACATGTTAGATCAACTAGATCTACCTAGTTATAGGATTTTAACAACACTATTGAAGTGTGCACTCGGTTAAGAGATTTACATAAGACTGTTAAGTCTACTCTCCTAAGAGATTTTGTCCAAAACTCTATTACAATTGTCAGAAAGCAATAGGTAAATATCTGCTAATTGATAACTCAATTGTCTGTTTACAAATCTATAAGTACTGATAATTATCACCTTACTTGTGATGAATCTCTGCTCTGAACTACTCGGTAGCCTCTTCTCATTCTGTTTAATCTAAATTCCTCTGTAGTCTGTTCTGATCTGTTAACTGATAAACTTGAAGTTAGGCAATTGCTTCAAGTGCTCCTTGATTCATATATCAGCTCACATCAAAATGATGCGAACACACAAATATATAGTGTTATGTTTTTTTTGCTTTAACAAAATTAGGTTACACAACATAGTCATAACCCTAAGATCTACAGTGTACAATAATGACCTAGATCAACTATTACAAAAGATATACATTGCATTTAATGAATATCATTACATTAAATGTTCCTTGATCTTGGTAAAACATTTTATGAACCGTTGTAACCATTTGCATACAAGTATGTGCCATCCCAAATTACTATGTCATTTTATGTGTCCCTTAGTAAATACTATATAATCTACTCAGTGTATACTATCTGTCAGTGTCGGTGATGTTGCTCAATAAACTACATGGTGCTTGGTGTGCAAACTTAACTGACCAGTCTGTCTTGCTTCTTATTATCGATTTTCTCATTGTAAGTGACCAATCGATATGTATAAAATCCTTTGATACTAATGACAACCATAAATGCTCAAATAGAGATAACAACTCTTACTTTGATGCAACAATGGATATAGAGATAGATGTCATTCACAACTATGCCTACCAACTCGAAGAAGGTCAAAGCTCAAACATTAGGTCAATCGAAGTAGGCTTACATAACACTAATGATGACTCTAGTGAGGATGACGTTCAAACTCTTCCTGGTCTAAGTAATCATTCATAGAATGACTTGACAGAGTCATTCTTGTTGGTCACAATCTTATATGATAACGTGATGTTGATCCTTGAACCTTGAGGAACCCTATTCCTACTACATCCTCAACTAATTGAATGGAATCAAAATGAGCCGTCAAACCTCTTGACCTTCCCAAATAACTATACCCTGGCCTGTTACCTTAGTGCAATTGAACTCCTACACTCTTCCACCGGTACAATGACCATAAATCTGACAGGGGAGGATACCAAGTTTCCTAGTCAAAATAACAAAAATAAAAAGAATAAGTGGTCTGACAATGAAAATAAAATTGTGGTAGTGTCAGTACCTAAAAAGGTAAAAATAAATGATGTATTCGATGGTGAAAACCTCCCAAAGGTGCCAGAAGATGAGAAACTTGATATCTTACCTAAACATTTTCAAGAGAGATCATCAATGCTCATATAATTGACTCAACCGATCAATCTTGGCACAGTCAAAACACCACAAATAGTTCACATAGCTCAGTCTTTGTTAGAAGAGGAAAAATAGCAATTCAAAGGATTCTTCAAGGTAAAGAGGATAAACTTTGCATGGTCATATTTAGATATGTTGGGACTAGAACCTAGCCTCATAATGCACCATCTCTCTATTGCACCTGGAGTCAAACCAGTAGAACATAAATTGAGAAAAATGCATCCTCACATAGCATTATTGGTTAAAGCAGAGCTAGAAAAGCTTCTAAAATATGGATTCATAAGAACCATAGATTATGTAGAATGGATTTGGAATATTGTATGGTCAATTTCTAAACCTGAAAAATCTATAAGAGTATGCACAAATTTTGAAGATGTAAACAAGACATGTCCCAAGGATGACTTTCCTCTTCCAAACATTGATATGATAGTTGATCTCACTACTAGTTATGAAATGTACTCACTAATGGATGGCTTCTCGAGCTACAACCAAATCAAGATAGCACCTAAAGATCAAGATAAAACAATATTCATGTGTGCATGGGGAATATTTTGCTAGAATGTAATGGTATTTGGGCTAAAAAATGCAGGAGAAACTTATCAAAGAGTCATGAAAATGATTCTCCATTATATGATGTATAAGAACATGGAAGAATATGTGGATGATACACTGGGTATGTGCAAGATCATGAGGGGCCAAACCATGCCCTTAAGTGGCAATGAAAAATCAGCAAATCAAGGTTAGTCAACTTGATGTGAAAATTTCAACTAGCTATCAACCTAATATCAAAAAGTTGTAAGAATAGGATCTATAGAAAATTGAATGTAATTTGTAAACTACTAGGCCTTTTTTGAAAAAAATTTAGTATGATTGGTGAAAAGTATAGATTTCAATGCAGTAGTACAAAAATTTTTGGAAAAAAATAAGTAGGTGTATGGCTGACCACCTTAATCATAATCAAATGATAATACTTTATTATAAGATTTTATATATAAGTAGTAGACTTATGCCTGGATGTGACGCATATTTTTTTGTAATTTTATTCCAAAAAAATAATTAATTATGAATTTTCTACTACAACATTTTTAGAATAAAAAAACTCCCATGTCTGACAACCTTAACTCATTCAAAACTTTACAAAATTCAAAAAAAAAATTCCCTTATAGTAGGTGAAGCATAGAATGTGATACATTTTTTGGATTTCAAAAATGTTATACCGTCTGATATTTATAGTCATTTTTCAATCAATATATAAATCAGCACTTTAGAGGTAACTCAATTAGAAAATAACTAATAATTACTTACCAAATTCAAAATTTGACAGCAATTATATCGATAGAAAGCTGATAATCTCCTTAAGATACCCTTTTTGTTTCATCAAATTCGAGTGAAAAAAAAGTTGTCAGCTACATGGTCGAAGTTTGGAACTCAGAGAAACAGGGGAAAAACACATTTTTGAGACATTTCAATAGTTGACCATGTAGGTTTGGTGCACAAAGAAATACCGAGCCTAATCGGATACCCGATATTTTTGGGTACCTGAAAATGCTGACAGAATTTTGATTTTTCACTTTTCCCTCCCATTTCTCCATCCTTCATATGATATATTATATATAAAAAACTATATATTAGATATATATTAGATTATATATTATATATATTAGATATTATATAATATACATTTTACATTAAATATTATTTAATATATATTAATACCAAATGTTACATTATATATTATTTTATATATATAATATATTAATATGTATTTTACAACTATGTACGAAAGGTTGGAAGATTGCAGAAAAATCATGGATGGCCATTGAAAGAAGCAAAAGAAATCAATTAGCCATTTAAAAAATTCATGGGCAGCCATTGAGGAAGAGAGAGAGAGAGAGAGAGAGAGATGGGGATGGGGAGAGAGTAGTAGAGAGAGAAGGGGAAGTGGAGAGAGTAGGAGAGATAGAGAGAAGGGGAAGGGGAGAGAGTAGGAAAGAGAGAGAAGGGGATGGAGAGAGAGAGTGGGAGAGAGAGAGAGAGAGAGAGAGAGAGAGAGAGAGAGAGAGAGAATGGGAAGGATAACCAATTCATTACAATATTAATTAGTAAGGAGCAAGGCAAACTTAAATAATATCACAACATGCATTAGAAATCCAAATTCTAATGACCTGAGTTTTAAGCAAAGTGAGTAAGGTCCTGGATAGGGACATTATAGATCCACACATTGTTTATTAGATGCCTCCAAGAACCCACATACATGGAGTAGGTTTGAAGTAAGACTAAGATTGTTTATCGGCTCAAAAATATTACTATGTTGTACTTTTGATTAACATCCAATGATTGGATGTGAAATTCACAAATTTGATTATATTACCACTGGTTCTATTTCAAATTCTAGAAAAAATGTATATTTGACATATGTTCATATATCGTAGTCAACACCATTTTAAAATAACACATCAGTTTATTTTTACACATTGAGAATATCATCAATAGGAATTGAACTGAAATTGACATAGGTCATAGGAAATAAATTCCCCATCTATTTGTTGTCTTCTGCATTTTGAGTTTCTTATTACAATCAGGAGAAGAATATTACTCTCCAAATGTTTTTGGACAATAACATTTGTACTTCCTCTTTACAAATATTTCTTCCCTCATCTTGCTGCCTATTGATACCGACAAAGTGAATCTAGGCATTTCTGCCATGTAATGGGAGAAAAATGGTTTCCTAATTGATATGTGTCTAAATAATACATGCAAGAACCTTTTCTTTGATATTGCTCACTAATCCTTTACAATAGAAAATGTTTACAAAAACTGGCATGTACTTGCATGAGGACATTATATATTACAGAAATCCCACACAAAAGCAGCTGTCAAGCCACTCAAAAAGTAGTAATTGATAGCAAGTGGGATAATGCAGATGATTTAATAAACCACTATCTTCTTTACTCATGCAACATCTGGTTCATCTGCTTGACTGGGGCATGTTTGGGGACAGACAATCTCCATTTAAACTCAACTCTCTAGAAGAAGTTATATTTGTCAGTGGAGGAGATACAATCATTGGATCTGTAATAACTTTATGCTCATTGGAATTTCCATTTCTCTTCAATTGGGATACTCTTCCAAAATTGCATCTACCCTTTTACCAATTTGGGAGATCAATGGATCTATTTGTGGACCTCCAAGGTGTTGGTCACCTAAACGAGAACCTTGAGATGAATCGGGAACTTCTCTACAAAAGAGATCGGTACCTTGAGAATCTCTCCACTTGTCAGTTGAATTAAAACCTTGGACCATAGATGGCTGCCCTTTGTTGTAAAATGAGGAGTGAGACTGCCTTGCCAAAGGTGGCAATGAACTTACATCTGAGGGATAATGCCCAACATGAGTAACCTGGTTTCCCAAGTCCCATAAATGCAAGGCCATTGACGAATAAGCATTTCTAATAGAAATATTTGTGGTGCTAGAATGAAGTGCATGACCAAATTCTTTGCCTGCTAATGAACCAATTTGAGGCTTCATTTCACATTGCTCTATGGATAATTCCATAGCACTTGTTACTTCTCTATCTTAATTTTTTGTGTCAATGTACATGTGCATTGAAGAGCTTTTGTCACTACTTGACCTACTAGCAAATGGTGAGTACTCATCATTATCATGTGAAATAGGCTCACATGCATATCTTACTTCTTTCCTTTGCCGCTTTCCCCTTCCTAGCTCTTCCTCCTTATCTGTAACTTCTATCATGGGTCCAAGAAGATCTTCCCACTCTTTCCTATTAATATGCAAATATTTTTTTCTGTAATAGTATTTTCTACATATATTATGATATTGATCCGATTTGATGCACCTTCGCTATTTGATCCATACTTCCCTTTCATTTCACTTCCTTTTCTCATTTGCACATCATAGGCTAGGATTTGATAGCGGGTATGACCTTGGTATTTCTGACATTAATGATAAATTTAACCTTTTAAAGCTATTAATTTTTTGTCATTTTTCCTGTATGATGCTTTTGTATATGAATTGTGGATATTGTTTGGGAAAATTTTCATTTTTTCCTATAGGATGCCTTTGTATACAAATTTTGGAGAATCTTTGTTAAATAGTACGTAAGGATGGCTAAGCTGAGTGCAACAGAGAGGGCGATGACTAAATTGAGAGAGCGGAGGTGGAGAGCAATAAGGACGAAAATATTTCAAGGCTTGCAGAAATATGGAAATTATAATCTTCCTCCCATAGTAGACATTAATGAAGTTCTTTGTGCCTTAGCAAAGGAAGCCAATTGGATTATTGAAGCTGATGGTACTACATACAAAAATGCGGTATGTATTTTTGGCCTAAATTTTATTTTTTGATTCTTTTAGGTCTTTAAAGGAAGCCAGCTAAATATTTGTATTAAATGTCAAGGAATGCATGAAAATAATTTGATTTAAAGCACTAGCATGAGTCCCTATAGGGGCATAGTTGTGCCTTTTATAGGCGTTGTAAACCCTCGCTACGCAAAAATGGAGGCTTTGAAGAATAGTTCACTGGAGGTGGAGAGAGAGAGAGGGAGAGAGGGAGAGGAAGAGAGAGAAAGAAAGACCCCTATGAAGTACCCATGACCCCTATGGACACATTGGAACCCTCAAGTGTGTCCTAAGTGGTCCTACGACCCCTTTGGACCCACTTGAGCATTCAAATGTGTCAAAAGGGGTCATGGGGACTTCCTAAGGGTCCTAGTATGCCTTATCATGCATTAGGACCCCTAAGAAGTCCCCATGACCCCTATTGGCACATTTGACACATCAAGTGTGTCTTAAGGGGTCCTACGACCCCTTCTGACACACTTGAGCATTCAAATGTGTCAAAAGGGGTCATGCCTGAACTTCCTAGGGGTCCTAGTATGCCTTATCACATGTTAGGACCTTTAGGAAATCCGCATAACCCCTATGGACACATTGGAATGCTCAAGTGTGTCTTAAGGGGTCCTACAACCCCTTCAGACACACTTGAGCATTCAAATGTGTCAAAAGGGGTCATGGGGTCTTCCTAGGGGTCGTAGTACACCTTATCACATGTTAGGACCCCTAGGAAGTTAGCATGACCCCTATGGACACATTGGAATACTCAAGTATGTCTTAAGGGGTCCTATGACCCCTTAAGACACACTTGAGCATTTAAATATGTCAAAAGGGGTCATGGAGACTTCTTAGGGGTCCTAGTATGCCTTATCACGTATTAGGACCCCTAGGAAGTCCGCTTGAACCCTATGGACACATTAGACACATCAATTGTGTCTTAAGGGGTCCTACAACCCCTTTAGACACACTTGAGCATTGAATTGTGTCAAAAGGGGTCATGGGGACTTCCTAGGGGTCCTAGTATGCCTTATCATGCGTTAGGACCCCTAGGAAGTCTGGATGACCCCTATGGACACATTAGACACATCAAGTGTGTCTTAAGGGGTCCTACAATCCCTTTGCACACACTTGAGAATTCAAATGTGTCAAAAGCAGTCATGGAGACTTCCTATGGGTCCTAGTATGCCTTATCATGCATTAGGACCCCTAAGAAGTCTGCATGACCCCTATGGACACATTTGAATGCTCAAGTGTGTCTTAAGGGGTCCTACAACCCCTACGGACACACTTGGGTGTTCAAATGTGTCAAATGGGGTCATGGGGACTTCCTAGGGGTCCTAGTACACCTTCTCACATGTTACGACCCCTAGGAAGCCTGGATGACCCCTATGGACACATTGGAATGCTCAAGTGTGTCTTAAGGTGTCCTACGACCCCTTCAGACACACTTGAGCACTCAAATGTGTCAAAAGGAGTCATGGGGACTTCCTAGGGGTCCTAGTACACCTTATCACGCATTAGGACCCCTAGGAATTCTGCATGACCCTTATGGACACATTGGAATGCTCAAGTGTGTCTTAAGGGGTCCTACGACCCCTTCAGACACACTTGAGCATTCAAATGTGTCAAAAGGGATCATGGGGAATTCCTAAGGGTCCTAGTACACCTTATCAGGTGTTAGGACCCCTAGGAAGTCTACATGACCCCTATGGACACATTGGAATTCTCAAGTGTGTCTTAAGGGGTCCTACGACCCTTCAGAGACACTTGAGTATTCGAATGTGTCAAAAGGGGTCATGGGGAATTCCTAGGGGTCCTAGTATGCCTTATCACACATTAGGACCCATAGGAAGTCCACATGACCCCTATGGACACATCAAGTGTGTCTTAAGGGGTCCTATGACCACTTCGGACACACTTGAGCATTCAAATGTGTCAAAAGGGGTCATGGGGACTTCCTAGGGGTCCTAGTATGCCTTATCACACATTAGGACCCCTACAAAGTCTGCATGACCCCTATGGACACATTGGAATGCTCAAGTGTGTCTTAAGGGGTCCTACGACCCCTTCAGACACACTTGAGCATTCAAATGTGTCAAAAGGGGTCATGCAGACTTCCTAGGGGTCCTAGTATGCCTTATCACATATTAGGACCCCTAGAAAGTCTGCATGACCCCTATGGACACATTAGACACATCAAGTGTGTCTTAAGGGGCCCAATCAACCCTTTGGACACACTTGAGTGTTCAAATGTGTCAAAAGGGGTCATGGGGACTTCCTAGAGGTCCTAGTACACCTTATCACATGTTAGGATCCCTAGGAAGTTTTCCTAACCCCTATGGACACATTGGAATGCTCAAGTGTGTCTTAAGGGGTCCTACGACCCCTTCAAACACACTTGAGCATTCAAATGTGTCAAATGGGGTCATGGAGACTTCTAATGGGTCTTAGTACACCTTATCACACGTTAGGACCCCTAAAAAGTCTGCATGATCCCTATGGACACTTTAGACACATCAAGTGTGTCTTAAGGGGTCCTACGACACCTTCAGATCACTTGAGCATTCAAATTTGTCAAATGGGGTCATGGGGACTTCCTAGGGGTCCTAGTACACCTTATCACATGTTAGGACCCTAGGAAGTCCGCATGACCCCAATGGACACATTAGAGACATCAAGTGTGTCTTAAGGGGTCCTACGAACCCTTTGGACACACTTGATTGTTCAAATGTGTCAAAAGGGGTCATGGAGACTTCTTAGGGGTCCTAGTATGCCTTATCATGCATTAGGACCCCTAGGAAGTCTACATGACCCCTATGGACACATTAGACACATCAAGTGTGTCGTAAGGGGTCCTATGAATCCTTCGGACACACTTGAGTGTTTAAATGTGTCAAAAGAGGTCATGGGGACTTCCTAGGGTCCTAGTATGCCTTATCACAAGTTAGGAGCCCTAGGACATCTGCATGACCCCTATAGACACATTGGAATGCTCAAGTGTTTCTTAAGGTGTCCTACGACCCCTTCGGACACACTTGAGTGTTCAAATGTATCAAAAGGGGTCATGGGGACTTCCTAGGTGTCCTAGTATGCCTTATCAGGCATTAGGACCCCTAGGATGTCCACATGACCCTTATGGACACATTGGAATGCTCAAGTGTGTCTTAATGGGTCCTACGACCCCTCTGGACACACTTGAGCATTCAAATGTGTCAGAAGGGGTCATGGGGACTTCCTAGGGGTCCTAGTATGCCTTGTCACATGATAGGACCCCTAGGAAGTCCCCATGACTCCTATGGACACAATGGAATGCTCAAGTGTGTCTTAAGGGGTCCTACGACACCTTCATACACACTTGAGCTTTCAAATGTGTCAGAAGGGGTCATGGGAACTTCCTAGGGGTCCTAGTATGCCTTATCATGCATTAGGACCCCTAGGAAGTCCCCATGACCCCTATGGACACATTGGAATGCTCAAGTGTGTCTTAAGGGGTCCTATGACCCCTTCAGACACACTTGAGCATTCAAATGTGTCAGAAGGGGTCCTGGTGACTTCCTAAGGGTCCTAGTATGCCTTATCACGTGTAAGTCCCCGTGACCCCTATGGACACATTGGAATGCTCAAGTGTTTCTTAAGGGGTCCTACGACCCCTTCGAACACACTTGAGCATTCAAATGTGTCAGAAGGGGTCATGGCGACTTCCTAGGGGTCCTAGTATGGCTTATCACGCGTTAGGACCCCTATGGACACAATGGAATACTCAAGTGTGTCTTAAGGGGTCCTACGACCACTTCGAATACACTTGAGCATTCAAATGTGGCAGAAAGGGTCATGGGGACTTCCTAGGGGTCCTAGTACACCTTATCATGTGTTAGGACCCCTTGGAAGTCCCCATGACCCCTATGGACACATTGGAATGCTCAAGTGTGTCTTAAGGGGTCCTATGACCCCTTCAGACACACTTGAGCATTTAAATATGTTAGAAGGGGTCATGGGGACTTATTTAGTATAGTCAGACCGCCGACATTAGAAGGAGTCTATAGAAAAATCGTATGTTGGATACTTTCAAGAGGACTTGGGTTGAAACTTTCTATCATCAAATCAACTGTACAGGTATTTTTTCAAATACATTATATATATTATATACATTAGTATATAATACATTAATATATATATATATACACACATGTTAGTATATATATAATATACATTATATATATGTATTATATACCCCATTTTATATGTAAAAGTTTAGTTTTTTCATTTGCTCCCGCCCTTTTTTTCATCTGCCTAGAAATATTGGGTTTCACACTTTTTCACGAGTTGTTGGAAAAGAAAACTTGATTTGGGGCCCATTTTTTGTTTTTTGTCAACTTGTTGTCTCACCATGGGAAGTAGTAGTTGTTGAAAGGCTAAACGGAAGGGGAAGTTGACAAATGAAGAAATTCAAGAATATAGGGAAAAGGATAGGGAAAATCACCGAAGAAGGAGAGAAGGTATGTTAAACATTAATCAAGGTGACCCTATAAATGTAGTTGGAATTGAAGAGGATGTTGAATTTGAAAATAATATGGAAATTAATTTTGTGATTGAAAACGTAGATTTGGGGAATGACAATGAATGGAATGAAGATGAAAATGTATAGATGTAGATTGAAAATGTAGACTTGGGGAATGAAAATGTTGCACAAGAACCACATGAACGTTACACATCTCAAAACTATATGTGAAATGAAGTCCCTTGCAATAAAGATAATCAATCTTCAAATTTGGGGCTTTCAAGAACACCTAAATGGTTAATTGAAATTGAGGAGAACATTATGAATAATTGGGAAGGAAAGAGGTCACATAGAACCATTAGGTTGTGGGCTTCAAGACTTTATGATCAATTTTTTGGAAACAAGACATTGGTTGAGCAATGTCAAATTTTTGTGCAATTTTTAAAGATGCAAAAGATGAGACTTATGCTTGTGAAATTGAAGATTCGTGTGAACAAGAAAATGGAGAGAAATGCCATTGTTGTGAAGAATCTTTTCAGTGCTCTCAATAGAATTGGGAAGACTAGTAGAGAAAAAGACAAGAGAGTTGCTTGGAGGGTTATTACAACCTCCTTAGTAAGTCATCAGTTGAGAAAGGCTCGTTTGATGAGACAAAATTGTGTTGACTTCAATATAGACCATAAAACTTTGGGTAGAGCACTTACAAGAAGAGAAAGACTTGATGATCTACTGCAAATTGATACATGGGCTTATGGTGGGAGACTCCTAACTTATAAGAAGCTAATAGATTTTGTCAAGGATGAAATTCAAGAATTTTGGGATGCTAACTCAAGAGTGTCACCAAATGTGAAGGATGTCTTGAAGTTGAGAGTTGGCAATTGAGACCCCATTCCACATCCTAAACATTATGTGGAGGTAAGTCAAACAATGTTGTATAAAAAATTTTGTGAGACACATCCAACATTGAAAATATCACAAAGGTCTTTTTAATCCGTGAGGCCATTTTATTGTGTACCCCTTAAGATTTGAAATACATGTTGTTGCAAATATCATGTTTATTTTTCAATGCATCATGAATTATTACGGTCCTTTCATTCTACTTTTCATACTAATGAAATTCTAGAGGATTGTGGTGCAAGTGGTCTTCCCAAATCATCAAGAGACTTTCTAGATCAATTTTTATGTCATAGAGATGATGGTTGTTTATTTTATAAAAAAGATTGCTTAAATGCCAAGTGCTCAAAATGTGGTGGCTTATCCAAGTTTAGAACATGTTTTCATGAGGGTTTGGAACACAATTCTAGAAAGACACTCATCCAAAAAAAGCTATATGAAATAGTGAAATATACATTGAAGAGTGGAGGTGAAGGCTCTAGATGTGAGTTAGTTGCAAAAGAATACAATGTTGTTGATTTTATCTCAAATTTCAAGACAAATCTTTTTTACAACTATGCAAGGCATAGTAATAGGTCTCAATGGTTGGATCAAAAATTCATGATGTGTAAGGACACTTTCCCCATTGGAACTATTATATCCATTGTAGACTTTGCGGAGAACTATACATTCCAGCCCCAAAATGAGACTCAAGCTCAATATTACAATTCCATTCAGGTTGCTATTTTTGTACACATCACATATAGACATTCCCTTGATAGCACAAAAGATGAGTGAAAGATAATCAGAGAGTACCATTTTTATATGAGTGACGACAGGTCTCACTCTCATGAGTTTGTTCAACATTGTTTCCAAAACTATTTTGACTTCTTGCAGGACAATGGTATTGCTATGGATAGGAATCACATTTGGTCAGATAATTCCACCGGTCAATTTAAGAATGCTATAATTTTTTATTGGTTTTGTAGAATGCATGTCGAGAGAGGTGTACCTCATATTTGGAGTTTTTTTTAGTCAGGGCATGGGAAAGGGGAACATGATGGAGCATGTGCATGTGTGAAGAGAACTCTAGTTAAGGAGAAATTGAGGATTTTAGGTGTTGTACTTCTTGATGCTCATTCTATTGTTGATTGGTGTACTTTAGCATTGTCACAGGGGGGGACTCTTGATTCTACAGTGCGTAGATTCTTTTGGTTGGTTGAGGAGGGAACTATAGGAGATAGATTGGATTGTCAAAAAGTGAAAGACTCTTCAAAAATGCATTCATTCTAAAGCTCCAATAGTAGTACATGGACCATTTGGACATGAGAGTTGGCTTATTTTTGCCCCATGTGTTTTCAGTATGATTGGGATTATTGTGAGTCAAGTGAGTGGGTGGATACATGGGTTCCATAGTATCTAACTCCTTTATCTTTGACACTCTCTATAAGAAATGATGACATGGACACTTCAGTTGAGTATGACCATCTTTTAGATCTTTTGAAGCTAGGAGATGTTTTTGCTTTGGTTGCATCGCAGGGTAATGATGAGAGGTTAGATTATTGGTTAGCATGTTGTATACAAGGTAAACAGAAGCTTGTACAACTGATGATAGATGGTGATTGGTTCACATATCCTATTGGTTTAGTTGTTGTTGCGGGAACATGGCTGCGAACATACATGATTAGAAAGAATGGAATTCCCACATTTGAAGACTCTAAGAAGCACAAAACTATTCTCATGTATTCAAACCTTATTATAGCAACAAATTTCAAGTTGTCAAATAATCAAGGAAGACCAAAGATAAAAGAACTTTGGACTATTATTACTACTGATCATGAAGCACTATTAGAGACCCTAAAGCAAAGAGATGACCCTTCAAGAACACTTGAATAGGTAATAAGTTAACTTAGTGCATTGTTTTCTAAGTTCGTTAAGCTTTATTTCAATACATTAATTTCACCTTTCTTAGATTGTATTTTGAGTCAATAAACTTGGTTTTGTATGTGGATTGTAACTTGTTCAGGAGCACCTATGAAGACACCTATGGTCACCATGGATCCAATCAGAGATAGAAGGAAAAAAGGATCCTTAATGGTTAATTGAGATCTTTTGAAGCCTATAATGGCAATTTGTAACAATCAATTTGATTTAAAAGTTAAATATCCTAGAAGTCTTGATAAGGACTTATGACCAAAATCATGTATGGGTGGCCAATAGTGCCAACAAGGGATCTTACATGTCATTTGCATGGTTTGAATTCTTACATGTTTGATTGTTTTTTCTAAAGCTTTAAGGATATTATTTTTTATCATTTCAAACAATCTATAGAAGTTAAACCTCAAACATAATAAGTAGAATATTAAAAATAATTGAATTTTAGTAGAGTGTTGACTGGCTTAATCATGATTAGTTTCATAGTTCAAATTTCAAACATACCACTAACAGTCATTGCAACGAAACTGGGTCAAGAAAAGAAGTGTGCATGCTTTCCCATTTGGGTCTTCTCTTGTTACGAAATGAAAACCTAATTGTTTCCATTGCAGATAAGGACATGTTCCCAAGGACTACTTACTCAATCTATAAAACACAACTGGTTGTAGGCTGCCCAGTGTACCATAATGCATTGTGTGTTTTATGGTTTGCAAGTGACGTGCTTTCTGAGTTTGCACGGGAGAGTAAAAGGGTTAAATTTTTCATTACTAAAAATGGTGTGGACTATAAGTTGGTGGTTCACTTTCATGACATTGTAAATGCAAGTGAAAAACCCATTCCATCCACGGAGTCACTGGAATGCTTGTGACCACGCTCGACCCAAGTGACCCCAAGGTGCACTAGGCATGATTGGGCAATGATCTTCTGAGGCTCGTATCTCATACCTCATTAGAGGTATTGACAAACCATTAGGGGCTACATGATCCTATTTTTGAGGTCTATAATAATGTCTCTTTGTTTTGGGCAATCAGACTTCGTCTGCATTTGGCAAGGCGATCTCAGTCAATGCCAAAACTTGAACTGAGGGTCAGTTGAAAGTAGCTTAGCAGTGTATCTTTCAAACCATCTATCTTGGCATCAAACTATCTTCTCCATCAGCTCTGGTTGGCTGGGTAAATGTTAGTGACAACCCCGTTCTATCAACGGAGTCACTGGAATGCTCGCGACCACACTCGAGCCAAGTGACCCCAAGGTGCACTAAGCACGATTGGGAAAAAATCTTCTGAGGCTCATATCTTGGACCTCGTGAAAGGCATTAAAAAATTTTCAAGGGATACAAGATCGAGTTTCTGAGGTCTACAATAACCTCTCTCAGTTTTGGGTGATTTAACTTTGTTTGCATTTGGCAAGGCGATCTCAGTCGATGCCAAAACTTGTAGTGAGTGTCATTTGAAAGTAGCTTAGCAATGTATCTTTCAAACCATCGATCCTGGCATCGAACTATCTATTCCATAAACTTTGGTTGGCCAGGTAAATGCCAGTGACAACCCCATTCCACCCACAGAGTCACTGGAACGCTTGCGACCATGCTTGGCCCAAGTGACCCCAAGGTGCACTAAGCACGATTGGGCAGTGATCTTCCGAGGCTCATATCTCAGACCTCCTAAGAGGTATCAACAAAATGTTAAGGGATACAAGATCATGTTTCCAAGGTCTACAATAACCTCTCTTATTTTTGGGTGATTCGACTTCATTTGCATTTTGCAAGGCGATCTCAGTCGATGCCAAAACTTGCAGTGAGGGCCAGTTAAAAGTAGCTCTGAAGTGTATCTTTCAAACCGTCCATCCTGGGATCAAACCATCTACTCCATCAGCTCCAGTTGGCCGTGTAAACACTAGTGACAACCCTATTCCACCCATGGAGTCAATGGAATGCTTGCGACCACGCTCGACCCAAGTGACCCTAAGGTGCACTAAGCATGATTGGGCAGCGATCTTTCGAGGGTCATATATCAGACCTCATGAGAGGTATCAAAAAATTGTTAGGGGCTATGGGATCATGATTCTAAGATCTACAATAACCTCTCTCGATTTTGGGTGATTTGACTTTGTTTGCATTTGGCAAGGCAATCTCTGTCGATGCCAAAACTTGAACAGAGGGTCAGTTAAAAGTAGCTCAGCAGTGTATCTTTCAAACCGTCCATCCTAGCATCAAACCATTTGCTCCATCAGCTCCAGTTGGCCAGGTAAACACTAGTGACAACCCCATTCTACCCACGGAGTCACTATAACGCTCGCGACCACACTCGACCCAAGTGACCCCAAGGTGCACTAAGCATGATTGGTCAATGATCTTTCGAGGCTCATATCTCGGACCTCCTAAGAGGTATTGATAAACCATTAGGGGCTATGGGATTTTGATTCTGAGGTCTACAATATCCTCTCTCAATTTTTGGCGATTCAACTTCGTTTTCATTTGGCAAGGCGATCTTAGTCGATGCCAAAACTTGTAGTGGGGGTCAGTTGAAAGTAGCTCTGAAGTGTATCTTTCAAACCATCCATCTTGGAAACAAACTTTCTACTCCATCATCTTTGGTTGGTCAGGTAAATGCTAGTGAAAACCCCATTCTACCCACGGAATCACTGGAATACTCGCAGCCACGCTTGACCCAAGTGAACCCAAGGTGCACTAAGCATGATTGGGCAGTGATCTTCCAAGGCTCATAGCTCATACCTCATGAGAGGTATTGACAAACCATTAGGGGCTATGGGATCATGTTTCTGAGGTCTACAATAACCTCTCTCAGTTTTGGGTGATTCAACTTCATTTGCATTTGGCAAGGCGATCTCAGTCGATGCCAAAACTTGCAGTGAGGGTCAGTTGAAAGTAGCTCCGTAGTGTATCATTCAAACCATCCATCTTGGCATCGAAATGTCTGCTCCATTAGATCCAATTGGCTAGGTAAAAACCATTGACAACCCTATTCCACTCACAGAGTCACTAGAACACTCGCGACCACACTCGACCCAAGTGACCCCAAGGTGCACTAAGTACAATTGGGAAATGATATTTTGAGGCTCATATCTAAGAACTTGTGAGAGGTATTGAAAAACCATGAGGGAATATGGGATCATGATTCTGAGGTCTACAATAACCTCTCTCATTTTTGGGCAATTCAACTTGGTTTGCATTTGGCAAGGCGATCTCAGTTGATGCCAAAACTTGCAGTGAGGGTCAGTTGAAAGTAGCTCTGAAGTGTATCTTTCAAACCATCCATCCTGGGATCGAACCATCTACTCCATCAACTCTAGTTGGCCGGGTAAATGCTAGTGATAACCCCATTCCACCCACGGAGTCTTTGGAACGCTCGCGACCATACTCGACCCAAGTGACCCCAAGGTGCACTAAGCATGATTGGGTAGTGATCTTTCGAGGCTCGTATCTTAGACCTCATGAGATGTATTGAAAAATCATCAGGGGCTATAGGATCATGTTTTAGAGGTCTGCAATAACCTCTCTCAGGTTTGAGTGATTCGGTTTCATTTGCATTTAGCAAGGTGATCTCAGTCGATGCCAAAACTTGTAGTGGGGGTCAGTTGAAAGTAGCTCAGTAGTGTATCTTTCAAACCATCCATCCTGGCATCAAACCATTTTCTCCATCAGCTCTGATTGGCTGGGTAAATGCCACTAACAACCCTGTTCCATCCACAGAGTCACTGGAATGCTCACGACCACGCTCCACCCAAGTGACCCCAAGGTGCACTAAGCACGATTGGGAAACGATCTTCTAAGGCTTGTATCTTGGACCTCATGAGAGGTATTGACAAACCATTAGGGGATACATGATCATGATTCTGAGTTCTACAATAACCTTGCTTGATTTTGGGCGATTTGACTTCATTTTCATTTGGCAAGGCGATCTCAGTCGATGCCAAAACTTGTAGTGAGGGTCAGTTGAAAGTAGCTCAACAATGTATCTTTCAAACTATCCATCCTGGCATCGAACCATCTTCTCCATCAGCTCTGGTTGGTCAGGTAAATGCCACTGACAACCTCATTTTTCTCATGGAGTCACTGGCATGCTCGCGACCACGCTCAACCTAAGTGACCTAGTGCCAAAAGTGCTACATTTCTCTATGGATTTAGTAAACTCCAATATGTTGAGTTATATACACAGTGAGTATATACATAGTATTGAAACAATCTAGTACTAAGTGGCTCAAGTGAGTCTATATAATGGTATGAAACATAAGAACATAGGAAATCTATAGAAGTTAAACCTCAAACATAATAAGCTCCATGAATAGGGTATGCCAGAGTAAAGAAAAACAAATGTAACTTCAACAAGATATAATTTAAATCATAATGATTATCATAGTTAGGATATAACTTCACCATTCAATTCCATAAACATGAATAATAAATATGTATACAAAAGATGACGCAAATATAACATAAAAATGAACATGTTCTATATATAGAAAGTATCAAATGTATCAAAAGTATCTCCATATACAACTATGGCTCATGCCATTTCAAAATGTCTACAAAATAAATGTTTCAAGGTGTACAATTTGGCATATATGCCATCTCAAAATGTGCCAAGTGGCATATCTAAATGACCACAAAACTAAAATTGCATCCTATGTCGTAGGGGGATCATCAAAATATAGCCTCTTTGAAGAAGTGTTTGGCTCTGATTGATCCTGCATCAAAAATGAGTTCAAACCCAAGTTAGATTGCTTACTTTATATGATTTGTGCATATATATATATATATATGTATATATATATATATATATATATATATATATATATATATATATATATATATATATATATATATATATATATATATATATATATATATATATATATATATATATATATATATATATATATATATATATATATATATATATATATATATATATATATATATATATATATATATATATATATATATATATATATATATATATATATATATATATATATATGTATGTATGTATTTATATATATATATATAATTCATAATTCAAACACTAATTTAATTAAAATTATAACTGAATACAAATATTTGTACCTGGCCTCTCGGTTGCCTACCACGATCAGGTGTCCTAGCATAAGTCCTTGGTAGCAAAGGGACCATGCCAACAATACCAACTCTGACCTATAAATATATATTTGCAATAATGAGATTAGTAGAGTGGTGCAACATAGAGTAATAAATCTACAAAATAGGATGATTTGAACTAAAATTAAAACTTACATCTGGTGATCCCTCCTCTGGAATAGTGGGTTGGGTCAACAAAGATACAAAAGATTCTCGTGGGCCCTCCCTCACACTAGGAGTAACCTATGAGAGTAAAAAGATTGTTAATTATATATAAATGTACTTCATCATAACAACCTTGGTTACAAAATACAAATAACAATATGTAAAAGTCTATGTACAATTGGGCTATCACTCCGAATCGAGATGCCTGTCAGCCTAGGCTCTCGAACCCATGTCAGAACATCATCGATAGTCACACCCTATTCAATAAATTCAAGTAAAATATTTATTACTACACACAAGTGGCATACATATACATGTATAATTAATCTTAAATAATTAATTACCTTTCCTTTGTCGACACGTGATGAAGGAACCCCCTCGTGCCCCCCACTGACATTAGTTGTAGCCTACAAGAGTACAATAAGATGACAATATATTAGTAAATGTATGAATTTTATTGCTCTAATTGATAGAGATTTAAGCATGTACACCAAATGATAAAAAAAAACTAATGTGTACATAATTTATAATATACCATATAGGCATCAAGGCCAAATGAAATGGTTGAAGCTGTGGACTCATCCACCTGTCTCAACTCCTCCTGTGTCATCAAATAAACATAAATGGAAAAAAAATATATACATAAGTGCATGCAATCATTAAAACTAATCTAAATAAATAAATTAAATAAGTCATGTGACAAATTTATTTATAATATTTACTCTTACCGTATCAACATGAGTCCATGGCTCTGCATAAACCTCCTGAGCACTCTCATGAGATGTAGATGCTCCATGAGGTGTTGCAGCCTCTGCAGCTATGTTTCCTACATCCTCCTCATCAATAACATACTGATATGTATTAGGATCAGTAAGCGGTCCAAGGAACATATTCTTGCATATAATGCAAATATGGGGCTCGCATACATGTGAAATCCAATGAGATGTTGATGCGCCAACATCATCCACACTAGGAGGCAACACTGACCTGGTCTATGTGATCAACTGATCACTCAGCAAATGAATGGCCCTAATAGTCTATGAGGCAGCCTCTGCAATGATATCAAGATGCTGCACTTGAGGAGGGGGTGTGACATCAGTGGGGGGGACAAAGGTAGTGGCCTTTTTGTGCTGGGCAAATGGCCTAGTCTGAGAAGCTCCTTCACCTACGCCCATGTTGAGGTCTCATACTCCAATAATTAACATTGTAACCAAGCACAAACTCAGCATACAATTTTTTTATGAAATAGAAAGGGAGCTCCAAATTGCTATGGGGTGGTTTATCAAAAACCATCCACCAATGATCCCAAAAGTGTGTGCGCATTGCTTCATTTGTGCACCATTTTATTGATAATTTGGCCTTTTTGGGTTCAACTTGTAATTCAATTTTAGGATTCAAAAAAAGAGAGGCTATGTCTTCCTTATATTAAGGGCCGCAATCCCATCATGGTTAAGTCTGTCGTCAAATTGGACGTGCATATCATCATGCCAATGAAGAGCAACATTATGTTGCTGTGTGAGTGTGTCAATATTTTCAACAATAGTATTTAATGTGGCAAGCATGGGACCTCATGTAGGTATATTCTGATATGTGTTTTGAAAACCTTGTATTGTGTTCAAATTATCTTGTATCAAATCTTCTAAAGATCGAGGGTTTTGAGATGGGGGATTGTTTTGGGGATCGTTATTTGGTGTGGGATGGTTATTTTCTTCATTGTTGTTTGCCATGCTTGATTAAATAAAAAAAAAATCTAAATTTCAATTTGATTTCATATATTATTACAAAAATAAATACAAAACCCTATTTCAACAAAAAAAACTACATTTAGCATCAAAATGAAATAAAACAATCAAAATCTACAAAGAATTTACTTACTGTATATTGCGGAGATCAAATTTGTTGTTGCGGAAATCAAATACCTGAAAATATCGTGTATATGATATTTGCAGCCATTTTCCAAACCCAAAATGTGAGGAGAAATGAGGAAAATGGCTCGCGGGTTTTGATTTATGCCACAGGTTTTGGGTACCTAATATTATATCAGGTACCCAAAAAATATCGGGTACTCGATATTTTTTCAGGTACCAAATTAAGCTTGTGCTTTGGAGTCAAGTTTTCCCAAGTGTATTGACAACCGGGCCTACTAAAAAGTCAACAAGCATTTTCATGCACTTTTGGATGAGTGAGAAGTGAATTTTTTCACATCACCACTTTTTGGCCCCTCATGATCTTGCACATACCCCACTAGAAAAGTCAATGAATAGGAATACTCACATTGAAGACTTGAGAAAAATATTTGACAAGATGGAGTAGTTCCAACTAAGACTCAATTCAAAAAAGTGTGCATTCGAAGTGACATCAGGAAAACTACTATGCTATATTGTATCAACAAAAGAAATGGAAGTAGATCCTGCAAAAGTGAAAGAAATCTTGGGGATGCCACCTCCCAAAAATATAATCCAAATGAGAACTCTATAAGGAAAGGTGCAATCAATGCAAAGGTTTATATCACAGCTAGTTGACAAGGCTCAACCATTCACTAAGACACTACATGAGAGAGTCACTTTTAAGTGGGACGAAGAGTGTAAAAATAATTTCAACTACTTTTGATGTCTCCTATACCAAGAAAACCACTATTGTTATACATCTCAATGACATCAACATAATTGGGAGCCTTGCTAGCATAAGAGAATGAAATAACAAGTAAATAACTCAAACAAGGTGACCAACACAATGAACAAGTTAAGAATGCAATCAAATAGGGTTGATAGATTGAAAAATTACACCATGTGACTGAAGATAGCCTAAAAATGACTCCAAAATAGAAAATGACTCAAGATTTTCTAGGAAAGACTTAGGAAATGGAGGAAAATAGAAAATGATTGGGAAAATCCTAGATATGACTCAACATCTTGGATATGACTCAACATCATGAATATGACTCATCATTGATAGGGTACGATTTACTGATAAAAATCTTAACTTGGCCACTGAAAATGGCTTTCTAATTCCATGAAACGATTCAAGAAATGGTGGTAAATACCTAATATGACTTGGGATTTATCAGATATGACTCAATATTGACAAGGCTATAAAATTAATTAAACACATGTTAAAATAAAATAAAAAGTCAAAGTTAAAAGTAAGATTGAAAGTCAACTCACAGGTAGACCATATACCTCTGGCTGTTGATGTCTCCTAGCTAGCTCAAAATGATGCTTCTCCATTGGAACCACCATTTTTGCGAAAAGAGCTCTAAAATCAAGAAAGTGAATAGTAAAAATAAATGAATAAAAAGTAAAATTTGACCTTATTATACCTTTTCCAAAAAGAGTAATTAGGTCAACTTTTTGACCTAAAGGACTCAGAATGCAGAATTGGTCGTCAAAATGCATATCGGGACCGAAATAAAAAAATAAAGGGGCAGAATCAGTCAGAAAGCCCAACAAAGCAAGTCGTAACCCTAATGTTCAGAAAGTCAACTATGCTCAAACTATAATCATAATATAGCATAAATGGGGCAAAATTAGTCAACTAGATGCATAAATCAATATAGAATTTGATGGGACAACCATTTTATGACAAACTTCTCAGTCAACAGTAACAAAATTTTGGTCAAACCTTGGTCAAACAAAGGTCAAAACTAGTCAAACTTGGTCACCAAGGGCACATAAGAATACCAAATGACATAGAAATCAATTTTTAATCAGATCTATGTGGTAAAAAAAGTCAAACTTGGTCAAATATCACTTAGAAGTGGTCAAACCATTGTCAAACTTGGTCAAAATGTGTTCAAATCAACACAAAATCATTTCATAGTTTCTCCTTGATTCTAATCAATCTCACATCAATCTAAGATCATTCTAATTACTAGAAATCATGCGTTCATCAATTTAATTTTGATTTAAATCCCAAGGGGGCATTATCACATCCAAATCAAATCAAAGAATCTTATTGGGATTGCTTCATCTATCACTAAATTGAATTAATCAAATATTCAAATCAAATTCCAACATTAGGAACATCAATGTCATTAAACCATATCAAGATTGAAGGTTCCTAATCAACCTAAATCATCTAGTTTTGAATGAGTAATATCATTAGAACCCATATCAAATTGCTCGGTCTTATCGATCAATAGTGGCATGTCAATTTCATAGCACCATATCAAGTTGACATTGTTTGTATCAAGTAATTGACTTCATCAAATCTCATATCAAGTTAATTATTTATATCTTTTGATCAACCTTAGGGTTTTCAAAATTTCTAACCATGTTCAATTTCATCGTTTCACATCAAGTTGAATATTCTAGTATCTTTATCAGTCTTTGTCCGATCAAGTTTGGAACTGGTATCATCAATTTTTCAATTGAATTTCAGGAATAGATTCATCACTTCATATTAGGCTATTCTCTAATCCTCTCTGATCTGATAATAATTTATTATTTGAGTCAACACGCTACTTGCACATTGATTCAAAGAGGGGAAAATGTAATCACCTAAAATTGGGCTAGTCTAATTGAGAGGCCTATTTTCTCAAAATAAAATTAATTTCTTAATTATGTTAGTACACTGAATCAACTTGCTAGCATAATTCATCATAAATCACTTAATCAACCAATCACATCTATAAGACTCTTCAAATTGATCAAGTTATTAGTTAATGCTCTTAGCTTAATTATTAAAAAAATACCCCATTAAAGCCCATGTCTAGCTTATTTAATTAATTCAATTTCTTAAAATGTCCTAATTTCCACATCCACACTAAAGGACAAGAGACTTAATTCTCACCAATCAAGGGACACTCAGATAGATCAACCACATGGATCAAGGGAGAATCGATCCTAATCACTCTTCATGGAGGGATCTGAACCGTTGAGGGATCTGAACTGTCTAAGCTCAATGGAGATCTAGTTAATTGCATTCATATTCTTATGATGTCAATTTGCATCTAGCTTACAATTTTGATCATTCCTAGCTTAATATAGTTAAATTGTCATTTAATAGCTTAAAATCATGTTAAATGCACAATTGCATAGTTGAATCTCCCATTATAGGTTGTTTAGTGAGTGGTTCAGATTGAATTCTAAGAGCAATTTGATAATCTAACCATACTCTTCTTAGTTAGGGAGCAATAAGATGCTTTTCTTGGGTTATTTGCTTAATTTATTTTAATTTGGATTGAACTAACCAAGAATCTAATGTTTCATTGAGTGTTTGTACTTGCAAATACATGTATAAATTGTACACACACAGGAAGTACATAAATAAGTCTTTCTTTTGAGTCATATTTTTGTTTGAAATCATTTTTAAAAATACATGATTTAAATCTAGAAGAATATGATTGAACCGATTTAACCTAATTTCGTTTTGATAAAACCTCAAGACTTAAAATGAACCCTCAATAAAATCTCATTCACAACTATCAAAATATTAAAAAAATATTTTTTCTTTAGCCCTTCAAAAATCAAATGAAATCATTTGATAATAACTTTTGACATGGGTATAACTCTCAATGTCAATTTTCCAACAAGTATAGTACATATTATAATATACATATATATATATATATATATATATATATATATATATATATATATATATATATATATATATATATATATATATATATATATATATATATATATATATATCTATATCTATATATATATATATATATATATATATATATATAGATATATATATATATATATATATATATATATATATATAGATATATATATATATATATATATAGATATATATATATATATATATATATATATATATATATATATATATATATATATATATATATATATATATATATATATATAGGATAAACATATATCCATTACTAAAAATGATGATTTCTACTTTATAGTAAAAACTATGAAGATCCATACCCATCAGATTTGGGCACCACTTAAAAGATGATGCAACTTAACTAGTTAAATGAATGAATTTTCAGATCAAAGGATATAAAAGCCCTCTTCAAGTTTTTCCCAATGAAAATCTACACACTAAAATTTATTTCTTCAAACCCAGGTATGATAAGGAAAAATGTGGATGTGTGGGCCTTTCTAGAAAGGCATATTATTTGACACTTTTTATTATTGTACATGTTAAGGTCAAAAGCACGTTTGTGTGACTAGCTGTCAGAAAAACTAATTTTATTTGGGACAGTCACAATTTCTTTTGACAACCTATAGAGCAAGAGCAACAACTATTGTCCCACTAAGGTTTTCTTCATTTTCTTAAGTACAGTTTGAACTTATAGAAATTGGAAAATTAAAAAGAGTAGTCGGCATTGAATTACTTTAATTAATTGATTAGTTTAATATTTAGTCCTGTCTATATAGGCGGAGACTAATGTTTTCAGTGAATCTATTTTCTATTAGTTTGCATTGAAATCCATGCATGGCCAAAAATTAAAACATGATTTGTAATGTTTGATATTGTTTGATTTTTATTTTGAATTTTTTGAAAAATATTCTCTTTTTTTAATTGGCTGTTCAAATTTTTGTTGGAGGTTTTAATTATTTTTCCATTCAAAAAATTAAAAAATTGTCCAATCAATAAAAAAAGTAGAATAAAAAACCAATGATGTTTTTAAAAAACCAATAATGTTTTCAAAAGGTTGATCTTTCTTGAAGCTTCCGTTAGGATTTCTTTTACTTTTCTTCTGCAACCTCTTTTCTCATGAAGTTTTAGACAATTTTGTAGAAGGCCTAAACCCTAATCACTCGAAATAAACAATGTTCAAATACATATGCCTGCATATGATACTGCGTGGGTAACGAGAGTTCCTGCCATTGATGGCTCTACTAAGCCACAGTTTACCCAAATGGTGGACTGCGTTCTTCAAAAATAGTCTAACAGTTCTTGGGGATAAAATCTTCACATTTTATCTTTTGTTAGACTCCTTAATGCTCTTTCTTTTCTAGTTACTCTTGCCTTTTGGGGTTTTTTGGAAACAACCAAGTATACAGAGGTAGTTACATTTTTTTTCTTTTATTTCTCATTTCTTTTGAATTCTTTTGGTAATTTTCTTGAACCCTAGTTTGTAGGCCTCTAAAATGGGACAACCATTTGGTTTACAAAGGTGCCTAGTTGTGCTAAACATGGGCAAACTTGGTGTTGAAGAGTTGTGCTAAACATGGACATATAAATCCATCTCTTGCCTGTGTCTTGTGCCTATGGTTGCCCTGGTTAGATCTTCAAGCTACTTTTCATTTCTATCCTATCTTGTTCTTTTTCTATCTTTCCTCATGTCGGTGCCTCTTTTTTGTCAACTTTTTGTAGAGGAATCATGATGGGTATTTGTCTTCTTTTGAATAGAGATTATAGTAGAGGTGATTTGTATAATCTGCAGTTGTTGTTGTTGCCAAGAATAGGACCTTAAAAAGAGTATGGCTGATGCAGTGCACCCAAGTTTCACGTAAGGATTTTTATGAATCTTTTCTTAGCTTATGAAGTTTGTAAGTGTCTAAACAATTTCATCCACTTTTCCATTCATTGTTCATGTTATGCGAAGATCATAGGTCATATTCTTGATATATCTCATGACTGCAATTGATAGTGCATTATATTTATGGACTTGATTTTAGAGGTAGTTAAAAGCACATTAATGATGGAATAAATTACATTTCTTTTAAGTAGTATATTAATATCTAAAAATACGTCAAATATAAATTAAAATAGCTTTAAAAATGCATAAATGTAGGCATCCCCAGGTTTTCCCCGTTCTGGCTGCTACCCCATTCACAAGTGACTTCCTCTTTCATACTACAATCTCTGGAGTATGTAGCCTATATACAGTAGGTATGAATGTTAAGTATATATCTATGAGATATTTTCCACTTTCAATTGAATGGAAATGAAAATTGGATTTTTTTAATAGTCTAGGGGCAATCTATTTTGGGGTCTAGAAGGTCCACGGGCAATTTTTTTATAGGTCTATAAGGCATCCCAAATTTCCTAGCGGATTTGTTTTTGGGAAACATATCTGCAGTCTCCTTATTATGACATCTAACATTTTGTGATTTAGTGCGTTGTTATCCAAAATATAACCACTGAAATAGCATACGGCTTAAACAATACAGAGATAATAGTAACAATGAAGATAATTACCTCAATAACAAAGATATAAATAACTTGTTATGTTGGTGCATCTGTAATCATAAAATATTGGCATCACTATCTTTCCACCCAAGGAGATAATAGCAGATTATGTCTGTGCACTCCAAGAATTAACTCTCATGTCTGGTCTTACATGGGAAGTATGTGGTGCATCTCCACCTTCTTTGGTAGTCAACTATGTACATTTGGAAGAAATGCAACTCAAAATTTGGAAAGATGCATGTGTGTGAATAGTGTTAAGTGTTTACATGGAAAGCTACATTTGTTTGAGTATTGCCAAGTGTTTCCTATTAACTCAATTTTTCAGAGTATCTTAATATAGATATAGATTAAAAAACATAATAAACTTAAAAGATCTTATCTATTGTCATTTTAATACGATTGAAAATGATACATGACAAGTCCATCATTATTACCTTACATTTTGGGAACTGAATTTCTGTGACATATTTAATCATTAGTTTTACAATAGGTTTGTTAATTACATCCTGAAGCAGCTTGAATAGGCAGGAACTAATGATTTCACTTCACATCTATCAATTAATTTAGCTTTGAAAAATGTGTAAGAGTGTTTATCCTATAGTCTGTACACATTTTTCTATTAGAATCAAGTTTCTCATGTTTTTTTTTTTTTGTGATTGGTTGTTCACAACTTTCCCGGTGGTTTTTTCTTTTTTTTTTCTATTCAAAACTCACTAACATTTTCCTGATCTTTTAAGTTATAGATGTGTCCCCTACATGCAGGGGCTTCTATGTCATCATGAAGGGTTGTTGATGGGCCTTTACATACTCATTTGTTGAGCGAATGCAGGGTACAAAGCAGGAAACCTATAGCCAACACAAATTTTAAGAGGGAAACTATCTTTTACTCCTAGTTATTCTCCCTTGCACCTGCAAACTTGCACATCCATTCCACAGTTAGTGTTGTATTCGTGACACAAATGTTGTTGAATTCAAATTATGAAAGGTGAAGATAGAACCAAAAAAATTGGCAAGGATGTGCTTTTTAGTAGTTAACCCAGAGTCTATTATAACAAAGACTTGATAAATGTTTTTCCATTCTCTTTTGGCATTAGTAAGCCATGGTATCTACAAAATGTGCATCATTTTTTGCATTGGGTTGCTTGGTAAGAAATGTTGCAGTGGAGGCTCAATATAATGTTGATCTTGCAAGAACATCTTTCGTGGGGTAAGATCTGTCCTCTACATATTACTATTTTGAGGAAGTTTAAGTTAGTTCTTTAAAGGCATTGCAAATCTAGTTTTCTTTGCAGATGGAATAGTTGGAACCATTTTGGCTACAATGTGAACAAGAATATCATTAGAAAGACATGCTATATATGCATTCTCAACTTAATTTTTTGTTTTGTCTTATCAGTTCAGTTGTTTTTTTTATGTTGGTGATATCTGAAACACTTATTTAATCTACACAGCTGATGCATTCATATCAACTAGTCTCTCCAAAACTTGGATACAAATATATGAATATAGGTATCTCTTACAATACTCACATTTAGATTTATTTTGGATTTTTTTAAGTTATATGATCAAGGTCATATATTTTAGAAGTTATTTTGTAAAAGAACTCTATGTTGTGTTTATTTTTATAGATTTGGGCTAATTGGTTAAGAGGTTTGCCAAAAAAAAATGTTTAATGGTTGAATATCAAGTTTTCTCAAGGGACAGTTCATGTCCTAAAAAATGTACATGAGGATGATCAACAAAATTAAAGAGAATAGATATTTTAGTATCGACTAATAGATTTGGATTTTTTTTTGTGAATTACATATGATTGCTAGACCGAATTTGAGAGAGGTAAATCTGTTAGCCCTAAAACCCCTGTTTTGCTCTAATTTTGAAATCTTCATATTTAAAAAATAATCCAATGTTGTAATACCCGATATTTTTGTTGTACATATTTTTATTCCATTTTCTTTTGAAGACTAAAGTTGAAATTGCTGGATATGTTACATCATGAGATTCATTTAATTTTTTGTTACTCTTTTATTTCTTTTTGTTGGTAAATCTTGGTTAATATTGCAGGTTTCCATTAAGGATGTACTAGAAATCCCGCCATAGCATTTAACTTATGGTGTGTTTCTAATCCTACATTAAAACATTTTTATTTTTTTCCTATTTTTGGATTTATTTTGATTGGCAGATGCTATTTTCCTGGCATTTTGGAGAGCTTTTTGGACAAAAATAGATTCCACGAATAAGGAGAGAATGAAAAATCAAAATTCATTCATAATGTTTTTCATTTGGAGTGCAGGTTGCATTCTTTAAATGAAGTTTGTTCCTTGTATGCTTCTGCATTTTTCTTGCATGCAGTTGGGTATTTGTGAAGTATTCCACATTTTGCTTTTAGTAAATGGAAGCTTCCATTTTAGAGGAGCAGTGATACCCAAGTCTGAACAACACTCAAACATTCATCTCTTTCGAAAGAATGCTATGTACAAAATGTTCAGATTAATAAGCAGTCAATTGTAGTTTTACATCTTGCTCATGTTATCTTTCTCATGTTTCATTTCTAAATGTATTTTACATGGTCAAAAATTGTTCAGTATTTGCTTTTAGATAACAAATGTGAATCTCAACATTTTTTTTTTCCCATCAAATCTGGAATAAGCTGCATCTCTACAATTTTTATTTCTTTTCTATCTTTATTTTTAAAAGCATTGGGCAGGACTCCAGCTCTGCAAAGCTCTTATTTTTTATAAGTTTTTCGATAGAAACTAAATACTGTTTTGTATAACTCTTGGAATGTACCATGAAATGTATTAAATTCCATATTACTTTTATGGTTTGAAGCAACCTCTATCAACTCGATATTAATATTCATTTTACAATGAATAATTAAATGTGATGTTGTCCACTACTACCATCTCCACTATGTATCAGACCTATTGTAGGCTCTCAAGAAGATAAATTTCTATAAAACCTATGTTCATCAATGTGAAATAGATAATATCAACCATGGGTGTGTTCTATAGATAGCATTCCTTCAATTTAGTAAATTCATTCATCAAAAGTTTATAGACAGAGGAAGATAGTTGGTTGAGATGAATTTCTATTTATAAATAAATAAGTAAAATATACTTAATTTTTTTATTAGATTGAATGGGAATGTTTGTGATTATTTTTTTAAAAATTGTAAGCGTGAAATATGAATCTTTTGTAAGATATTGCTGAGAATTTGTATGCCTTATATATAAATTACATGATGTAGATACAAGCCAACACAATATAATCTCTAATGTTAGCTTTCACTTTTTCTTCATAATTTTTATTTCAACAAAAAAAATAAAAAAATTAACTTTTACCTATATACAAAGTAATATTAGTAAAACTCTAGTTGTGAATACATATAACTAGTTATTCCTTTTATAGATTTTTTCTATATCAATTATAGGTCAAATGTGATCTCCTAGATCTACTCAATGACTTGCCTAAATTACATTGCATTTTTATGAAAGATCCATACCATCTAGTGGAATCACAAAGTTTAGAATAACATGATATGCTATCAATTAAAATTGTTCACTTATTAAAAATTTCAAATTTAATAAATGATATAACAATCAACATTTTTAAAAATATGTATATTGCATATTATCAAATTATATTTTTGCATATTATAATAATACAAGCTAATGGTTATACAATAAGTATATTAACAAAAAAATATTATTGTATTGACAAAAAAACCTTATTTGAAAATCATTTATAAATGAAATTATTAATATTTCTTAAAATAAACATCACATAAAAATTATGTCTATATTTATTAATTTAAATAGCATAACTCTAAATAGATATCTCTAAATATTTTTAGATAAGTATATTTAAAAATCTATTAGTGTAATTTAAAAAATCAATAATTTATATATCAATTTAATGGACCAAATATATTTAAAATATCTACATTAATTCAATGTGATTTATATATCAATTTAGTGGGACACTCTGAATGCTTTCAAAGGAGACCTCATGAAAAGCATTGTTTTTATGCTTTGTAAAATAAAATATAATTAAATGAAGGATCGTGCCAACCTCAAATTCAGTATCCATAGGAAGTTGCAACATAATTTATGTATGGATCCTCTCTATCCTTTATTATCTCCAAAAGTTTTTCATGTTCTTCAATAGTGAATTTTCACTTTTGGTTTCCATGTCCTTTTTTTGGCACGGTCTCAAACTGCAATTTTGTCTCTATAACCAAGTGACTATAATGTAGAACTCTCTGTCTAGGCATGTATTCAATAAATTGAACTCCATTTTTGTCGATCTTATCTTGTTGATAATAGGTGCCTTCAATAACAACTGAACCAGTTGGATATTGTTGTCCATCACCATCAACAAGTTCTTGTGGCAACTTGTATTTTTCTTTGGTGCATCTTCATAGATGATAATATACACCTTCTACATTCTCGAGATCCGCAACCACATAAAAATATCACCTATATAATTTATGTAAAAATAAATTATATATAAACCTAATAAATTATATATATAAACTGTAAATAAATGTGTGTGTGTGTGTGTGTGTGTGTGTGTGTGTGTGTATGTGTCAACACACACCTATAACAACTAAATCATGAACACGTTCATAATCAGCTGAATATATAGGATCATGGATGTCTAGATGTCATTGTCATCATCTTCATAAAGAGGCATTTTGATTAACTCTTTCTGATCCCATTGTGAAACATATCCATTTGCAATAGTAACACATTGACTCATTGTGTTGTTGTTAACACAATATTCACAAAAGAATGATTTATCTCTTAGTTGAATCAGCGGAGGCTTGTATTGTCTTGTAGTCATCACTTGATGTAAACTTCTAATTCCAACAATTCATTGACAATTGTAAGGATTGGATTGATTAATATCTATAAAAATTACAAATTTTAAATAAATTAAAGTCAGATCTCAGTTCAATTATGAAAAATGTGAAATGCATACATACATGCTATATATAGACTCAACTTTCAAACACATGTGACCTATAATTTAATTTTTAGAATTTGAGTTTAAAAAGTGGAAGTTTTAAATACCTATCACTTCCCAAAAGTAACGTTTGTTGTATTTTGTGTTTCGAGTAGCAAAATGATTTTGACACCATTCAACAATTTTCATTGCATTCTCTATCATGTTACCTAGATATATTTAACAATTTACTAGATATATAATTACTTTATTTCTAGAAAATGAAGATTAAAGAATGTGTACATACTATAAGTACAAACAAGTTGAATATCAAATGTATGTACTTGAAGTTTATGTTGTCGGAGTGCATGCTTCACACATGATTCCGCTCCATCATGCTCTCTTTTTCCATGTCCACTTTCAAAGAAGTTCCAAAGAAAATTAACATTGTGTCTAGCATATTGTATGGCTAACCAATTAAAGGCTTTTGCAGAGTTAAATTGACCTTCTATTTAAAGTTAAATTAACCTACTATATATATATATATATATATATATATATATATAATCATGTAAAAAATTTAAAACTTATATATCATTTATATCTAATAGAATTGAAAGAGTAAAAAAACAAATTTACTTACCCACACACCCATCAAACCAGATCCAGTGTTGTGAAGCATTTATCCTTTGATTTGCAAGATTGTTGAAAAACATGCCGAAACAATGAGCCATGTAGCTCCTATCATGAACCCTATCATCGGTGATATAGAAATGAACCTTCGTAATGATAATGTGTTCGTTTTGATCTATACTTTCTATCTCATCCAAATTGAATTGTGCATGTCTATAGGTCACATGAAAAAATATTGCAACTTGCTCAAAATGATAATATTGACTCTAGAGCTCTGATTGGGGAGATAATGTATAGTTCTCCACATAATCTATAACTGAAAGAATTTCAACAAGGTGATAAACAATTTTTGGAATCATGAAATTATTTAGCTCGCCATCATGCACCATGACAATGTTGGATATGTGGATAAATCATAGATCAAAATATGTCCATGAATTGAAGGTACAAGAATTCACTCTCCTTCAATAATTTTTTTTATTCTTGTCCAGTCTTCATTTGGTATCTCTCATATTCAAATCTCTTCCACTAGACTAGTGTTGTAACATCAATATTATCAAATTGTAAAGAAAATTTCTATAAATTTACACAATCATTGCATTCATTTTTTATACACTATACATTGAATTCATCCGAGTCTTCTGATTTATCACATAAAATGGACTTCACAAATCTTGTTGTACTTCCAGGAACCATATCGAGATTAAGTAGTGCCATAACCTTTTTATATGATTTCAAGTATAAGTGAAACTCAACATGATTTTGACAACAACATGTTTCATGAACCTTATTTATGCGTACAAAGGAAGGGTGTAACATCTAAAACATTCTTTGACCTATTTTCACATCTAAATTTTTTTGTTTGAATGCTTCAAATAGTTCACTTTGTGTAGTATTGAAAAAATTTATTGGATGAGAAATCTTCATATCGGTCTCTTCATCTTTCATCTATATAGTGTCCCTTCTATTCGAAGAAACACAAATGGTTGGTCCAATATTCAATGATCCATCTTCTTACATCTTCAAAAAAAATTTCTTTTCGAGGAACTCTACAAATTTGTACCCAGCTATTTTCAATGTCCATATCCAACATATTTATCTTCCTAATATATCTCTGAATAGTTCTTTGAGATACCTTGAGTAAATAAAAAATTGCTCGAACTTGATTTCTATGTATTGATATCTTATTGGAAATCATAGTCATCAACACTCTTTTAGCAACATTTGAATTAGATCCTCCATTTGTCATGTTAACAACATTCAATGCATCTTATAAATTTTCAAGTATTGTTTCTTTTACTTGACCTTCTACAATTTTCCTATTATCAACACCCAACAACTCCAAAACCAGAGTCATTTCTCTTTTCCTGAATAAATTTGTAAATAATTGTGCTTTTCCCACCAAAGATTTATCCTCAAAATATTCCTTCCACATGTTTTTGAGATGCAATTTAATAGTGCTTTAAGGTATCAAGTGCTCTAGTGCAATTTGACTGATAAGTGATTCCTCATTCATCTCCATCAAATTTTGCATTGTAGGATAAATATGTATACCTTGACTACTGTGTGTGTGAAAATTGTACCTGATCTGTAGACACAACACTCAGCAAAACATTAGAGGTTAGTGATAATCAAAATCATGCAAAATTGAAAGCTATCTAACCAAGCGATTTACTGCCTTCTAATAGGTGCGAGATTAATGTTCTCAGATTGTAATCGAGATCAGTGACCTAGACGACACATAAATGAAGGATTTGAATGCAATTCTAGATATGGAATAAATGCAATTAATCTATATTTTTGATATTTTCTATGCAATAAAGAATGAATGAAAAATTGATATGAAATTAATCTATATGAAAACTGATATGCTATGCTAATCTAACAATGATATGAAATATGAATGCAAAAATAAGATTGATCTCACAAAGATGTCGATTCGCAAGAGCTTTGATTCTTCAATTCCAATTCTCCAGCGTGATTGTGCAAAATATGAGATGAGATATGAAGAGATGAAGCCTTTAATTTATAGAAATCCAGGGCTTTGGAGGTGCATGGATAAAAGCCATAAATCACTCAAATAACTCAGCTTGATTTTTGAGTTATCTGATAATAACAGATAATTAAGTCACAAAAACATGCAAAAGCTAAGCTTTAAGTCAAAATAGAGTTTAGCTTTAATTGATAATTGACAGTTGTCTGCTTTTATGATTGTACATGTTTTAATTATGAATTAATTTAATAATAAAGTGATTTATTTCCAACTTAACTGATTTTTGAAAATAAATAATTAATTTATGGGTTAATTAACTATTTAATCAAACTTTTATTAAAAACTATATTATTAAATAATGACAACTTGCTTTAATTAATTAAATAAAAATTTAATCAATTATTCATATGATATTAGATTTATTGTCAAAATTAAATAATATAATTAATAATAGATAGAATTAAATTTAATTATACAATTAATTGGCAAATATTAAATCTAATTAATTAAATATAAAAATATTCAATTAATCAAACTTTAGGATAAATGTGATTTATCGCCAAATAATCATTAAATTAAAGATAATTAAGATAATTAGGAATATTACTAGGAATATTTCCCGATGCCGAATTTAAGATAATCAATTATGATTCAAATTGTCGATGTAGGAGATTAATGAACTTATAGCCCATTTTTGGGGTATTACATTTTGCCCCTCTTTGAATTACTGTGCGAAGCGCAGTGGTTCAAAGATAGTCTGTGTTTGATAAAGATATGAAACTGATTCAAAAGATAAACCGATCTCAAGATAGAAATCGATTGAAAGATATTGAGATAGGAGTTGATTGATATTGAATTGATATGGAGATAATAGGTCCTGAATGACCAAAGATAATGTTCACTGTAGCAGCAAATGAACCTATGATTGCGAAAAAGTGTCAAAACACCTGATTCTGAACCTTAGGATTGATAAGAAGTGAGTGACCCGTTCTAGACTCAATTGTCTTAGCAGAACTAGCAAGTCTCACATCTGAATCCTTTAGTTGTCGAAGAACCAAGGAAAGAACACTATGATCTGATGGTTGTAAAAATTGATACAATTTACAAGATTAGGAGAATACCAGATTGATATGGATCGATGAATCTGATATGCCCCAAGTGATGATAGATTTGCCCCGAGCGATGAGGACTTTTGATGAATCAGTGACTAGACGTGATTGTTGTCTTGATCACTGATGAAAGATATTGATAGATTTGATCGATAGAATTTGATTTACAGACTTTGAATGATGTGCAATACCATGCCCCCTTCGGGATTAAAATTGAAATCTGACAAGAAAAGTCAGCGTTGATAGTTTAGAAGCATGTTAATTGATTTGAGAAGTGTGGTGAAACACGTCCGAGAATGCATTCTACATCATGGGAAGGTCCCAAAAGACCAAGTTTGACTAGGTTTGACCATGAGTTGACCATGGTTGACCAAGTTGAAATTTTGATGGTTTGATGTAAGATAATCAGTTAAGTTGAATACTAGAATTTTGTGATGATTGAAGGTTGATTATGCAAGCAATTAATAATATGAATGATCTCAGATTTGAATTTTGATCCGAAAAAAAGATTCTACTTGCTATTTCATTGGAGGAACCTTCGTGTGAGATGCAGTTCTTGTTAGACTTGAAGATGCGATTTGAAGAATCATTTAAGCATTGAAGTTCGTTTAATCATTGTGAGATCATGCAAACATGCAAAATGCAATGAGACATGCAAAATGAAATGCAACCTAAGACCTAGGACCTAGTCACTGATCATATGTCGATTTGTTATCATCATTCAACTTTTAGGTAACCGGATAAATCAATACAATGCCCACTAGCCATGAAACCATAGACATATGAATATCGATTTGTATGCGCAAGAATCAATACAACACCCACTAGTTATACAACCATGGACATATGAATATTGATTTGTTTTTGGAATGTTGGATCAGATATAAGCACCAAGGCACAAACGCCAGGATGACCTGAATATCATGTCCATTTTGATATAGCAATTTGTACAAGCATCAAAACATGAACGTCGTGATGACCTGAATACATCTTGCATTGCAAACACATCAAACATTCAAGAGATCATTCTAAATCCAATGTGAATTACCCGTAGTGACCCTTTATCGTTCACATCCTTAGGCAAGATTGCGTTCAACAGTAGGAGAAAGAACTTACTCAAAAAGATAATAGTTAGATCAAAATTCCTTGAATTGTCTAGGTATCAATGGTCGAGGTACGCATGGCCATCCAATTCGAGATAGAGGCTCTTATAGTCGGACACCATTTCAATCCAGAAGTTCCAAAGATGTTAGATTTTCACATACAAGCAGAAGACAAAGAAAAGATTATGCCCCCAGTCATCACTCTCTAAATCCTATAAAGGACATCATCGAAGAGCTCGAAGGGACACAATATGCAAAAATCTCAATGCGAATCAGTAAACCTACAAGGAGATAAAAGCATGAAAAGCACAAATTGTTTTTAGTTGAGTTTTGATGTTTGATTGTTGTAGATGCAAAATCCTTTCTGGAGATGAGATAGACAGACTAACTCAACAGGAAGCTTCAAAGGACTCTAACTGGATAGGAAATGTCTAAGATACATGGGAGACCATAGGATATGACATTGATTGCCCCCAAATTTGAACATTGATAGGATACAAACGCTTGAGCTGATTGGTGTACAGACCGACTAATTGAAAATTGGAAATGTTGAAACAAACCGGGAGATATGTACAACTAAAGCAAGACTGAAAGTTGGGAAAGACCAAGATTGTGCTTATAGATGGAGCATTTGGAACAAGTGGCACCCATTTGCCAGGTTTTCACCATCTTGGTAGAGATTCTATTTTTGCTACCAAGGCGCCTGTTTCCAGGTTTTCACCAAGGCACTTTTTCTCTTCTTTTTTTCATTTTTTTGTATTTTTCTTTTTTTCAATTTTTTTGTACTTTTGATATTTTTTGATTTTTTTTTTTTGTGAATCATCAAGGCGCCTATTGCTAGGTTTTCACCAAGATGTTCATTTTTTAAGGACTTTTTTTGATTTTTAAGATTTTTTTTTCGGACTTTTTCCAAGTACTGAATGCCTTAGGCGTAGAATTTCTTCAGATGGAGAACGTTGATTGGTTCTCAGAGCTATTCTCCTTCAGTTGTTGAGAGTTGATAGGCACCAGAGCCAAAAGTAGCAATGATAACAAAGGGACCCAACCAATTGGGTTCAAACTTCCCCTTGCGTTCTCAATGTGATTGATTTTTAGGATTTTCTCTCAACACTAGATCGCCAACCTGAAATTCTCTATGTCTGACTTTCTTGTTGTAGCCTCTAGACATTCTTTTCTGATACACTCTGAGATGATCATACGCTGCTTGTCTGCACTCATCTAGTAGTTCAAGTTCTTGTAACCTTGACACTTTGTAGTCTTCATCAGTGACAAGTCCATGCATTCTGATCTGGAGTGATGGGATTTCAACCTCAATAGGCAGTACCGCTTCAGACCCATAAACTAAAGTGAAAGGTGTAGCCCCTGTAGGTGTTCTGATACTAGTTCTGTATGCCCAGAGAGCTGGATTGATCATCAGATGCCAGTCTCTTCCTATTTTATTCACTATTCTATGCAAGATCTTCAGGAGATTTTTGTTTGAAGCCTCAGCTTGTCTGTTCCCTTGAGGATAGTAGATAGATGACCAATGTTGAGTAATTTTGAACCTGGCACATAAGTCATCTAGATCCTTATTTTTGAATTGTCCCCCGTTATCTATGATTATAGAGTGAGGATCCCATATCTGCAAATGATGTAATTCAGGATGAACATAGAGATCTGTTTCCCCATTGCTTGTGTTAGAGGAACTGCTTCTACCCATTTTGTAAAATAATCTGTAGCTATGATTATATGGGTATGTCCATTAGAAGAGTGCGGATGGATAGCACCTATGAGATCAAATGCCCATTGTTGAAAAGGCCATTGTGTAGTAAAGGGAATCAGATCTCTCCCTGGAGCATGAATCAAGTTGCCATGTACTTGACACTGTTGACAGTTTTTAGCAAATTTAATAGCTTCTTTTTCCATTTCAGGCCAATAATACCCAGCCCTAATAAGTTTTCGAGCTAACGTTAAACCGTTCGAGTGTGACCCACATATACCCTCGTGGACTTCCTCTAATGCACATTGAGACTCTTCTTGTTCTAAACATCTAAGCAGTGTACCATCTAGACCTCGTTTGTACAGATCATTACCAATGATGACATATCGGGATGTGGATCGGATAAGGTTTCATTTCTCAAAATGGTTAAAGGACTCAAGGATGATTTGGTCGTGGAGATAGGAGAATAGATTTTTGTAGCGAGATGAGTCATAACCTACAACAGTGCAGATCATGCAGGTTTCAGGGGATTCATATGCAGGATAGGATAGGGCTTCCACCAGGAACTCATAGCGTAGTTCATGTTCGGGCTGCTGTAAAAGAGTAGATAATGTCGCCATTGCATTGACAGCCTTATTCTCCATTCTAGGTATTTTCTCAAATGTGATAGAGATGAAGTATTTCTTTAAATCATCTACCATTCTCTTGTAAGGAATGAGGTTTTCATCTTTGGTTTGGTACACATCATTGACTTGATGGATAACCAATTGTGAGTCTCCATGGATGTGCATCTCTGTAACTCTCCACTGTATTGCCATTTTCATACCATTTAGAAGTGCCTCATATTCAGCAATATTGTTTGTGCAAGGAAACTTTAATCTGAATGCTTTGGGTATCGAGTATCCTTGAGGAGTGATGAACAATATGCCTGCTCCAGATCCATTCTATGTGTAGGAGCCATCAAAGAATAATCGCCATGCTCTAGAAGAGAGGTGCATGATAGAAGAATCAGGAAATTCCATTTGCATGGGTGTATCATCAAACAGTGGTGCTTTAGCTAATTGATCAGCAATGACCTATCCTTTGATAGCTTTTCTTTCAACATATGCAATGTCAAATTCTCTCAAGAGCATGACCCATTTAGCTAGTCTACCTGTGAGGGAAGCCTTGCTTAGGAGATATTTCAGTGGATCAATTTTAGCTACCAAATGAGTGGTATGAGCTAACATGTAGTGTCTCAATTTCTGTGATGCAAAGATCACAGCGAGACATGCCTTCTCTATCATTGAGTAGTTCTTCTCATAGGCCACTAAAGTTCGGCTGATATAGTAGATGGCTCTTTCTTTCTTGTTCTCATCATGCTGTGCTAGCAATGCCCCTAGTGATGTATCTGTTGCGGAGACATATAATATTAATGGCCTCCCATGAATAGGAGGCATTAATATAGGTGGATTTGATAGATACTTCTTGATATGCTTAAAGTTGTTCTTGCATTCTTCATTCCATGCAAAGGTCACACCTTTATGTAATGTTTTTGTAAAAGGCTGTGAGATGTCCGCTAGCTGTGATATGAATCTTCTGATAGATTGAATTCTGCCTTGCAACATCCTCATTTGACTGATATTTGTGGGAGGTTGCATCTCTATTATAGCCTTGACCTTAGCTGGATCAACTTCAATGCCTTTCTTGGAGACGATGTATCCTAGGAGCTTTCCAGAAGTGACTCCAAAAGCACACTTTTTAGGATTTAGTCGAAGACTAAATTTTTCCATTCTGTCGAGGATCATGCTCAAGTCTGTTAGATGTTCAGTTCTAATCATGGATTTTGCCAAGGTATCATCTACGTAATCCTCCATTGTTCTATGCATCATATCATGAAAAATAGATGTCATTGCTCATTGATATGTAGCTCCAGCATTTTTGAGTCCGAATGGCATAACATTCCAACAGAAAGTTCCCCACACACATGTGAAAGCTGTTTTCTCTTGATCTTCTGGAGCAATTTTGATTTGGTTGTACCCAGAAAAGCCATCCATTAAGGAATACATTTCATAGCCCGCAGTCATGTCCACTATCATATCAATGTTAGGCAGTGGAAAATCATCCTTAGGGCATGCTCTGTTCACATCCCTAAAGTCCGTGCACACTCTTATGGAACCATCTGGTTTGGAAATAGGTACAATGTTGGAAATCCACTCAGTGTAGTCTATGACACGAATGAATCCAGCTTTTAAGAGTTTTTCTAGTTCTGCTTTGACTAAGAGTGCAACATGAGGATGCATCTTTCTCAATTTTTGTTTGATTGGTTTTACTCCGGGAGCAATGGATAGATGGTGCATAATGAGATTGGGATCCAATCCTGGCATATCTGAATATTTCCATGCAAATTTGATCTTTTTCTCTGATAAGAAGGTAGTGAAGTTCTATTTCTCTTCATCTGATAAAGATTGTGCTACATGTACCAATTGTGGTTCCTCTGTTGTACCCAAATTGATGGATTGAGTTGGCTCAATTAGAACTGGAGATCTATCCTGCAAATGACTCGGAAGGACATCAAATATCTCATCCTTAGGCACCTCAGAGAGGTTTTCACCTTCAGATACGTCTTTTCTTTTTACTTTTGTCGGTTCTGAGACTGCCACAAAGTGGTTTTGACCCTCAGAACTCTTTTTCTTTTTCTTTTTACTCTTGTTTTTTTGACTAAGATATTTGATGTCCGACTCGGTCATGCTGACGCTTGGTTCACTGATGGAAGTACTCATAGGCTCAACTGCATTGAGGTAGCAGGCAAGGGCATAGTCATTTGGGAAGGTATACATACCATGGTTTGGGTTTGTGGAAGTTTGGTCGATAAGATCAGGGCGTTGGATAGTCAAAGCGGGAAAAGCTCGGGATATGGTGTTCACGGATGTGGATATGTCATCATTTGTCCTAACCCGACGCTCAAGTTCAAAGGTGATATTACAGCTCAAAATGTTCAATTCGTGAATAGGCTCAACGTCATCATGGGAGTCCTCTTCAGCCATAGGTGGATCAGACACGTTAAGTTCATTGTTTCACTCTAGACTTACATTGGGTTGAGAGACATATTGGTGAATAACATCAATAGATTTCTCTGTTATAAGCTCATCTTCTTCTGGAATGGCACCCCATTCATAATCATTTGACTCATCTTCTGATTCAGAATCTCTAGGAAATCTTAGAAAGTGCGTGAAATCAGGATGAATACCCCAAGAAGGATTACCCTCAGTCTCTGACTTGAATTCATATTCATGGGAATCAGTGTCAGAATAACTACCCCGTGCTTCTTGATCAGTTTGATTTCCTTCGAGATTGGCTGGTTCTTGTGGTACAACCATCTCTTGCGCTACAGTAGGTTCTTGTGTTTCTACTACATTAATTCTTCTGATAGGATCATCTGTATCATCAAGAAGATCTTTGATCTCTTTAGACAATTTTTCATAGGGGATAAGCTCAGAACTATCTGAATCATCATCAGAGGGTTCTGTTTCTTCTTTCTTAAGAAGGGGTTCTCCTAGTGCAATTTGTTCTATGACATGAGAACAACCACCTCTGAGATGATAGGGTTTCTTTTTAAACCCTATGCCACCAGTATCTTTTTTGGCTCGACCAATATGTGAAATGGGGGTCACAAGACCCTTTCCCCTAATTCCTAGAGGTCTTTGACCGGAATATCCCATCTTGGCTATCAATTTGTTTCCTGGACCATATGAACTAGCAGGGATTGTAGGTGCTATAGATTCACTAGGTTGAACAATTTTAGATTCAGAATCCTCTTTATATAGCCATGCCAGCATAGCTTCATCCTCTTCAAATTCTTGTTTGGATACTTGCTCCACCACAAAATGTCTTTTTTATGCTTCCATAGGTTCCTTAGGTTCTGATTTAGACTGCTTCAAGGATTGGCCATACGACTTAGGTGAGATTGGGAGAGATGTCAGAGACAAGACTGGCTCTATAGTGTATTCTCCCATCCCATTTTCTTTGATATTGATATCTTTAGCAATGTCGTCCATATTAGATGTGGAAGCGACATTTTGTTGCTTGATGAAAGATTCTTTGTTGTTGGGAACAAGCTTATCGGCACTTTCCTTCAATGTATTGCAAGTTGTATTCAGATTTGCTGGGATAGTAACTTCCACTCCTTCATAGGGAAATTTCAAGCATTGATGATACGTAGAAGGAATGGCTTGCATTTCATGGATCCAGGGTCTCCTGAGAAGGATATTATAAGCCAATGGTAGATCGAGCACCTGACATGTGGTATCTTTGATGACTGGACCCACTCGGATGGGTAAGACAATGGTGCCCTTAGAAGATCTTTCCTGTTCATCATAGGCCTTTATAGTGATCTTCTTTCGAGGATCAATAGCCACCTCTGAGAATCCCAACTGTGTGATTAAGTTGTAAGAACAAATGTTGAGGCCTGCGCCCCCATCTATCAACACACGTTTGACTCGATGGTTCTGGATCAAGACTTCTATGTGTAAGGGCTGATTGTGTGGGTGACTTAAAGAGTTGTCATCTTCCTCTGAAAAGGAGATATATTGCGGAGACGTTAAATGACCAACCATAGTCTGGAACCTGTCTAGATCTAGATCATCAGGAACATTAGAGCCGAGCAAAGCTTTGTCTAGGATATCTCTGTGAGCTGGAGATATTCGAAGTAACTCAAGCATGGAGATTTTGGCATTGGTGTGTTGGAGTTGTTGGACGATGCTGTAAGATGTAGGTCTGGTATCCTTTGGATTGGAAGATTTTGAGGCAACCTTTTGTCTAGAAGCAGATGTGAGATTGAAAGGTATCTTAGGGACATTAGATGAACTTGGTGTTTGTCCTTTCAGATGAGTCTGAGCTTGTGATCTGGTAACTGCATTAGCTGAGGAATGATTTCTATCCCTTTGTATAATTGTGATGACATTGCAGCTCTCAGAGATACATGGTTCAACCATATTGATGACAGCATCGTTTCCAGGGTAGGCATAGTTGACTTTTGCCCCCATGTTAGGCTGGGAAGTGGAAACTCCTTTGCCATGTTGTGGAAATGGTTCTGTAAATGCTGTGTGATCATTATTGTTGGTAGGATTATCGATCGTGATGTCCCCTTGATCTATCAAGTCTTGAATGGTATGCTTCAAGTGGAATCATCCATTAGTTCTGTGGCCTTTAATCCGATGGAAAGCACAGTATTCATTATCTTTCCACCAATATGGTTTTGGATCCAGATCAGGTTTTCAGATTGGGGGTAAAGAGATCATGTTATCAGCTATCAGGGTTCTCAGGGCAAATTCCAAAGATTCTCCCAGGGGAGTAAACTTTCATTTATTATCCCATCTTTTGAATGGCTTCTTTGGAGATGATTCAGCAGATTTTTGCTCTGAAGCTTCAATGGCTTTGGTGGCAAGGGTGAGATTGTAGGCCGGTGCCTTTGATGGAGTGTGGACAGTGTCAACAACACCATCAGAGATGATACCTTTGTTTCTATTCCAGCTCTTGTTTTTATCTTTTGAGCTAGATCCAGATTCAGACTTGTCCTTTTGAAGTGTGATTTCTCCTTTCTTGACAAGTACTTTCTCAATCTTGATTGCATTATCCACCATTTTATCAAAAGATACATGATCTTGCATTTGTAATGGATAGTTGAGCTCTGGAACAAGGTTATTGATAAATATTTCAAGTTTCTCCATTTCGGGAATTGGTCTAGCATATAGAGAAAACTTCTTTCGCCACCTCTTGAGGAAAGTTAGGAATGATTCCCCTGGATATTGCTTGAGGTTACAAATATCGATCATGGTAATCGGATGTTGAATATTGTAGGAATATTATTGATAAAACAATTTAATTAATTCCTCAAAAGTTTTGATCGTAGAAGGTAATCTTGAAAACCACCGAATGGATGCTCCTCCCAAGGATCTAGGAAAAAGACACATTAGATAAGTCGGTTCATGCATGAATTCCATGGATTGCGTACAGAACTCTCTGACATGATCTTGAGGATTAGAGTGTCCGTCATATTTGTCATACTTTGGTATCTCCACTCTTTTTGGGAATGGTGGCATATACAAGTTTTTGTCGAACGGGAAAGGACATAGGGCCTCCATGGAGAACTCCTTGGGTTCCTTCTCCTTCTTAAGATTGTTAAATTCAACTTGTATAGCGTGCATCTATTTTGTCATAGCTGTGAGTGGAGTTTCTTCCTCATGTGTGATTATATCATCAACGTTAAAGTTGGGAGGAAGCTTAGCCCCTTCCTGGGCTAATTGTAAAAAGTATGCCTCTCTATCCACTTTCAAGAAATGGCTCATCATTCTCTTGAATTCATCGTCATTCTGACATCGATGGATTTCAGAGGGGGTAGGTTCTTGGTCAGCATTATGTTGAGAATGGTGTCCTTGGGATCCTCCTCCTAGAGAATCATGGTTTGTCCCTGCTTGAGACATGGTAGGAGTCTTTGGGCTCCCTGGAATAGATTGAGGAGAAGTTTGTTGATTACCTCTGTGAGTTGATAGAGGAGGTATGTAACCAGTTTTTAATCGAAAGTTACTGAGACCGTCGTCTTTGTAGATACCTGACTTGATGAGTTGTTCAAGAGTTGGACCCGGGGTATTGGTCAAAAGTAAGTTCTGAGATGTTTCTTCTGATTTCTTGTGTGAAGAAGCTCTAGTCTCCACCATTAACTTGGAATGAAACAGAAGAAAAGGAGAAAGACAACTGAAGAATAATTTGATTCGAGAAAATCGGATGACGCAACCTTGTCAAGATTATGATAGTTTTGAAGATCTAATGAGATGTGGGTGAAGGACACTGTGCCCTGGATGTATGGGATAGATCGCCCAAAAGATAGCGGACATGATTTCTCAACACTTAGTCTATTTTTGAAGATTGATTGAAGATTGATAGTTATGACAAGGTTTTGACACGAGATAAAAAGGACTCAAATTGATCAAACATAAGACTAGATTGGATTCAAAAGATCAAACTCAGAAAATGGTAGAATGCTCAATAGCTACTGCTCTATTCCTGACACCATGATATTTTTTACAGATTCCGGAACTAGGCTGAAAACATTGGATATCTTGCAATTTGACAATTTCTGACAACTTTCTCAAATTTTTTCAAACGACACTCTGCAGACTCGTACGATAGTTGGGTATAAATGAAACGACAGTTGTGAAACTCGTACGATAGTTGGGTAGAGATACGATAGTTGCTAACAATTTTTGGCTTCTTGAATTTTGCTGGTTTGAAAACTCGTACGACACTGGGTTCTCAATCATACGACATATGGGCTTTACTGAAATGACATTTGACAAAAAGTCATACAACTTTTGACTTCTTGAAATGAATTTTGACTCCAAAAAGAACTTTACGTCAATTTTTGCAAAATTTAAGGTTTTCAGTTCTGGATTGTTTGCAAATTGTACTGTCCAAATTTTGAAGATTATACTAGATTTGATCATTTTTAATAGCCAAGTAGATAAACAAGCATGCAGAATAGCAAGCAAGTGATTCCAAGCACGTCTGAAAACAATGAACAAGGGCAAAAGCAACCTTGCGCATGAACAGTCAAGTGACCAAATTGTGCTAATCCCTGAGAGTACTAATTGTGTATGTTCTGAAAAGTTTTGCAATAACGCACATATACCTGAAAGTGAAAAATTGGCCTCTCTAGGGTTTTTAGTAATGGTTTGACTTTGCAACTTTTATGATTCAAAGGGGTGAACTCCAATCCCGGCGCACCAGGGTTTTGACATAGTCTGAGAACTTAATCTTCAAGAGCTGCTAGGGAGATCTGACAACCCAACAATGAACCATACCCGTGGAGATTTCTTCCATAAGGACATTTATATAGCGGCTATCACTACCATGGTGAAAATGGCTATGACCGCTTGAGGTTCCATCAACGCAGTTTTCCCTGTGAAGGGATTGTCTGCTACAGTTAACCCTCTCTAAAGATGACTCATAGATTTATACCACAAGGGGACTTGGCTCCAGATCTAAGGTTTTGACACCTCTTCACTTTTAACCCAAACAAAGCAAGAAGCTTAATTTTACACGCTAAGATGAAGTTTTGTTTCACCAAGGTCTGTGATATCAACTCCACGTGATCTATCAACCTCTCCGGGGAGAGAATGTATCAATCAATAAGAGAAGACGCACTAACCAATTTTGGTTCACCAAAGCTCTTGATATCAACCCCACGTGATCTATCAACCTCTTCGGAGAGAGAATGTGTCGATCAATAAGAGAAGACGCACTAACCAAGCTAAATGTGAAACACACTAAGTATCCTCCCTACCTACAAGGATTCCATTGTCAAGAAAGATTTCGCTAGGAATCCAATGTCTCAAGAATCACGAATAGTGTTCATAGGGCCTAATTACTATGTGAGCACAGATATATGTTCCGAAAGTAAATCTACCAAAAGTACCCAAAAAGTAGAAAGAGGAACACTTAACGCTTAAAATGAATATGAGATGAGTCCACAAGGTGGAACACTTAACACGTCATACAAGCTGAAAATGAGTCCCCAACTTAGAAAACAAGTGAGTTCCTAAAAGCACAAAAGGGTTGCCAAGTGGAACATTTAACGCTTCTGTCCTGTTGACCCCTCCCCTTTATGGCGCTGAGATTGCAACCACGGGGTGGAAATGAGGGGCCGGCGGATTAGCGAGTCCAATAACCCAAGATAGCAATCAAGATCAATCACAAGTATTCTAAGACTACTTAATGAATCCTTAAGGGATCAAAACCTAGTATCAAATTATGCAAGTGTGTAGAATAAAAGCATGAGAAGATGCACATAAGCTAGACACATAAGAGATTTATTTTAAGCCCAAATCAAAATGTTATTAGATGAAGGAGAATACCTGGTGATCCTCGCAACGCGCTTAGTAGATTTTACCTGATTTTTAGCAATTCTTGCGCTTTTCCCAATCAAAACCAGCAGAGAGCAATTAAAAATAGAGAATTTCAATTGTCAAAATTAGCAGTTAGCCAAAATATAAAAATCAAATCTGATACTCTACTCTGAAAAATGAAACGACAGTCAAAAATTGGTACGAAAACTCATACGACAGTGGGTATGCTACCAGATGACAGTCCAAAAACTCGTACGACACTGGGTATGCTACCATACGATAGATTAGATCTCAAATGATAGTGGGTATGTAATGAAACGAGTCGCGATCCAATAGACTATCGTACGACAGTGGGTCCAGTATCATACGACAGTGGGTATGCTCCCATACGACATTTACCAGAAACTCGTACAACAAATGTACGGACATAAATTAAAAATTGTAGTTTTGCACAGATCCCGAGGATAAAAAGACAGAAATTGATAGAATTGAATTGGAAACCCATTTCAGGGCCCCACGGTGGGCACCAGAAATGTGTGTGTGAAAATTGTACCTGATCTGTAGACACAACACTCAGTAAAACATTAGAGGTTAGTGATAATCAAAATCGTGCAAAATTGAAAGCTATCTAACCAAGCAATTTACTGCCTTCTAATAGGTGCGAGATTAATGTTCTTAGATTGTAATCGAGATCAGTGACCTAGACGACACCTAAATGAAGGATTTGAATACAATTCTAGATATGGAATAAATGCAATTAATCTATATTTTTGATATTTTCTATGCAATAAAGAATGAATGAAAAATTGATATGAAATTAATCTATATGAAAACTGATATGCTATGCTAATCTAACAATGATATGAAATATGAATGCAAAAATAAGATTGATCTCACAAAGATGTCGATTCGCAAGAGCTTTGATTCTTCAATTCCAATTCTCGAGCGTGATTGTGCAAAATATGAGATGAGATATGAAGAGCTGAAGCCTTTAATTTATAGAAATCTAGGGCTTTGGAGGTGCATGGATAAAAGTCATAAATCACTCAAATAACTCAGCTTGATTTTTGAGTTATCTGATAATAACAGATAATTAAGTCACAAAAACATGCAAAAGCTAAGCTTTAACTCAAAATAGAGTTTAGCTTTAATTGATAATTGACAGTTGTCTGCTTTTATGATTGTGCATGTTTTAATTATGAATTAATTTAATAATAAAGTGATTTATTTCCAACTTAATTGATTTTTGAAAATAAATAATTAATTTATGGGTTAATTAACTATTTAATCAAACTTTTATTAAAAACTATATTATTAAATAATGACAACTTGCTTTAATTAATTAAATAAAAATTTAATCAATTATTCATATGATATTAGATTTATTGTCAAAATTAAATAATATAATTAATAATAGATAGAATTAAATTTAATTATACAATTAAGTGGCAAATATTAAATCTAATTAATTAAATATAAAAATATTCAATTAATCAAACTTTAGGATAAATGTGATTTATCGCCAAATAATCATTAAATTAAAGATAATTAAGATAATTAGGAATATTACTAGGAATATTCCCCGATGCCGAATTTAAGATAATCAATTATGATTCAATGATGTTTAGATGTGCCTTAGATTAGGACTTTGATGTCGATTTCGTTCGAATTGTCGATGTAGGAGATTAATGAACTTATAGCCCATTTTTGGGGTATTACAACTACTACCAATATCCTCCACTAATTGAGTTGCACATTTTTCAACATCGATAGGTTGTTCTTCAACATCAATCGGTTGCTACTCAATAATTTTTGTATGACTTTTCATTTGGTCATCCCTTTTATGATAATATTTCCTTGTTCTTGTCCTTTTATTTCCCATTGCTCAAATAAAAGGAAGAATTTTTTTTTCTTTAATCCTTCTTGATTGAAAAATTGCCTTCACACTCCTTCGGAAACAAAATGCCTTTGTAGATTCCCCAAAAAATGCCTCCTAGCTTTAAAAAAACCCTTATATTCTAAAATAAGGAACGAAATTCGCAATTGTTATATTTTATTTTTTAAAAATAACTTAGATATTATACTCTTTCATCATATTTTGGGGGTCGGCCCTTGAGGGTACTCGGCCCAATAAGAGTCAACCGAGTCCTACTCGGTCGAGTTAGACTTGGCCGAGTCTTCCTAGGTGGCATGCCATGTTGACGACCAAACCTCCAAAAATACAAAAATCCAGAAGTTTGCACTTGTGTTGTTTTGTTCTCTGCTCAAAATAGAAAATGTCAAAAAACTAAAAGTCCCCTTTTCAAGATCACAGAACTACAATTCTAGACATAAATTTTATATTGTTTCAACTACAAAACGTTGAACAAATTCATTAAAAACTACATGTAGGAATATTAAGCTTTGAGAAGTCGTTGATTCAGAAAATATAAAAAAATTGCTAACTCAATTAAAATTAAAATTAAAATCATATACAACAATAGAGAAGAGATTCCTCTTCAAAAATATGTAATTTTTTTAATTTTTGGTATAGTTTTGATAGTGGAAAAGTGGTGGGAGACAAAAACTATTGATTTCAGGTAAGTTCGACTTTGAATACTTATAACAGGCAAACTATAGATCGAAAACACTTCTTTCTTTTTTTATACACTATCTATACATGTCATCTAAAACATATTCTAAAAATGGAGGAAAAATAATGTTTTACTTATAATGATTTGGTGAGAAGTAAACTCCTAGATTTGCAGTATTTTTTAGGAAATGAAAAATAGACCTAAAAATTAAAAAAAATATATATTAATTTTTGTTCATTTAAAAAAAAAATTATAGGCATAAAATTCATCCTATTTTACACATTTCATAAATTTACATCATCTTCAAATTCTCAACATAAATGTGACTTTTATGCCATTGAAGTTTTACAGTTTTAGTGTTGTTAGCCTTTTCCTTTGTAAAAGGATGAAAACCTTTTGTGCTTTTACCTTGGGGTTAGCATGCATATGTGATAACTTGTGTATATCAAGATTAATTATAATGAGTTGTTTTCATACCTAAAAAGTAGTAGAACTACGATCACAATGGAAAAAGAGCATATACGATAAATGAACAAATATCTTTTTGGGTTGATATTGCAAAGACAAAAAAATATACATGGTTGTTTTCACTTTGCATTGTCCCTAGTTAGACCACACAAAGGCACATTACAATTATAACTCATGTACAACATAACATATATATGACATATAGAAGAATTAAGTTACAAATAAAAGAGTGTCACAACAAATTCAATCACTTTAAATCATCTTATGCCAATGGTGAAATAAGGGTCATAGAAAAGAATCTAAATAATAATATATAACAAGTAGCACATCGTGGAGGAAGCACATTATGAACAAGAAAATGCTCAAAATAATCTAGCACACAAAAGGAGCTATGCAAGTGTATCGTCCAGCAACCCTTCTTGTTGAACATTATTTACGGAAGATGGACAACATGCAAGACTTGAGTAACTTCAAGCATGCTAGATAGACCTACTACAAGTTCCTAAAACTGACCATGTTCTAATGATGAGTCACTTTGTGATGAAGGAGTATCTTAGGCATATGAGAAATACACATCAATTGCATATGTCCATTTATATTGATGGTGTTTTATTTAATTTTGACTTTGTTGTAGTAGGTTTGGCGCAGTTTGGAGTGTCATCTAGGTGTGGTCCCGATCTCCATCTGGTATCTACAATAAATTGGAAAGGATCAAAATATTCTCTCGATCTGAGGTTGTCTTCATTGGTCAAATATCATCAAAGTCAAAGAGAATTGGAAAGTTCATTCCCAACGATTGATGGTTCTTCTTTATTGGATATTGAAGAGACTTGGGAAACTTCTCTTCCTCACAACCAATGGTCCTTCTTCATCAAATATCAATGAGACTTGGGAAGTATCTCCCTAATGACTGATGATCCAGCTTCATCGAAGATTGAGGAGACTTGAAACATCTCTCATTGACATATGATAACACCAAATAAAAGTTTCAACAAAAAATGAGAGAAATTCAATACACAGGTAAAACAAAGAATTTTGGACAAATGTCCCTAAAAAGTCCCAAACATGGGAAAACCAATTTTTAAGTCTGAGGTATATTATTAATATGTTAAGAAAATCTACTATTGAGAAATTGTTACAATAGTTTTCCTACTACTAGAAATACATACAATCTCCTCTCTGTCACTCGTTGAATTGCTAACAATCACTTATCAAACCTCCCTCTATAAATCAAAAGCTAGAAGTATCTCCTTCTTACACTGCTAAACAAATCTCCTATGTTTGACTAAAAACTCAACCGATTCCCATCAATCGCTCCCCTAATGTGGCTCAATGATCCCCTACATATAATTTCTCATTCAAAAACTAAAGGGCCACAAAGTGAAAGGGCTTGGAATCCAAAAAGGTGTAGGCTCACATTCCTTTGTGTTCACAACCCCCATGACACCTCTCAAGGTTGGAACACCTAACAAACTATATAATTTAACAAAATCTACTATAAAATATTAAGCAAACTTCTCTTGTTTGTGATATTGTTTTCCATATTAGTTCTGCAAAGAACTGTCATTGGCCACAAAACCATCGAAAATGTGTAAATAACAGGTACCATGCATATCAAAACCTATCAATAGCATTACAAATTAATATGCAATGGAGCGGGAGCAAGCAGGAGGAGGAGCGGGAGAAAAAAATTTGAATCTGTGGCAAGAGGGGAGCAGGATGCTCCTGGTCAAGCTGCAGGTTTAGATCCTGTACTAGGAAATGTACTGGAGGTCACGAAGAATGTAGTAGAAGAAAAGACTGAAAACCTTGTGTCTGACAATGGGGAAAGAGCTGGTGATTCTAGCATGGCCCATCCCAGAAAGGACAACGGTCCTATCTTAGGACCAGAGGAGGAAAAAGGAAATAATGCTGGTCCTTCTGAGAAATTCAAAGGGTTGATGAAACATCATGAAGATCTTTCACATGGGGGGAACTTGTTATTAGGTAAGGGGAAATGGAGCAATCTTTTTGGGATAAAATTGTTGGAGATTTGCTAGCAGGCCAGACTGACTGTATGTCTCTCATTAATGACAACATATGGAAAGTAGCATGCATGGAAGTCCTATGTAGTAATATTTTAGTATATGTAGCATGGACATCATATCAGCATGATATCATGGGTGCAGAGGTTAACTATTAGTACAGACAATTATATAGCAGCTGGTGTCAGCAGTGTTCCTGATAGAGTAACAGGCAGTGTTCTGTGTATGGTTGTCCGTAAAGTTGTCTTATGGGCATGCCCCCTAGAATGCATGTTGAAGACATGTTAGTGATGTTAATTTCATGGATGCATGGTCTGATGATGAATGCAAGTGAAGTTATGCAGTCGCTATTCGCTAGTAGCAGTTTCCTATGTTTGTTCAGCAGAGCCGATAGAGATTTTATTGGTTCTTGAGTTGCACCTATCTTGAGGGTATGTGCCCTCAGAGTTAAGCTTAGAGATGATTTATTGATGTTTGGTTAAGATTGCATGAGTTAATTCAGCTTACACAGAAAGTTCTAGTTGTTTTGGTAGAGCCGGCACTGTGTAGCATGCGTCTACATTTATTTTATTAGATAGGTCCCAGAATGAGTTGCGTGCAGGTTAGAGCTGACAAAATGTTAATTTGAGTTTGTTATGGTTTCTCTATTATGATTTCAAGGTGGTTCTAATAAGACAACTTGATTATATCATTTAGAAGAAAGATATTTATAGGCAGTCATTTGTAAATGCTTGAGTGTGGTTCATGGTTGATTAAGCAGAGTAGAGCAGAGTGTGCGAAGTGTTGAGCCATCAGAAGAAGGTTTGTGTGACCAAGTAAAGTACTTATGCTATTCATTGGAACTAATCCAGATAGAAGGTCAAAGCACAATTCACCAAAATCTAGATATAGTGTGTATCTATTATTCAGAAGGTTGCAGCCTTCACCCATTTGAGTAGTGAGCTCTCACATAGTGCATCCTCTCCCCTAATAGGCACAATTGTAAAAGACTCCTAATAAGGTCTGACCCTTGACCAGGTCTACTATACTTAATATATTGTAAAGCTACTCCTAATAGGGTAAATGATCTTCTAACAAGGATCATTATACACTAGTACAGAATATTAGTGGTTATCAAGTCCCACCTGAGTTTTTACCTATTTGGGTTTCCCTGTAACCAAAATATTGGTGTTGTGTTCAAGTGTTCTTTCATTGTGTTTATGCTATACGTTTAAGTATACTTAATTGGATAAAAAATTGAAACTTGTAGATAATTGATTCACCCCCCCCACCCCCCCTGCCCCCCCCGCCCCCACCCCCCCTCCTCTCAATTATCTCTTGGGACAATTATTTGCCTCAGAGAGAAATTTTAACAACTTGAGGTTGATCAGATGGCATACTTCAGGAAAGAAAGTCCTAAGTTCAATGGAGAGAATTATCTTGATTGGAAGAACAAGATGGTGACTCATTTGCAGTCCATTACTTTTGAAGTTTTAATGTAACCATCAAAGCAGCCAAGATTCCTATATTAGAAGACCTTGAAAAAGATGATGCTATTGATGCACAAAAGGAATTGTTTCATCAGAATGCTATTGCTAAAGAAGCCGTTATCAGTGCCCTATCTGATGGTGAATTTTCAGAAGTAAAAAAGATAGATACAACCCATAAAATTTGGAAGCACCTTGAAGACATATTTGAAGGAGACAAACAAACAAAGGATGCATGCAGAAAGATGATGCAGGAGCATCCTAGGTGTAAGAGCAATCTTGCATCACACAAAAATATTTATATTTATGTATTCAATAAGGGCTATCTTGTGCAGAGCCGCTATTTATGGAAACTTGCTATTTTTAGTAAGTTGGTCTTACGATCTTGAAATGTTCTAATTTTACATGTGGAGGTTCATCTCAGTCATATCAGCCTGCTAGTAAAGTTTCATGGCTAGAAGCAAGCAGGAAGATCTGTTTACGAGTATAAAGAGCCTGTTACTCTAGATAGGATGAAATGGCTGGATTTCATCATCCAGGATGATATGCTATTCAGAGGGAGTCAGTTGTGCATTCCAAGAAGTTCTATGAGGGAGAATCTCATCAAAAAGAAGCATAGTGGAGGATTGGCTAGACATTTTGGTCATGACAAAACCCTTGCTTTGGTTGATGAGAATTATTATTGGCCACAATTGCAGCAAGATGTGAAGAAGTTTGTACAGAGTTGCAGAGTATGTCAGATGGTGAAAGGAGTAAAGCAAAATATAAGGTTGTATCAGCCGTTACCTGTACAAGAGAAGCCTTGGGAGGATATTAGTATGGATTTTGTTCTTAGTTTACCAAGGACACAGTGTGGACATGATTCAATTTTTGTGGTGGTTGATAGATTTTTGAAGATGACACATTTCATTCTCTACAAGAAGACTAATGATGTTGTTCATGTAGCAGAATTGTTTTTCAGAGAAGTGGTGAGACTACATGGTTTGCCAAAGACCATAGTTTCAGATCGAGATACTAAGTTTGTTGGATATTTCTAGTGGACATTGTGGAAAAGTTGAAGACAAATTTGAAGTTTAGTTCATCACATCATCCACAGACTAATGGACAGACAGAGGTGGTGAATAGAAGTTTGGAAAATCTGCTGAGATGTTTGGTTGGAGATAAGCCAACAGGATGGGATTTGATTTTACCACAGACAGAAATTGCATACAATAATTATGTCAATAGGAGCACTGGTAAATCACCATTCTAGATTATATATGGAAGTAGTCCAAGAAATGCATCTGAATTGAGAAAGATAGATAAAGGATAAATAAGTAGTGCTGAAGCTGAGGATTTTGCAGAACACTTGAAGAACATTCATGAGGAGGTGAGGAAGCATATTACCAAGATGAATGAATAGTATAAGGCTAAGGTGGATGAGAAAAGGAGGCATAAGGAATTTCAGGTTCGAGATGAAGTCATGGTTCATTTACGGAAGGAGTGATTTTCGATTGGTACATATAACAAGTTGAAAATGAAGAAGTTTGAGTCATGTAAGATATTGAAGAAGCATGATTCAAGAAATGCATATGAGGTAGAATTGCCTACTGAGCTGAATATTTCACCAGTGTTTAACATTTTAGATTTGACAGAGTATCATGAAGAAGGTGTTGAAGATAAGGTTGCAGCAGCACAGTGGAGTATTCCAGCAACCAGTTCAGATATCAAGGAGATTGAGGACATACTGGACAGTCGTGTTGGTAGAAGCACAAGGAATAAGACATATGAAGAGTATTTGGTCAAATGAAAAGGATGACCTATTGAAGATTCATCATGGCTAACAAAGTAGGAGGTTAACTGTCTTGATTTTCCTCTGCACACCTGAGTCGTGATAGGGTCACTTCTCAAATTACCCCGAGTGTCTGATGCAGGAGCATCCTAGGTGTAAGAAAAATCTTGCATCACCCAAAAATATTTATGTTTTTGTATTCAATAAGGGCTATCTTGTGCAGAGCCGCTATTTATGGAAACTTGCTATTTTTAGTAAGTTGGTCTTACGATCTCGGAATGTTCTAATTTTACATGTGGAGGTTCATCTTAGTCATATCAGCCTACCAGTAAAGTTTCATGGCTACATCAGGTCTAGTTTTGAAGATATTGAAAATTTTCAGTATTGGCAGTAGGGTACAGAAAATTTGAACTCAGTTTTGAAGGCTTTAAAGGCCCCAGATGAGGTCAAAAATTTGGGTGACGGATGCTTTGCATGGGTCAAGCCTGTAGAGCACTTTGTGGAATTTTCAAAACGGGGTTATAATAGCCAATCGGGTCAACGGGTGATGACTTATGGTCTTCGAAAGTTGGGTCACCTGAAATGGCAGAAAATAATTTTCTTCAAAATTTATGTTTGGGTTTCAAAACTCATTTTCAGCCTACTTTGATGTAATAAATTGTAAAATAAAATAATTCTAAGTTTGGTCGGCCCTAAGGGCTAAATTTTTAGAACCTTCTCGGGTGGTGGAAATTGCCTATATAAAAAGGCCCGTAGTGCTGTCTAGGGTAGTTCTGAGTAGTAGATCTGGGTATTGATTCAAGGCTTTGTCCTACAGAATATTGTAAGGGAACGCCCATGTGGCTTTGCATATTGTAATTCTGAAAGTTTTTAATTCCACATTTGTGGAGATAATAAGAAGCCAATTTTCTGTTCTTGCATATTATTGTTCTTGTTTCTCTATTTCTGTTATGTGTTTGTGGTATTAAGGGGAGCACCCTTCATCAAGTGGTATCAAAGAAGGAGTTCTTGAGTGTGTAAATAGATCACCGACTGTGAGGCAGTTTGCACCAGGACCGTGGTTAGGGTTTCAGCGTGCATCGCAAAAATGCCTCCACAAAGAGAACATGGCGGAAGAGCTGGTGCTGTGACACCTAAGGTTAGAGAGCTGTAGAGACAAGTGCGAGCATTACAAGAAGAGATTCACAGAGGAATGAATCTTAATGTCAGAGATGACAGTGAGGATGAAGCCGAAGAAGAATATCAAGAAGGAGAAGCTAAAATTGTGAACCAAGATGAAGAAAGCCTTTTTCGGGCGATTTCCAAGATTGGGAAAAGACCTAAGATTGAGGTTCCTACATTTTCTAGAAATCTTAACCCAGAGGAATTGATCAACTGGATCAATGAATGTGAGGAATATTTTGAGTATAAAGATGTTGAGGATCCTGATAGGGTCAGATTTGTGAAGGCCAGACTGAAAGGTCATGTGAAGATCTGGTGGCAAGAAATTCAATTGGAGTGAAATAGAAGAGGGAAAGATAAAATCACAAGATGGGATCGAATGGTGGATAAATTGAAGTGACAGTTCATTCTTGTTGATTATGAGCTTGACCTACTAAAGAAAATGCAAAGTTTGAAGCAAGCAGAAAGATCTGTTTAGGAGTATACAGAGGAGTTCTATCGACTCCTCATCAGAACAGGCCATACAGAAGCTGATAAGGAGAAATTTGTCTGATACCTTAATGGGTTAACACCAAGCATTCAAGAAGAGTTGAATCTGGTTTGAATGAATAGTATTGAGGAGGCATACCAGTTTGCCTTAAAAGTAGAGGAAAAGTTGAACAAGAAGTTTGAGAGCAGACAAAATGGAAGAGGTCATGGTGGAAGATTTGGTGGAAAGTCATATGGTGGCCGAAATGAAGATCCAAAAAAGAAGGATGAGGCCAGTAGCAGCCAGAATCAAAGAGGAAACAATTCTAATCATTTCCAAGATCAAAATAATAGAGATTAGAGAGGAAGAGGAAGAGGACAAGGATCTGTAAGAGGAGGCTTCCGTAGAACATGTTTTCACTGTGGAGAAGAAGGTCATAGGGCATTTGAATGTCCTAGCGCCAAGGAAAAATGGATAGGAGAAATGAAGGTCAGGCCAGAGTTGCACATGTAGATGAAAATGTTAGATCATCAAATTCTGAGGATGCTGAAAGAGGAGAAACATTAATTAATAGAAGAGTCTTGCTGAGTGGTGAGAATGAACCTAAACAAAGGAGGAGCCTATTTCGCACTAGATGCAAGTGTGAGGGTAAATGTTGTGATGTGATTATCGATAGTGGAAGCACTAACAATTTAGTGTCAGAAGAGATGGTGACAAAGTTGAAGCTCAAGAGACAGAAACACCCACATCCATATCAGATTGCCTAGGTGCAGGATGACCACAAGGTCATGGTCAGTGAACAGTGCCTGGTAAAGTTCAAGGTTGGCGGGTACCAAGATGAGGTACTATGTGATATCATCCCTATGGATGCATGTTATATGTTGTTGGGTAGACCGTGGCAATTTGACAGATGTGCTGTACACGATGGTCATGTGAATACCTATTCCTTGACAAAGGATGGAGTGCGACATAAGCTAAAGCCATTGAAGGAGACCGAAGAAAAGGTATGTGGTAATGAAAGAATAACATTTGTTGATGGAAGAAAATTTTTAGATGGTATGAGGCATGAGCATGTGTGTTTTTCTTTAATTCCAAAAGCTAGTAAAGAAGAAGTAGAGGATGTACCTGTAGAGGTTGCAGATTTGTTGAACGAGTTTCAGGATATTGTATTTGATAATGTACTTGATGGATTACCACTTGTAAGGAAGATCAGTCATCAGATGGATTTCATTCTAGGAGCCAGTTTGCCAAACAAGGCAGCACACAGAATGACACCAGTAGAAAGTGAAGAGTTGAACAGACAAGTACATGAGTTGTTACAGAAAGGATTGATTTGGGAGAGCTTGAGTCCATGTGTCATGCCAACAATATTAGCACCAAAGAAGAATGGAGAATGGAGGATGTGTACAGATTCTAGAGCAATAAATAAGATCACAATCAAGTATAAGTTTCTATTGCCACGAATGGATGATATTATGGACTGTTTGAGTGGAGCTGTGTATTTCTCAAAGATAGATCTGAAGAGTGGATATCACCAGATTCAGATCAGAGAAGGAGATGAATGGAAGATTACCTTCAAGACAAAGGAAGGATTGTATGAGTGGTTAGTCATGCCTTTTGAGCTAACCAATGCACCGAGCACTTTCATGCGGCTCATGAACGAGGTTCTGAAGGAATTTCTAGGTAAGTTTGTCATTGTTTACCTAGATGATATTTTGATCTTTAGCAAGATATTGGAGAAACATATGATGCATATTCATATGGTGTTTGAGAAGCTAAGAGATGAAAAATTATTGATTAATTTGAAGAAGTGTAGTTTTGTAAACAAAGAGTTAGTGTATTTGGGATTTGTAGTTTCACTAGAAGGTCTAAAAATAGACTCAGAAAAGGTACAGGCTATCCTTGAATGGCCTACTCTAAGGAGTGCTACTGAGGTAAGATCTTTTCATGGTTTGGCTAGCTTTTTCCAAAATTTTATCAGAAATTTTAGCAGTATTTGTGAAACCTTGACTGAAACAATGAGAGGGGATAGAAAAGAGTTTAAGTGGACTAATGGGGTAGAAAAAAGTTTTCAATTGTTGAAACAAAAAGTTACAGAACAACTTGTTTTAGCACTTCCAAATTTTAATAAGATATTTCAAATAGATTGTGATTCTAATGGTACTGCAATAGGAGCTGTTATGAGTCAAGAAGGTAAACCTGTTGCTTATTTCAGTGAGAAGTTAAATGATGCCAAGAGGAAGTATTATGTTTATGATCAGAAATTTTATGCTATAGTTCAGGCATTAAAGAAGTGGAGGCATTATCTATTTCCTAAAGAGTTTTTTTTGTATACTGATCATCAAGCTTTGCAATATTTGAATAGTCAAGGAAAGTTGAATCAAAGACATTTCAAATGGGTTGAGTTTTTACAGAGTTATACATTTGTTTTGAAACATAGGAGTGGAAAGTCTAATAGGGTTGCGGATGCTCTTAGTAGAAGGCAACTATTGCTGACAGAGATGTAGATTGAAGTGGTTGGGTTCAAAGAACTCAAGAATTTATATCCAGAGAATCCTAATTTTGGTGGAGCTTGAAAAGCTTGTAAAGAGCCTGTTACTCTAGATAGGATGAAATGGCTGGATTTCATCATCCACGATGATATGCTATTCAGAGGGAGTCAGTTGTGCATTCCAAGAAGTTTTATGAGGGAGAATCTCATCAAAGAGAAGCATAGTGGAGGATTGGCTCCACATTTTGGTCATGATAAAACTCTTTCTTTGGTTGCTGAGAATTATTATTGGCCACAATTGCAGAAAGATGTGAAGAAATTTTTACAGAGTTGCAGAGTATGTCAGATGGTGAAAGGAGTGAAGCAGAATATAGGGTTGTATCAGTCGTTACCTGTACCAGAGAAGCCTTGGGAGGATATTAGTATGGACTTTATTCTTGGTTTACCAACGACACAGCAGGCACATGATTCAATTTTTGTGGTGATTGATAGATTTTTGAAGATGACACATTTCATTCTCTACAAGAAGACTAATGATGTTGTTCATGTAGCAGAATTGTTTTTTACAGAAGTGGTGAGACTACATGGTTTGCCAAAGACCATAGTTTCAGATCGAGATGCTAAATTTGTTGGATATTTCTGCAGACATTGTGGAAAAAGTTGAAGACAGATTTGAAGTTTAGTTCATCACATCATCCACAGACTGATGGAGAGACAGAGGTTGTGAATAGAAGTTTAGAAAATCTACTGAGATGTTTGGTTGGAGATAAGCCAACAGGATAGGATTTGATTTTACCACAGACATAATTTGCATACAATAATTCTATCAATAGGAGCACTGGTAAATCACCATTCCAGATTGTATATGGAAGTAGTCCAAGAAATGCATCTGAATTGAGAAAGATAGATAAAGGAGAAATAAGTAGTGCTGAAGCTGGAGATTTTGCAGAACACTTGAAGAACATCCATGAGGAGGTGAGGAAGCATATTACCAAGATGAATGTGCAGTATAAGGCTAAGGTGGATGAGAAAAGGAAGCATAAAGAATTTTAAGTTGGAGATGAAGTCATGGTTCATTTGGGGAAGGAGCAATTTCTGGTTGGTACATATAACAAGTTGAAAATGAAGAAGTTTGGGCCATGTAAGATACTGAAGAAGCATGATTCAGGAAATGAATATGAGGTAGAATTGCCTACTAAGCTGAATATTTCACCAGTGTTTAACATTTTAGATTTGACAGAGTATCATGAAGGAGGTGTTGAAGATGAGGTTGCAGTAGCACAGTGGAGTATTCCAGCAACCAGTTCAGATATCAAGGAGATTGAAGACATACTGGACAGTCGTGTTGGCAAAAGCACAATGAACATGAGATATGAAGAGTATTTGGTCAAATGGAAAGGATGACCTATTGAAGATTCATCATGGCTAACAAAGGAGGAGGTTAACCGTCTTGGTTTTCTTCTGCACACCTGAGTCGTGATAGGGTCACTTCTCAAATTACCCCGGGTGTCTGATGCAGGAGCATCCTAGGTGTAAGACCAATCTTGCATCACCCAAAAATATTTATATTTTTGTATTCAATAAGGGCTATCTTGTGCAGAGCCGCTATTTATGGAAACTTGCTATTTTTAGTAAGTTGGTCTTACGATCTTTGAATGTTCTAATTTTATATGTGGACGTTCATCTTAGTCATATCAGCTTGCCAGTAAAGTTTCATGGCTAGATCAGGTCTAGTTTTGAAGATATTGAATATTTTCGGTATTGGCAGTAGGGTACAGAAACTTTGAACTCAGTTTTGAAAGCTTTAGAGGCCCTGAATAAGGTCAAAAATTTGGTTGACGGTCAATTTGCGCGGGTCAAGCCTGTAGAGCACTTTGTCAAATTTTCAAAACGGGGTTATAATAGCCAATCGGGTCAACGGGCGATGACTTATGGTCTTCGGAAGTTGGGTCACCTGAAATGGCAAAAAATAATTTTCTTCAAAATTTCTGTTTGGGTTTCAAAACTCATTTTGAGCCGACTTTGATATAATAAATTGTAAAATAAAATAATTCTAAGTTTGGTCGGCCCTAAGGGCTAAATTACTAGAACCTTCTCGGGTGGTGGAAATTGCCTATATAAAGAAGGCCCGTAGTGTTGTCTAGGGTAGTTCTGGGTAGTAGATCTGGGTATTGATTCGAGGCTTTGTCATACAGAATATTGTAAGGGAATGCCCATGTGGCTTTGCATATTGTAATTCTGAAAGTTTGTAATTTCACATTTGTGGAGATAATAAGAAGCTAATTTTTTGTTCTTGCATATTGTTGTTTTTGTTTCTCTATTTCTGTTATGTGTTTGTGGTATTAAGGGGAGCACCCTTCATCAAGTGGTATCAAGCAGGAGTTCTTGAGTGTGTAAACAGATCGTCGACTGTGAGGTAGTTTGCACCAAGACCGTGGTTAGGGTTTTAACGCGCATAGCGAAAATACCTCCACAAAGAGAACGTGGCGGAAGAGTTGGTGCTATGACACCTAAGGTTAGAGAGCTGCAGAGACAAGTGCGAGCATTGCAAGAAGAGATTCATAGAGGATTGAACCTTAATCTTAGAGATGACAGTGAGGATGAAGCCAAAGAAGAATATCAAGAAGGAGAAGCTGAAATTGTGAACCAGCAGGAAGAAAGACTTTTTTGAGCGATTTCTAAGATTGGAAAAAGACCTAAGATTGAGGTTCCTGCATTTTCTGAAAATCTTAACCCAGATGAATTGATCGACTGGATCAATGAATGTGAGGAATATTTTGAGTATATGAAGATGTTGAGGATCCTGATAGGGTCAAATTTGCGAAGGCCAAACTGAAAGTCATGTAAAGATCTGGTGGCAAGAAATTCAATTAGAGTGAAATAGAAGAGGGAAAGATAAAATACAAAATGGGATCGGATGGTGGATAAATTAAAGTGACAGTTCATTGCTGTTGATTATGAGCTTGAACTACTAAAGAAAATGCAAAGTTTGAAGCAAGAAAGAAGATCTATTCAGGAGTATATAGAGGAGTTCTATCGACTTCTCATTAGAACAGACCATGTAGAAGCTGATAAGGAGAAAGTTTCCCAATACCTTAATGGGTTAAGGCCAAGCATTCAGGAAGAGTTGAATCTGGTTCGAATGAACAGTATTGAGGAGGCATACCAGTTTACCCTAAAAATAGAGGAAAAGTTGAACAAGAAGTTTGAGAGCAAACAAAATGGAAGAGGTCATAGTGGAAGATCTGGTGGAGGGTCATATGGTGGCCGAAATGAAGATCCAAAAAAGAAGGATGAGGCCAGTAGCAGCCAGAATCAGAGGAAACAATTCCAATCTTTTTCAAGATCATAATAATAGAGATCAAAGAGGAAGAGGAAGAGGACAAGGATCTGGAAGAGGAGGCTTCCATGGAACATATTTTCACTGTGGAGAAGAAGGTCATAGGGCATTTGAATGTCCTCAGTGCCAAGGCAGAATAGATAGGAGAAATGAAGGCTAGGCCAGAGTCACACATGTAGATGAAGAGGCTAGATCATCAAATTCTAAGGATGCTGAAAGAGGAGAAATGTTAATTAATAAAAGAGTCTTGTTGAGTGGTGAGAATGAACCTGAACAAAGGAGGAGCCTATTTCGCACTAGATGCAAGTGTGAGGGTAAATGATGTAATGTGATTATCGATAGTGGAAGCACTGACAATTTGGTGTCAGAAGATATGGTGACAAAGTTGAAGCTCAAGAGATAGAAACACCCACATTCATATCAGATTGCCTAGGTGCAGGATGACCACAAGGTCATGGTCAGTGAATAGTGCCTGGTAAAGTTCAAGGTCGGCGGGTACCAAAATGAGGTACTATGTGATATCATCCCTATGGATGCATGTCATATGTTGTTGGGTAGACCGTGGCAATTTGACAGATGTGTTGTACACAATGGTCGTGCAAATACCTATTCCTTGACAAAAGATGGAGTGTGACATAAGCTAAAGCCATTGAAAGAGACCGAAGAAAAGGTATGTGGTAATGAAAGAATAACATTTGTTGATGGAAGAATATTTCTAGATGGTATGAGGCATGAGCATGTGTATTTTTCTTTAATTCCAAAAGCTAGTAAAGAAGTAGAGGATGTACCTGTAGAGGTTGCAGATTTGTTGAATGAGTTTCAGGATATTGTATCTGATAATGTACCTGATGGATTACCACCTGTAAGGAAGATCAGTCATCAGATGGATTTGATTCCAAGAGCCAGTTTTCCAAACAAGGCAGCACATAGAATGACACCAGCAGAAAGTGAAGAGTTGAACAGACAAGTACATGAGTTGTTACACAAGGGATTGATTCTGGAGAGCTTGAGTCCATGTGCCATACCAACAGTATTAGCACCAAAGAAGAATGGAGAATGGAGGATGTGTATAGATTCCAGAGCAATAAACAAGATCACAATTAAGTATAAGTTTCTATTGCCAAGAATGGATGATATTATGGACTGTTTGAGTGGAGCTGTGTATTTCTCAAAGATAGATCTGAAGAGTGGATATCACCAGATTCAGATCAGAGAAGGAGATGAATGGAAGACTACCTTCAAGACAAAGGAAGGACTGTATGAGTGGTTAGTCATGCCTTTTGGGCTAACCAATGCACTGAGCACTTTCATGCGGCTCATGAATGAGGTTCTGAAGGAATTTCTGGGTAAGTTTGTCATTGTTTACCTAGATGATATTTTAATTTTTAGCAACACATTGGAGGAACATATGATGCATATTCATATGGTGTTTGAGAAGCTAAAAGATGAAAAATTGTTGATTAATTTGAAGAAGTGTAGTTTTGTGAAGAAAGAGTTAGTGTATTTGAGATTTGTAGTTTCAGCAGAAGGTCTAAAAATGGACCCATAAAAGGTATATGCTATCCTTGAATGGCCTACTCTAAGGAGTGCTACTGAGGTAAGATCTTTTTATGGTTTGGCTAGCTTTTACAAAAATTTTATCAGAAATTTTAGCAGTATTTGTGGACCCTTGACTAAAACAATGAGAGGGGATAGAAAAGATTTTAAGTGGACTAATGGGGCAGAAAAGATTTTTCAATTGTTGAAACAAAAAGTTACAGAACAACCTATTTTAGCACTTCCAGATTTTAATAAGATGTTTGAAGTAGATTATGATGCTAGTGGTACTGCAATAGGAGCTGTTATGAGCCAAGAAGATAAACTTGTTGCTTATTTTAGTGAGAAGTTAAATGATGCCAAAAGGAAGTATTCTGTCTATGATCAGGAATTTTATGCTATAGTTCAAGCATTAAAGAAGTGGAGGCATTATCTGCTTCCTAAAGAGTTTGTTTTATATACTGATCATCAAGCTTTGCAATATTTGAATAGTCAAGGAAAGTTGAATCAAAGGCATTTCAAATAGGTTGAGTTTTTGTAGAGTTATACATTTGTTTTGAAACATAGGAGTGGAAAGTCTAATAGGGTTGCGGATGCTTAGTAGAAGACAACTATTGCTGACAGAGATGCAGATTGAAGTGGTTGGGTTCAAGGAACTCAAGAATTTGTATCTAGAGGATCTTAATTTTGGTGGAGCTTGGAAAGCTTGTAAAGAGTCTGTTACTTTAGATAGGATGAAATGGCTGGATTTCATCATCCACGATGATATGCTATTCAGAGGGAGTCAGTTGTGCATTCCAAGAAGTTTTATGAGGGAGAATTTCATCAAAAAGAAGTATAGTGGAGGATTGGCTGGACATTTTGGTCATGATAAAACCCTTGCTTTGGTTGCTGAGAATTATTATTGGCCACAATTGTAGCAAGATGTGAAGAAGTTTGTACAGAGTTGCAGAGTATGTCAAATGGCAAAAGGAGTGAAGTAGAATACAAGGTTGTATCAGCCGTTACCTGTACCAGAGAAGCCTTGGGAGGATATTAGTATGGACTTTGTTCTTGGTTTACCAAGGACACAGTGGGGACATGATTCAATTTTTGTGGTGGTTGATAGATTTTTGAAGATGACACATTTCATTCTCTGCAAGAAGATTAATGATGTTGTTCATGTAGCAGAATTATTTTTTAGAAAAGTGGTGAGACTACATGGTTTGCCAAAGACCATAGTTTCAGATCGAGATACTAAGTTTGTTGGATATTTCTGGCAAACATTGTGGAAAAAGTTGAAGACAGATTTGAAGTTCAGTTCATCACATCATCCATAGACTGATGGACAGACAGAGGTGGTGAATAAAAGTTTGGAAAATCTGTTGAGATGTTTGGTTGGAGATAAGCCAACAGGATGAGATTTGATTTTACCACAGGAAGAATTTGCATACAATAATTCTGTCAATAGGAGCACTGGTAAATCACCATTCCAAATTGTATATGGAAGTAGTCCAAGAAATGCATTTGAATTGAGAAAGATAGATAAGGAGAAATAAGTAGTGCTGAAGCTGAGGATTTTGCAAAACACTTGAAGAACATCCATGAGGAGGTGAGGAAGCATATTACCAAGATGGATGCGCAGTATAAGGCTAAGCCAGATGAGAAAAGGAGGCATAAGAAATTTCAGGTTGGAGATGAAGTCATGGTTCATTTGCGGAAGGAGCAATTTCCGGTTGGTACATATAACAAGTTGAAAATGAAGAAGTTTGGGCCATGTAAGATACTGAAGAAGCATGATTTAGGAAATGCATATGAGGTAAAATTGCCTACTGAGCTGAATATTTCACTAGTGTTTAACATTTTAGATTTGATAGAGTATCATGAAGGAGGTGTTGAAGATGAGGTTGCAACAGCACAGTGGAGTATTCCAGCAACCAGTTCAGATATCAAGGAGATTGAAGACATACTGGACAGTCGTGTTGGTAGAAGCACAAGGAAGAGGACATATGAAGAGTATTTGGTCAAATAAAAAGGACGTCCTATTGAAGATTCATCATGGCTAACAAAGGAGGAGGTTAGCCATCTTGGTTTTCTTCTACACACCTGAGTCATGACAGGGTCACTTCTCAAATTACCTTGGGTGGCTGATGCAGAAGCATCCTGGGTGTAAGAGCAATTTTGCATCACCCAAAAATATTTTTGTTTTTGTATTCAATAAGGGCTATCTTGTGCAGAGCCGCTATTTATGAAACTTGCTATTTTTAGTAAGTTGGTCTTACGATCTCGAAATGTTCTAATTTTACATGTGGAGGTTTATCTCAGTCATATCAACCTGCTAGTAAAGTTTCATGGCTAGATTAGGTCTAGTTTTGAAGATATTAAAGATTTTCGGTATTGGTAGCAGGGTACAGAAACTTTGAACTCAATTTTGAAGGCTTTAGAGGCCCCAGATGAGGTCAAAAATTTGAGTGATGGGCACTTTGCATAGGTAAAGCTTGTAGAGCGCTTCGTGGCGTTTCTAGAATGGGGTTATAATAGCCAATCGGGTCAACGGACGATGATTTATGGTCTTCGGAAGTTGGGTCACCTGAAATGGCGAAAAATAATTTTCTTCAAAATTTCTGTTTGGGTTTCAAAACTCATTTTGAGCCGACTTTGATATAATAAATTGTAAAATAAAATAATTATAAGTTTGGTCGGCCCTAAGGGCTAAATTTTTAGAACCTTCTCGGGCGGTGGAAATTGTCTATATAAAGAAGGCCCGTAGTGTTGTCTAGGGCAGTTCTGGGTAGTAGATCTAGGTATTGATTCGAGGCTTTGTCCTACAAAATATTGTAAGGGAATGCCCATGTGGCTTTGCATATTGTAATTCTGAAAGTTTGTAATTCCACATTTGTTGAGATAATAAGAAGCCAATTTTCTGTTCTTGCATATTATTGTTGTTGTTTCTCTATTTTTGTTATGTGTTTGTGGTATTAAGGGGAGCACCTTTCATCAAAAGACATGGAAGAAAAGATACAATGCATTAGAGATACTTCCTGAATAAAATATCAGAGCTTAAAATTAGAGGATTAATGAAGCAGTTGCTGGAATCAGGAACAATGGTGGAGAGATTTCTGTGGACATTATGGACAGCTTGATGACTACTGTTACTCCAAAATATGAAAGCAAGATCAATATGTTTGATGAGACCATGCAGCTTACATCAAATTTCAAGAGAGAGACCTTGATCAGCAAGATCTCAGCTTTTGAGATTTCAAGATTGAAGACAGAACCAAAGAGTGAGACAGCTTTCAAAGCAACAATTCATGGTAAGAAATCTACAAACACTTCTGGTAATTTTGATGATGATGATGAAGAGAGAATATTAGATGATTTTATTACATCTAAGTGTCCTACTAGAGCTAGAAAGTTCAAGAAGGATTACAAGCCTAAGTATTCTAAGGAATGCTACTATGTTGGAGATGGAGTTTCAGATGAAGACTCAGGTGAAGAAGAAATTGGATTCATTACAATTATAGAAAAAATGAATAGTAAGTCAGTTCCTAAAGATGAGAAAGTAAATCAAGAGTTAGCATTGATTTCCCAAGCAGATATAAGGATAGACTGGATTATAGATAGTGGTTGTTCACATCACATGATAGGTGATAAAGGCAGATTTGTTCATCTAGACAAATACAATGGTGGTATGGTTAGATTTGGAGATAACACTCCTAAACCTATAGTTGGTAGAGGAGCCATCACTTTGGATGGAAAGAACAGTACTGATGATGTTCTTTATGTTGATGGTTTGAAACATAACCTTCTCAGTGTTGGATAGTTACATGGAAAAGGATATCAGTTGGAGTTCAAAGATGACAAATGCATCATTAACAACAAAGATGGTGTTATAATTGCATTAGGCACAAAGACAAGAGGTAATGTTTTTCAATTCAATTCAGAAGCAAGTTGTTTTGTTGCTAAAGTTGATGACAGTTGGTTATGGCATAAAAGACTATGTCATATCAATTTTGATAACATAGTGAAGATAAACAATGTTAAGGCAGTAAGAGATCTACCTAGCATAGAAAAGCCAGTTGATACTATATGCAGGGAATGTTTGATGCGGAAGGATGTGAGAAATTCATTTAGGAGCAAGCAGAATTCAGCAGAGAACAAGTTGGATCTGATTCATACAGACCTATGTGGTCCAACTCAAACAAGATCATACTATGGTGTAAGGTATTTCATTCTATTTTTTGATGATTATACTAGGATGATGTGGGTTGCATTCTTAAAAGATAAGTCAGAAGATTTTGAGAAGTTCAAAATATTCAAAGCTAAGGTTGAGAGTGAATCTTGATTAAAGATAAAATGTTTGAGATTGGATACAGGAGGAGAATTCACCTTTGACAGATTTTATGAGTACTACGAAGAACATGGCATAAAGAGATAGTTAAGTGCACCTAGAACACCTCAGCATAATGGAATTATAGAGAGGATGAATAGGATCATTCTTGATACTGTGTGCACCATTATGATAGAAGGAAAGGTTGCCCACACCTATTGGAGAGATGCGGTCAATACAATAGTCTACACAATCAATAGAATTTAGTTAAGGCCTGGCGCTGACAAAACACCTTATGAGCTATGGTTTGGTAATGTTCCCACATTAAAATACTTTAGAATCTTTGGAAGCAAGTGCTACATCAAGAGGGATGAAGCAGTAGGCAAGTTTGATGCAAGAAGTGATGAAGGTATTTTTCTTGGTTACTCTACTAAAAGTAAAGCTTATAGATGTTTCAATTTAGGATTGAAAAAGATAATTGAAAGTGCTCATGTTAAGATTGATGAAAAGTTTATGGTTCAAGAAAGATATCATGATTACTCACCTTTTATTGAAGAAGAGCCTAGACCCTCCACTAGTGAGATAGTTATTGAAGAAATGTTTGACATTATTGATGTGTTATTCAATGACCCTAAGACAAGTGAAGAAAATACTCCTAAGGCTGATGAATCAGCATCACCTAAAGCTCCAAATTTTACATCTAGAAACTATTCCAAGAAAGACATCATTAGAGATCAGAGGGGAAAAGTCTTAACAAGATCATAAGCAAAGAACTCAACTAGCAGTGAAGCAGTATGTTTACTATCTCAGATTGAACCTTTAAGTGTTGAAGATGCTTGTAATGATTTAGATTGGTATGATGCTATGAAAGAAGAACTTGATCAGATTATTAAGAATTACATGTGGGAACTGGTCCCAAGACCTAGTGATAAGAATGTGATTGGAACAAAGTGGATATTTAGAAACAAGATGAATGAAGATGGTACGGTAGTAAGAAATAAAGCAAGATTAGTATGTAAGGGTCATGCACAAAGAGAAGGCATTGATTATTTAGACACATTTTCACCTATGAGTAGATTAGAGGCTATTAATTTGTTACTAGCCTATGCTACAATTAAAAACTTCAAAATTTGTCAGATGGATGTCAAGTCAGCATTCCTGAATGGATATTTGAAAGAAGAAGTATACATTGAGTAGCCTGAAGGATTCACCTTATCAAACAGACTTGATATGGTATGCAAATTGAAGAAATCCCTCTATGGACTTAAGCAAGCCCCTAGAGCATGGTATGAGAGACTAGATGGATACTTAACAAAGATTGGATTTTAGAAAAGAGCAGTAGATTGTAATATATTTATTAGAGAGAAATTTGAAGGTTTACTACTTGTAGCTATATTTGTTGATGACATTATCTTTGGAGGTAATGACAAACTCAGTGCTGAATTTTCCAAAGAAATGCAGAATGAGTTTGAGATGAGTATGATTGGTCCTATCAAGTACTTTTTGGGACTAAATGTGCAACAAACAGAAAAAGGGATTTTTATTAATCAATCAAAGTATGTGAAAGAGATACTGAATAAATTTAAGATGGATGATTGCAAGCCAGTAGGAACCCCTATGATAACTGGATACAAACTTACAAAAGAAGATGACTCACTAGTAGTAGATACAACATTGTATAAGTCTATGATTGGTAAACTCATATATCTTACTTAGACTAGACCTAATATTTCCAATGCAGTTGGTATAGTTGGAAGATTTGCAGCAGAGCCTAAATAAAGTCACCTCATGGCAGTAAAGAGAATATTTAGATACTTGTAGGGCATTATAGATTATGGTCTATGGTATCCTAATTTAGAAAATGTTGAGCTTCATGTGTACACTGATGCAGATTGGGCAGGATGTGATGATGATAGAAAGAGTACTTTAGGTGGAGTAGTGTTTCTTGGTGATAGACTTGTCACCTGGACAAGCAAGAAACAAAACTATATTTCTCAGTCGACAGTAGAAGCAGAGTATGTTACAATGGTCTTGAATTGTTCTACAATTGTTTGGATCAAGCAGATGATAAAAGATTTTGGAATTCAGATTGATTATCCTATTGTTATTCACTGTGATAAAACTAGCACTATCAATATGTTGAAGAACCCTATGATGCATGCAAAGACAAAGCACATTGAGATCAAGTATCACTTCCTAAGAGAGAAAGTGGCAGAGAAAGAAGTTAAGTTGGACTTTGTGAATACTAAGGAACAGTTGGCAGACATATTCACAAAGCCCTTGCCTAAGGATACTTTTGAGTATCTCAGGGGGAAGTTGGGAGTAATTCCCTTCCCTGATTCTACTTAGAAGGAAGTAGGAAAGGCATCAGTCCTCAGGGACTGATGGAAGGTTAACTACTCTACCTCAGGAGTAGTACCGGTGCTTAAAATGAGTGGCACCCTTTGCCATTGATGTCAAAAGGGGAGTATATATAGAGTCATGAAAAATAGAAGTAAAAAGAGGAGTAATATACTAAGGGGGAGCAGCATTTAGTTATGACAGCAGTACAGTTGATGAAATGGAGAATATTAGAAAATATTGCATAGTTGGAGGATTCATCTTTGGGGGAGTTTTGAAGAGGAAATGGAGAATTTTATAAAAGAAATGTTCATTTGGGTTGGTGGTAGTTTTTCATTCCACATGTTGCCATCAATGCCAAAGGGGAAGATTGTTGGAGATTTTCTAGCAGGCCAGTACTAATTGTATGTTTGTCATTGATGACAACATATGGAAAGTAGCATGCATGGAAGTCCTATGTAGTAAAATTTTAGTATATGTAGGATGGACATGATATCATGGGCACAGAGGTTAACTGTTAGTACAAACAGTTATATAGCAGCTGGTGTTAGCAGTGTTCCTGACAAAGTAATAGACAATGTTCTGTGTATGGTTTCCTGTACAGTTGTCTTATGGGCATGCACCCTAGGATATATGTTGAAGACATGATAGTGATGTTAAGTTCATGGAAGCATGGTTTGATGATGAACGCAAGTGAAGTTATGCAGTCATTATTCGACAGAAGTAGTTTCCTATGTTTGTTCAGTAGAGCCGACATAGATTTTATTGGTTCTTGAGTTGCACCTATCTTGAGGGTATGCGCCCTTGGAGTTAAGCTTAGAGATAAGTTATTGATGTTTGGTTTTAGAGTGCATGAGTTAATTAAACTTACAGAGAAAGTTCCAATTTTTTTGGTAGAGTCGATAGTGTGTAGCGTGCGTCTACATTTATTTTATTAGATAGGTCCTAGAATGAGTTGTGTGCATGTTAGAGCCGACCGAATGTTTATTTGAGTTTTTTATGGTTTCTCTATTATGATTTCAAGGTGGTTCTAACATGCCGACTTGATTATATCATTTAGAGGAAAGATATTTATAGGCAGTCATTTGTGATTGCTTGAGTGTGGTTCATGGTTGATTAAGCAGAGCAGAGAAGAGTGTGCAAAGTGTTGAGCCATTAGAAGAAGGTCTATGTGACCAAGTAAAGTACTTGTGCTATTCATTGGAACTAATCCAGATAGCAGGTCAAAGTGTAGTTCACCAAGATCCAGATATAGTGTGTATCTATTATTCAAAAGGTTGTAGCCTTCACCCATTTGAGCAGTGAGCTCTCGGACAATGCGTCCTCTCCCCCAACAAGGACAATTGTAAAAGAATCCTAATAGGGTCTAACCCTTGACCAGGTCTACTGTACTTAATATATTGTAAAGCTACTTCTAACAGGGTAAAGGATCTTCTAACAAGGATCATTATACACTAGTATAGAATATTAGTGGGTATCAAGTCCCACTGAAGTTTTTACCTATTTGGGTTTCCCTGTAACCAAAATATTGGCATTGTGTTCATGTGTTCTTTCATTGTGTTTATGCTTTATATTTAAGTATACTTAATTGGATAAAGAATTTAAACTTGTAGCTAACTGATTCACTCCCCCCCCCCTCTCAGTTATCTCTTGGGACTATTTCTAACAAAAACCTACTGGAAAATCTTCTTTCCCAAAGATTGATATAGCCTCAGAACCTAATAAAGGGGTGATAGGTTTAAATATTCCTGATCAAATCATAGATCACACTATTTCTAGTATGGCCTCAACTCTCATAGGCAAGTTAAGGGTCCTAGGCTGAATATTGATCTGGTGAGGGCTTTTACATTCTAGAAGTGGAAGCTCAAAGGTCAGGTGGATGTAGCGGCGACACCGAAAGGTTTTTTCTCCTTTTTATTCTCGAATGGAGAAGATCTTTCAAAAGTTCTATTTGAAGGCCCATGGATGTGGGGCAAATCCTTGTTGTCTTTGCAGAAATGGACAACAAATCTAGACTATAATGACAATTTCTTTGTATCAGCTCCTGTCTGGGTTAGACTTCCGAGTCTCCCTCTAGAGTACTGGCATGAGGATATTTTGGTGGTGATAGTAGGGTCTTTTGGTGAATTGCTGACTATAGAATCCAATGAGTGTAGCCCAAACCAGACAAGTGTTTGTGAGGATTTGTGTCAATATCTAGCATGATACTCACCTTCCTCAAGTCATAAATCTTAACTTGAAAGTGGGTAAGTGGGCTCAAGAAATAGAATATGAATCTACCCCTTTTGTATGCTCAACCTATAGAAAGGCTGGTCATTAGGCAAAGCATTGTCCCTTGAAGACAACTATAGAAAAGAAAGACCAAGAGTCAAAAATGTCAAAGAAGTGGGAATGGAGGAAAAAAAGGGGAGATACAAAATCCCCATGTCAATAAGAATTCAAACTCAAACATGGGGGAGAAGCAGTCTCACCTACAATGGGAATCAGAAGAAAAGGAAGATCCTAAGGAAGCTGCTCTTCCTACTGAGGAAAACAAAATGCAGGATCATTCTAGTTCGGTAACCTCTTCGAAGGAAACCTATGATATCTCATTAGAGTTAGATCCTCTACTGGCTTCAAGGGTAGAAGATAGCCTAAACTCATCTAAGGGGAGGGAGATCTTCCTAAGCCCGCAGAAGACTAACGAAACCCAGAATATTCTAGACCAACTTAGTAGTGAAGCTTTGAATGTTAATCTATTAGAATATGAATCCAAGAATGATAGGTTAAAAGAATAGAATGATGACTCTGAAACAATGGAAGTAGAGAAAAAAAGTCCATTGTTTAGTGTTAGAAAAAAAAAAAAAGATCTCCTACAGGTAAACGCTATGGCTCCCAGCCAAGAAGAGAAAGCACAAAGGACCAGACCCCTGCAATAGGGAAAAATAGCTCTAAGGCGACACAAGGAGGCTTGACATCTAAATCAAACAAAAAAAGGGGCTAAATCAAATTTGGAGGAGTCCAGACAAGAGGTCAACAAAAAAAGGCGAATACTGGAACACTTAAAAGAGAAAGGGGAAGAGCATCTGAGAAAGAACAGAGATAGTTGGAAGCAAAACAAAACATAGCGGATGGTAGACAGCTCACCATCGATTAGGTCTGTCCTCCAAATTTTTAATGAAAATTTTATCTTGGAACATTAGAGGTCTCAATAGTCCTCATAAACAAGATGTTGTTAGGAATTTAGTTAGAGATTCTAATCCTGATATTTTGCTTATTCAATAAACTAAAATGGTTAGAGATAAGATAGTTAAAATCAATTTGCTGAAGAATGTGGATAAGTTTAGTAGTGACTATGAAGGGGCTTCTGGAGGTTTGGCTATCTATTAGAATACTAAAAGCTTTACTTGCAACCTGTTGATAGAGGATAAGAACTTCTTGGCAGTTAAAGTCAACAGTATTAAGGATAATTTCTCCTAGACTCTGATAAATGTGTATGCCCCTAATACTAAAACTGGTAGACTCAATCTTTGGAAAAGGATTCATGACATCAGAAAGGATCACCCAGATGATAACTAGATGATGATGGGAGACTTCAATACGCCCCTAAAAGAAGCTGAAAAAAAAGGAGGGAACAATACCCAAGTGGAAAGCAGAGTAGATCTAATGGATTTTATAAGCAATGAAGGCCTGTTGGATGTTGACCTTGAGGGAATTGATTATATTTGGACTAATAAAAGAGTGGGAGCTGACCTCATTCAGGTCAAGCTTGACAGGGTCCTCGTTTCTCATGGATGGATTGCTAACTTTTCCTGCTCCCTCTCCTCTCTTAACCACATTGGTTTGGATCACTATCATATATCCTTTATTGCTAACTCCTTCAAAGGAAAAGGAAACACTCCTTTCAGACTGGAAAAAATGTGGATGACTCACCCAGATTTCAAAAATAAAATAAAGGAATGGTGGAATATCAAAGTGGAAGGAAAAGCTATGTACCAAGTGGCTAAAAAAATAGAAAATATGAAATCTAGAGTTAGACAATGGAACAAGGATGTCTTTGGTGATATCTTCCAAACTAAAAGAAAAATTCAAATGGATCTAAAAGAAATTCAAGACAACATTCAGAGTATAGGGTTGACTGAGGATATTAGAAAAGAAGAAAATATTATTCTTGTTGATTACCATAATATCATATCTAAAGAGGAGAACTACTGGAGACAAAGATCATGATCCCTTTGGTTGAAAGTTGTAGACATAAATACCAGATTTTTCCACTTACAACGATGAAACACAAGGCGATGAACAAAATCAACTCTTTGATTACCTCTAGAGGCACTCTCAATAAAGAGGAAGAGATAAGGAAAGATATGATGGGTCACTTTTCCTTTATTCTTTCTAGAGAACAAGATCTCAATCAAGATAATTAGAACTCTTTGCTAAGCTCCATTCCAATGCTGTTGGACGCTAAGGACAATCTCTTTCTTAAGTACATTCCGATGGAGGATGAAATTAAAAAGGCTATCTAGTCTTTTGAAGGTGAAAAATCCCTTGGGCCGGATGGCTTCCAAATGTTCTTCTTTCAACAATACTGGGAAATTATTGGAAAAGATATCTATGGTGTTGTGAAAGAATTATATGGCTCTAAAGCTATTCTTAAAGAGCTCAATTCCACCTTTATAGCTCTGATACCCAAAAGACTAGGAGCTAATACGGCTGATAGCTTTAGGCCTATAAGTCTTTGTAACTCCTTGTATAAGATAATTTCTAAGGTTCTCACTACAAGGATTCTCAGGATTCTACCTCGTCTAATTTCCCCTCAACAAAATGGGTTTGTTCCAGGGAGACAAATCCTGGATTCGATTATGGTTGTTCATAAGAATATTCACTCGTTGGAAAAATTGAGGAAACAGGGTTTCCTTATGAAACTTGATCTATCAAAAGCCTATGATAGAGTTGATTAGGAGCTTCTTTCTAAAATTCTTCAGGTGTTTGGTTTTGATGTTGGTGTGATCAAACTTATTATGCAACTTGTTACTACGGTGTCTTCTTCAATGATTGTGAATGAGGGATCCTCTCCTTTCTTTAGACCTTCTAGAGGGTTACGCCAAGGTGATCCTATCTCTCCTATCCTTTTTTCCATCATGGCTAAAAGTCTAGGGAGATTCATTACCCTTCAGGTTTCTCAAGGTTTGATTTTGGGTTTACAACCATCTTCAGCAGGTATAGTCTGTTCTCATGAACAATTTGTTGATGATATGATCCTTATGGGAGAATATACTGTAAAAGAGGCTAGGAATATGAAAAAGGCATTAAATGTATATTCTAGTGCCTCAGGTCAACTCATAAATTGGGAGAAGAGTGCCTTGTTTTTCTTCACTGCCCCTGAAGCTAGAATGAATAAAATCTCTGCTATTCTTGTTTGCAAGATGGGAAGAATCCCGACCTCTTATCTTGGATTGTCACTATGCTTGAAATCGGAGGCCAATTTTTGGAATGAAATACTTGATAGATTTCTTTCAAAATTGGCGGGATGGAAAGGGGTGATTCTTAGTCAAGCTGGAAAAGTCCAACTGCTGAAGGCCGCTCTTCAAAACCTTCATGTCTATGCCCTTAGCTTGTTCAAAATACCTCAAAAGTTTTCTGATTTAATCAAAAAAATCCAAAATATATTCCTTTGGATAGGAGTGGAAGAGAAAAAGAGACTCAGCCTGGTGGCCTGGGAGAAGATTTGTAAACCGAAAAGGATGGGGGGTCTGGGAATAAGGAGCATCACTAATACTAATAAAGCTCTTTTAGCAAAGCAATGTTGGAGAAATTTTGAAGATGAGAAAGAATGGAATATGATAATGAAAAGGAAATATCATCTCAGTAATCTTGAAGGAATGCTCCAATCTCAAAATGATATACAGGATCTTTTTTCTGGAATAGCATAAGTAAAGGCAAGAATCTTATAAGCAAAGGCGCTATATGGAAGCTGGGGAATGGCAGAAAAATTTAGTTCTGGAATGATAAATGGATGTCGGATGAGCCTCTAATAGAGAATGAAGAATGGGGGAATGCAATCTAGGACTGTAAAGATTCTATTGGAGAATTTGTGAGTGACTATTGGAAAAATGAAGAATGGATAGACTTGGGGCTGAAGGATATCAAATTCAAAGAAGTGAATAAACAATTAAACAACTAGTTTATCAGAGAAAATGAGGGTGATAAACTTATCTGGGGCCCGACTACCTCTGGAAATTTTTCGGTTGCTTCTGCTTCGAATCTTCTCCTCCCTAATGAGGCTCAACCTTTGTGGGTGTAGGTATGGAATAAAAACCTTACCCCTAAAATTAACATGTTTTTTTGGCTGCTAGTCCAGGGTAAAAGTACAAAGCTGTGTCACACTTTTATAAAGGAAAAGGCCAACAACACACAAATTTTTTAACTTTAACGACATAAAAATGGTATTTATGTTTAAAATTTGGAGATGATGTAAACTAATGAAATGTGTAAAAGTGGATGAAGTTTATGCCTATAATTTTTTTAACTTTTTTTGAACAAGAATTCACATAGTTTTTAAATTTTTTAAGTCCATTTTTTACTTGCTGAAAAATGCTGAAAAATGAGGGTCTTGTTCGCAACAAAAAAGTATATGCAAATAATCTTTTTTGCCTTTGATTTCAAAATATGTCATAGATAAAATGTATAACTAGTGCAGAAAAGAAGAAAAATTAGTTTTCAATATATATTTTCTCTAATATAACTACTCAAAGTCGAACATACCTGAAATCGATAGTTTTCATTTCGCGTCAAATTTCCCCTATCAAATCTACACCATTCACAAAATAAATGACACACTCTTGAAGATAACTCTCTCCTCCAGTGTTAAATATAAATTTTCAATTTTTTTGATAAGCTTTACTATTTTTTTCTATTTTTGAAGCATCTTGTTCTTGAATGTTAAAATACATACTTGGAGTATTTTGAAATTATAATATATTAAATCTAATTAAAATATTATAAAAATCATATGATGATAATCTTGACTCTATGCTCTAAAAAAGGGTATTTTTATATTTGTAAAAAAATATCACTAAAAAGAGTAAGAGTTATTGAAACATCGCTTTTCTGAAATAATTTTATTTCTTTAGTAATTGTTATAAAACATGCTTTTAATAGATATTTCCAATTGGAAAAGGTGAAGAACTTATCTAACTTAGCTAGAATGAATCTAGCTAGACCATATGTTTGACAAAAAATAATTTTAGTTAGAAATACTCAAATTCAGTTATGCTGATAAGTTGTCCTGAAACGTGACACAGCTTTGTGCTTTTACCCCCCAGAACAAAATCCTCACACAAGAGTACCTCATGAGAAGAGGGTTTCAAATGCCTAATAGATGTGCCCTGTGGTGTCATGAAGCTGAGAATTGCAATCATCTAATGATACACTACCATTTCACTAGAGAGGTGTGGGACACAATAATATCATCGCTCGAGCTCAATTGGGTGAAACCTAACTCTATTCAGGAGTTTTTCCAGTAGTGGCAGAGTCCTTTCCATGACAAAAATGCTAGGGATATTTGGAAAATTGTCTTTCCCCACTTCACATGGAAAATCTGGAAGGAGAGGAATAACAAAATCTTTAGAGAGAAAAAGGCCCCTCCTTCTTTGGTTTCTAGTTCAGTAACTAGAAGTATAATTGAGAACTATAGAAGCATGAGAATTATAGATAGTAACCAATGGGATCCTCAACTTAAGAAGGACAATATTATCTCGTGGGAGAGACTAAAAAGTAGTTAGATCCAGAATCCTAGAGATAATGTTATGTGGACTGCTCCTCCTTTTGGTTGGCATAAAGGGAACTTCAATGGGTCGGCTAGGGGAAATCCTGGAAGGGCTGGAGGTGGAGGGCTTTTAAGAGATGTTGTTGGAAATTTTTAAGGAGAGATCGCTATCCCGCTAGGTATCCAAATGAACCACGTAGTGGAGGTTGAAGCTGCGCTTTACCTGTTCATGATAGAAAAAGATATGGGCTACACAAAATTATGGCTGGAAGGTGATTCCCTAAATATAATCAATTCTATTAAAGGGAAGTCTGTGAGCTCTTGGACAATAGAGCACATCATAAACAAAATTAAAATCATTATGAATTCTTTTGAAGAATGCCACATCACTCACGTCTATCGTGAAGGCAATAAACCGGTGGACAGGCTGGCTAATGAAGGTACTTTGAGTGACATCACCCAAAAGTGGAGAGGGGAACTGAATCTAAAGGCCAAGATTACGAGTCTAATCAACTATGACAGGATTAATCACTATGAAGGAAAAATCACCTAAAATGATGATGACAAGGACAAATCAATTATCGAGGAGGTATGCATGTAAGCCAAAGTGTGGGATCATTACTTCGTAGTTAATGAAGCACAGACACATGGTTAATATTGATAACCTAAAAAGAAAAGATAATCAGAGAAGAAAGGAAAAAATCATTGGTGAGGAGCCAAACCAGTATATTAGAAATAATCAAAAAATGGGAGGTGGTTTGAAGAGGGAGGAACCTTCAAATTGTGATAAATGGAGACAGGACAGAAAAGTTTGGAAGAAGCTGAAGAAAGGGGGGGTTACGTCGTTCATGAAGAAGCTTCACGGACATGAAAAACATATCACTTCTTTGTTCACGGAAGGCTAGACTAATGGTAAAGTTCACCTATGGGGCAAGTCCTTCACTCTTACTATTTCTAGTTTAGCTGATATTATTGGTTTACCTTTGGAAGGGACCCATTTCCATAGAGGAAATCATAAGCTAGGAACTTAAGCTTTCACTATTTTCCCTAAAACTGATGACGAGAAAGCCCTCATGACCAAGGGAAATGGTGACTATGTGGACATAACCAATATTGATGAATTCTGGGCCAAAATCTTGAAGGCTATGATAAAATATTTTATGCTAGATGGGCGTTATTCCAAAATTTACAACTTCCATTTAGATTTTGCTAATCATTTTAGGCATAATAGGAGGATTTATTTCCCTTATTATCTTTTGAGTTCCCTGAATAACAACATTATGGGACACAGGAAGAAGGCTAGTAACCCTGTGCTGCATGAGGGCTTGATCCTTCTTATATTCGACTACATCAGAGACAATGTCTCGGACCCTATCCCCAAAAGGATCACTGGTAAAAGAAAGGAGAAGAATGAGGGGAACACAAAGGCTGAGACCAATAAGAAGAGAAAGAAAAATAAGAATAAGGGATTTGATAGTACTGGCGATGAAGATATGGAAAGGAAATTGTGAAAAGGCCTCACTCCCAAGGGAAGGGTAATATTGAGGAAGGTAATGAGGAAGATTCTAGTGAAGAAGAGAAAGTCAAAGAGAAATAGGAAGGGAATGAAAAAGATCGAGAAGAAGAAATGAATGATTTGCTGGAAGAGGAGAATGAAGAAAAGGAAGTGACCAGTCAAGAAGAAGAAAATGATGAGGACGAAGCGGATGAGGAAGAGGAAGAGGTCCAGGGAAATTCTACTAAAGACGACATGGAAGAAGCCCTTGAACATAATGGGGGTGCTGATAAAGAGGAAGATGGCACTCAGGTGTTAACTATGGATGCTGAGATCACTAGCCAGGATGCTCCTGTGGAAGAAAATCTGATTGATGTTAACCTATAAACGAGGGATGGTAAGAATAGAGATGAGGATGGTAATGATGATGAGGGGCTTACAGAGGGTTTTATGGCTAGCCAAGAGAACGAAGGTAAGGAGACTAGTAAGACCCCTTCTGCAAATGAGAAAGACGAAGATAACTAGAAAGAGAATAAGGAAGGTATGGACAAAACAACCACGGTGGAGAACATCAACAACAAATAGGAATCTTTAATCCTCTTGAGGGAAGCTACTACGCAGGAGGAGGAGAATAATGCTGAGAGTCAGGATAAGAATATGAAACGAGAAAAGGAAATGCAGGAAATGAAACCCTAGATCCAGGAAATGGAAAAAACCATGAAAAATATGTCTACTAAGCTGGGAAAGATGGAAAATAAGGTTTTTGATAAGGTGATTCAAAACAAAAATAAAAATGAGGAAAGTACTGCTGAGATGAGCAAGATAGTTAAAGACAAGATGAAAGACTTAGAAGCCAAAATTAGAAACCATGACAAAATGATAAAAGGTGTTCTGAGCCATAGCAACGAGGGTCTGAAAGCGACTATTATGAACCTGAATATGTTGTATAACTATCTGGAAAGGAACCTGCTGGAAATAACTACAATCACCATTGATGAGGATCCTGGCAAAACTAGTTTGGGAACGAGAACTAGAGGGCACATCTAGAGGAAGGTCCCTGAAAAACTGAAAGAACTGAAGGAGCTGCAAGAGACTATCTAGAAGATGGAAGATCGCCAGAAGAAGGCTAAAGAAATGATAACAAAAAATTAGCTAGTTCTTGTTGGTAGTTGTTTTGCTGATTATTTTTCTATTAGTTTCTACTTTTGAACTGTGCCGCTGTTTGTCCCTGCTTTTGTTTTCCATCAGGTGTTTCTTTTTGAAACTTTAATGCTTTATCTTTTGGCTTTATTGTAACTGGTTTCGGGTCCATGTAAAACCTGCTTTTACCTTAATCAAAAACAGGTACCATGCATGAGGAAACTTAGTTTGAAAACCATAATACCAGGCAAAAAAGAAATAAAAACTTGCCATGTGCACGACCACTTAGAATATAATTTACCATGTTGATTATAGAAATATCTTCGCTTACCAAAAAATCTCAATAAATGGAATGGAAAACCACTCCCACTAACTTGAGCTAAATTCTTATGAATAAAGTTATAAATCAAAATTTCAAATGGGTTAAAGTAGATTAATAAGTCTTTTTTGAATTTTTTAAATCTAAAATCTTTTTGTTTTAAATGCATGATTTAGACCTAAAAGAGTATAATTGAAGATGTTTAGACTAAATTTTCTTTTGATATCTTAAAAAACTGAATGATTTAGATCTAAAACAATATGATTGAAGAGGTTTAAAGTAAATGTCCGTTGATAGAATTTCAATATTCAAAATGAACCCTCAACAAAATCTCACCCACAACTACCAAAATACTAAATACAAAATTTGCTTCATCTTTTTCAAATCAAATAACGATATCGAAAAATATTATTTAACATGTATATAATTCATAATATCATCTTTTTAAAAGTATAATATATATTAAATTTTTAATATTTTATTTCTTAAAATTGTCTATTACTAAAAATGATGACTTCTATCGTATAGGTTAAAATTATTATTCATTTATACCCTCATCAGATTTGGGCACCCCTCAAAGACGGCGCAAATAAGCTTGTTAAATGAATGAATTTGGCAAATCTTATCTAGAAGACACTTTGCTATATGGCTGGATAGCCACAGGTGGAAAAATGAGCGTGTGGGCTTTGTTAGAAATGTAGATTAATTGATACTTGTTATTGTATGTCCAATGTCAAACGCAGATTTGTTTTTCTGGACAGTCACAATTTCTTCTGACAATCTACAGAGCAGTAGACATAGTTATTGTCCCACTAAAGCTTTCTTCCCTTTCTTACGTACAGTTTGAGCTTCTAGACATTGTCAAAGAAACAAAACGTAGGACAGATGTGCAAACTCTAGGGGCCAAACTCAGTACGTTGGCCCACTTCTGCCTCTCTGTCATGCATTTCTGCAACACGGCATTGAAATGTTAAGATTGCATGTCCACTTATTTTTATTTACTTCCCTGTATTTTATTGAATGGCGTGATTCCTTTCTATGATGGAGTGGAAGAATTAGTTCTTTCTTTTGACCGGAAGGATATTTTGGCTTCATTGAATATCCGATTTTTTTGGAAAGATTTTATAATTTTATTGACTCGATTGCTTTCTTTCTTTCTTGTTTTCTTAGGAATGATTATTATGATTTTATTGAATGAATTGATTGATGTTCCTTTTCATTTTATAAAAAAAATTGAAGGATGATATTTTTTTATTATTTGGATTAGATTGTGTGAAGTCTTTTTTATCACACCATGATCCATTATTACTCTGAAAAAGTGCAAAGGAGAGTGAAATGAGATTTTAGATAGAATGTGGGAATGTGGGCTGACATTTTTTTATATGTGGTGTGCATTTTAGTTTTTTCAAAAATTCTATTTAAAAAGTTTTGTAAAAATATATAGGTTATTTTATATTGAAGATCGAGAGGGCATGTTGTGATGGTTAAATTGTTGCGTTGTTGTTAATGTCATCAAGATTCAAATTTTATTGGGGTGAGTTCCCCTATTTATTGCCTTACGAGCTCATAGCTCTAGATCAAAGCATTTACCCCTCTTTAAAAAAACATTTAAGATCAAAAGGATATACCAATAAATACTTAAATTTATGATTTATTTTATTTTTAAACTTAGTTAAGAAAATAAATTTTAATTATCTCTATAATAATTTTATTTTTTTTATTTTATTTTTATAATATATCATGAATTCTATTATATATAATTAAATTATTTTTTAATTATAATAAATTGTTTATATGAATTTTAATTGAATTACATATTAAAATCATTTATATTTCTTATTTTGTTGAAAATTTATTGAATAGAGAATAGAAAATCAAGTACTACTACCAAAATCCTTACCATAAGATGAATAATATAATAGACCTCTACATAAAATAAAAACCATTATCACTACCAATCTCTACATAATCTGCAACAAAATTTCTTTAGAAAAAATATAATTTAACCCTTTCTAATCATATTGCATTTTCTTAGGCCCTTCCTTTAGTAAAGTAAAAAAAGATAAAAGAAAAAATTGAAAGAGAAAAAAAAAAGCTCAAACAAATAGTTTGTTATCTACTCAAGAACATACAAAATCATCTCCTATCACCTCTTCCATGTCACACATCACCCTTTTAACAAACCCTATGGATGTTAAGGAACCATGCAAAAGTATATACATAAGCCTACCATACAAATATTCAGCTATATCCTCTTGTTTGTCATCCTAGCTATCAATCAAGAGTAGTGCGGCTGGCCACAAAAACTCATTTAAAAATGTGTAAATGATAGGTACAATTAGAAAACCATAGTATCAAGCCAAGAAGAAATAAAAACTCATTTAAAAATGTGTAAATGATAGGTACAATTAGAAAACCATAATATCAAGCCAAGAAGAAATAAAAACTGGCCATGTGGGCTGCTTAAAAACATACTTTTTGTCGTGATTATAGAAATATGTTCGCTTACTTAAAGATCTCAAAATGTGGAATGAGAAACTACTGCCACTAACTTGAATGTGAACCCCTTTCAATGTAAAAATAATTAGTGGACACATTAATAAAATATCATTAATTCTTTTTTAGCATAATGAAAAGTAAACTTCTCCTTAGGAATCACAAAATAATAATGGCCGTTGAAAACAAAGTTGATAATCTAAATCTTGAAGGAATCAAAGAGGTAACTATAAATTACAGGTATAATTTTTTTTTCTAAATATTGATATGAGCTAGATAATCTATTGCAACATTCAAATAATGTCTAAAAATGTTCATAACTACATTATTCAAAATATTATTTGATCATATTGCCACTTTAACAATTTGAACAAGCTTGGAATAAGATGGGGTCTTTTATTGTTTAAAGAATAGCTAAAATCAAACTTGTAAGAAGAGATTTTCATTTATTCATTATTAAATGTATCTATAAAAAATCATAAACTTTTATAAATAAAGTTATTTTTAAATTTGAAATAGGTAGAAGTAGATAAATAAGTCTTTTTTTTAGATTATTTTTATTTGAAACTATTTTAAAAAACACATGATTTAAACGTAAAAGAATATGATTAAACTGGTTTAGACTAATTTCCTTTTGATAAAATCTCAAGACTTAAAATGAACTCTCAACAAAATCTCATTCACAACTCTCAAAATATTTAAAAAATAATGTTACTTTAGCCCTTTAAAAATCAAAGGAAATCATTTGACAATACCATTTAACATGTGGATAGTTCTCAATGTCAATTTTCCAATAAATATAATATATATTATAAATTTTTATTTATTTTTTAACTTTAAGATGAACTTATATCCATTAGTAAAAATGATGATTTCTACTGAAGATCCATACCTATCAGATTTGGGCACCACTTAAAAGATGACGCAAATTAACTTGTTAATTGAATGAATTTTCAGATCAAAGGATCTAAAAACCCTCTTCAAGTTTTTTCCCATGCAAATCTACGCACTAAAACTTATTTCTTCAAACTCCCGTATGATAAGGAAAAATGTGGACGTGTGGGCATTTCTAGAAATGCATATTATTTGACACTTGTTATTGCACATGTTAAGGTCAAAAGCACGTTTGTCCTACTAGCTCTCAGCAAAACTAATTTTATTTGGGGCAGTTTCTTACGTAAGTACAGTTTGAACTTCTAGACATTGGCAAATTAAAGAGTAGCCGGCATTGAATTACTTTAATTGATTAAATAGTACAAACTTTTTTTTATAGGTTTTGCCATGGAAATTATTTCATTATATGCATGTATATAGTGTTTTGTATAACTCTTTGTCATAAATGTTACTTTTATGGTTTGAAGCAACCTCCATCAAGTCGATATTAATATTCATTTTACAATGAATAATTAAATCTGCTGCTGTCCATTACTACCATCTCCACTACGTAGCATACCTATTGGACACTCTCAAGAAAATAAATTTCTATAAAACCTTTGTTCATCAATGTGAAATAGATTATATCAACCAGAGGTGTGTTCTATAGATAGCATACCTTCAATTTAGTAAATTCATTCATCAAAAGATTATAGACAGAGGAAGATAGTTGTCTGAGATAAATTTTCATTTATAAATAAATAAATAATAATATTTAATTTATCTATTAGATTGAATGAGAATGTTTGTGATTATTTTTTTAAAAATGGAAGTGTAAAATATGAATCTTTTGTAAGATATTGCTGAGAATTTGTATGCTTTATATATAGATTACATGATGTAGATACAAGCTAACACAATATAATCTCTAATGTTAGTTTTTACTTTTTCTTTTTAATTTTCATTTCAACAAAAATATATTTATTAACTTTCTACCTATATACAAAGTAATATTTGTAGAAATCTAGTTGTGAATACATATGACTAGTTATTCTTTTTATAGATTTTTTCTATATCAATTATAGGTCAAATGTGATTTCCTAGATCTAATCAATGACTTGTCTAGAAATTACATAGCCTTTTTGTGAAAGATCTAGACCATCTAGTGAAATCACAAATTTTAAAATAACATGATATGCTATCAATTAAAATTATTCACTTATTAAAAATTTCAAATTCAATAAATAATATAACAATCACCATTTTGAAAAGTATATATATTAAATATTATCAAATTATATTTTTGCATGTTATAATAATACAAGCTAGTGATTATACAATAAGTATATTAACAAAAAAAATATTATTATATTGACAAAAAATCTTAATAGAAAATCATTTATAAATCAAATAATTAATATTTCTTAAAATAAACATCACATAAAAATTATATCTATATCTGTTAATTTAAATAGGATAACTCTAAATAGATATCTCTAAATATTTTTAAATAAGTATATTTAAAAACTATCTACACTAATTAACTAATTTTTATATCAATTTAGAGGATAAAAATATTTAAAATATGTACATTAATTCAATGTGATTTAAACATCAATTCAGTGGGACACTCTGAATGCTTTCAAAGGAGACCTTATGAAAAGCATTATTTTAATAAATTAATTTTTATATCAATTTAATAGACCAAAATATTTAAAATATCTACATTAATTCAATGTGATTTATACATCAATTCAGTGGGACACTCTAAATGCTTTCAAAGGAGACCTCATGAAAAGCATTGTTTTTATAAATTAATTTTTATATCAATTTAATGGACCAAAAATTCAATGTGATTTATACATCAATTCAGTGGGACACTCTAAATGCTTTCAAAGGAGACCTCATGAAAGGCATTGTTTTTATGCTTTGTAAAATAAAATATAATTAAATGAAGGATCGTGCCTCAAACCTGAACCTCAAATTCAGTATCGAGAGGAAGCTGCAACATAATTTATGTCCCAAGCGAATTGGGATCTTCCCAGTCCAACATCGAATACACTAACCTCAGATCTACAGCAACTCATGCACATATACGCGACCCAGATACTCCGAAATTCAAACAGATGCCATCGGATCTACAGAACATGGATTATGGAAATAACCCCTCCAAAACAAAAATATGCTTAGAGCAAAATGAAAACGCCATAACACATATTTATCTGTATACGAATAGAGCATATAACAAAAGAAGAAAACCTGGGAGTTAACTAATCAAGAAGGGACCGCAGGAGTGGAGGCAATGAATTCAGAAATTCGCTTCATCATAAGCACAGCATTAGGGCACTTGAGATCCATAAGATGAAACACATGCGTTTCCTCCTCAGCATTCATAAATCCCGCCTCTTTTCCTGCTTTCCCGAGCGCTTCGTAGTACAATTTTCCCCTGTGCTTCAGAAAATCCTTGCCCGCGACAACAACCAGAAAACGGCTGTAAACAAGAGAAGAAAGAGCAGGGGAGCGGGGACCAATGGGGTTACAGAAGGGGTGATCTTTATCTGCCCCATCGGGCAACGCCAGCTTCAACAGACTATCCCCAAAATCAATCATTGCTTGGGATTCGGGCCCCAATTCAACGATCTTATCTTCTCCATCAAAGAAGGGATGAATTAACACCGCGCCCTCAATACACAAGCGCTTCCAGCCTTTCTGAGAGGCCAGAACCCCCAGTTGATGCACAATATTGGCCCCCGCACTGTCCCCAGCCACAAAACACCTGCCCAGGTCTGCTTTGGTGGCAATACAAGGAATTAGGGTTTCCGAGTCGAGCCATTCGAGAGCGCTAAAGCAGTCGTCATAGGGTACAGGGAGCCGGTGCTCTGGAACGCGCCTGTAGTCCACAGACACGCAGATGACTTTGGCCTCTTTTGCCAAGAGATTGAGATAGTTGTGGTATGTGGGGGAAGCGGCCGATTCTATGCAGAATCCCCCGCCATGAATGTACACCACCACCGGTAACTTTTCTCCTTCGGCGGTGCTTGGGACATACACTCTGACGTAAACGCCCTTAGTTGCGTCCAGTGTTATGTCCTGTGAGGCCACGGGCACTCCGCTGTTCTCAGGAGGCACAGTGTCGGTGCCCATGCCGCGTTGGATGGTTCCATCGTTGAGGATTCGGAAGAATGGGAAGAAATCGACTCTTGTTTCGGACTCCATCGTTGAGGTTTCGTCACAGCTTCTTGAACAAGGCGCTATTGATATCTTTGTTGCTGTGCGTTGTCTGAATGTCTTTTGTGGCCTTTGTCTCGGCACAACCCAACTACCAGTCTGGACGCTTGAAGTCGTAATGAATTTGCCTTTGCTTCACATCTGTCCGTCTTATCATACTACATCAGCTTGCCAAACAGGTGGGGCCTGTCATCCATAGGAAATGGGTTTATGTCCATTCATAAGGGGGAAAAGATCTAGAAGTCATGGTACTTATATTAAAAAGCAGAATTTTTATCATATAATATAAATAAGTTAATAATAGGCCAACAAAGAAAAGTGGAAAAAATAATAATAGTAATTTATAAGTTGAATTATTTATTTCTAATTTTTAAAGAAAGGTTCACCACATAGTAGTGTGGTGGTGAAGTGGTGGTTGTGTTGTTGTGTCAATCACGATCAAACTCTTGTCAAAACCATTGTTATCATGTCTATGTGTGTTCACTATAAGCAAAACCATTTCATAAGAAATTTTAGCTTTTAAATTGATCAAAATATTTTATATCTTAATTATTTCATTTTCAAGATAATTTTTATCTAATTTTAAAATAATTAAAAATGTTATGTCTTATTCACAATATTATTCAAAACAGTATAACTAATTTATTTTTTAAAAAATAAAATTTATTTATATTACTTTATGAAATATAATTTTAAACAATTTAATATAAGAAATACATTTCATAATTCAACTAATAAATATAATATTGCAAATACAACTTTTAAAATTTAGATGTTGATTTGTTTTGTTATGTCGATTGGGTTTAGGGCCAGTATTTAATTCATTTCAATGTTATGGTTTAATTTAATTTCATTTTTGGGTTCAGTTTCGTTTAGCATTAAATTGTTACAAATCAATTTTGTTTAACGTACTGATTCAATTTTCTATAGGATTGGGGCTGAACTTGGCATCTAGTGTTTTAAGATTCAATTTGGTTTATTTTTAGTTTGAGGATTCATAATTTTTTTAAAGGTTAGAACTACATTAGGTTCAAAGTTAAGGTTGTTATTAGTATAACCTTATGGATTAAGGTTAGGGTTTAATCATATTTAAGATTTTAATTTAAAAGAGTTATAATTTGATTTGATTCTATCTCCTTATGCCTCCTTACATCTCTCTCTTCACCCTCTATCATTCATACTATATTTAATTTTCATATTCTTTACCACTATTTCTTCCATTTCTCTCCCTCTCTCCTTATTGTTCTCTCTTTGTATATCTCTCTAATTAGCTATCCAAATCTTTATTTCTCTCCCTCTCTCTATAATTTTTGTATTTATTTACATATATATATCTCCCTCTCTATCTATATCTCATCCCCTCCATATCTTCCTCCATCTCTCCTACTCTAGGTTTCTATCTCTACTTATCTCTTCTTCTCTCTCTCTCTCTCTCTCTCTCTCTCTCTCTCTCTCTCTCTCTCTCTATATATATATATATATATATATATATATATATATATATATATATATATATATATATATATATATATATATATATATATATATATATATATATATATATATATATATCGCTCCCTCTCTATATATTATCTCCCTCCTAGTCTATCCACCTACCTATATATCTTCAACTCTTCAATTAGCTGTATAATTATCATTCAATTTGGTATAGTGTTATAGTTATGGTTTATATGGTTCAAGTTGGTTTAGGAGTAGTGCAAACTATAGTTTATTTGAATGGTTCAATTTTTAATTAGGTATAGGATTACAATTCAATTTATTTTAGTGTTATGGTTCAATTTGGTTTAACATATAGATTCAATCTTCATTATGTAGGTTTAGGGTTTAGTTTGGTTTAATAGAATTACGTTTAGGGTTAAAATTCAATTTGTTTTAAAGTTATCTAGATTGGGATTAATTTATAAGATTGAGTTATGTTTAGTGTTAGTGTTAGGATATAATTTGGTTTAAGAATAGGTTTAATGTTCAATTAGTTTTATGGAAATGGTTTAATTTGGTTTGGTGTTATAGTTAGGGTTTAAATTGGTTTGGCATTTGAATTTAATTGAGTTTAGGTTAAGGGTTAAGTTTAGTTTAATGATTATTTAGGATTAGGCTAAGGGATCAATTTAGTTTAATGATGGGGTTCTATTGGCTTAAATCTAATAGAAGGGTACAATTTGGTTTAAAGGATGGATTCAATATAGTTTGGGTTAGGTTTTATAAGGTTTATGATTAGGGTTCAAATTTGTTTGGTGTCAAGGTTACGTTCTTAGTTAGAGTTTTCAAGTATGTTTCAGTGCTTACTTAGATGTAATTAGGGTTCAATTATGGTTTAGTAGTAGTTTTATGGAATATTAGTTTATGGTTAGGACTTGGTTTGGTATAATGTTCGATTGGGATTAAGGTTGGAGTTTAATTGGGTGTAGTTTTGGGTTAGGATTTACTTTAGTTTAGTGTTATCGTTAGGGTTCTATTTGGTGTAGGTTAAGATTAAATTTGGTTTATTGTTAGGGTTAGGGTTCAATTTTATTTATAACTAAGAGGGGGGTGAATTAGTTATAGTGATTAAACAACTTTCTACCCAACTATGGATATCAATTACTGTCTTCATATTGGCATGTGATGTTTTGGAGTACTGGGAATCACTTAAGGGTTGTCATTCATGGCAACACTTATGATGGAGTGATCGCATGTTGTGGAGATTGCCACTGGAGTCACAGTCATGAAAATGACTAAATCCAGAATCAAGAAAATAGGGTACAGTGCCACAGTTTTGGATAGAGATGAAGATATTCAAGGTATTATGGCTTGTGAAGTTAACTGGAGGTATTTTGGGATATTCACATGCTTCAGTTAAGATCGCATGAGTTTTGGATACCAGATTTGTGAGATACAGTGTTCGGAAGGTATGGGAAGATAGTATAACAAGGTACATGAACAATTGCGAAGATTAAGGAAAGCATAATGGATATGGTAACGTGCTAAGACAAGTAAATAAAGTATATTTATGACTCTTTGGTAATATAAGAGCCCCAAATCCATGTGTATCATTTGCATAAGTTTTTATTATATTTTGTATAATAATTGTGAGGTCGACTGGAAGGCTAATTTTGTATTTAAGTATAGATTGGTTTTGTGTAAGCGTTGTATGAAATGATTTATGATGATGGAGTAAGTTTGCGAATATAAGAGTAGAGATCAGATGCGAGATCAGTAAGAGGCTGAGCTACAATTAGAACTATCTAAGCAAGATAATTGCTTGTATTTTTCCTCTTTTGAGAACTATTTTGGGATAATATTGATTGAAAGAGCAGTGTGCTCACCACCTTTAACCAGGTGTTTTGTATACCCCTGATAGGGTTTTTTTAATCCTCTAACAAGGAAATGTAACATGTAACAATCAGCTCCTGATAGGGCTAGATCTCCTAACAAAGATATTATATTTTAGTACATATTTGTGGGTACCATCCCCATCGGGGTTTTCCCTTTGGCCAGGGTTTCCTCGAGAACAAATCTTGGTGTCATGAGTAATGTGTTATGCTTATATGATCTTTTCATTTTTTCATTACTTTGGATTGTTTATAATAGGTTGAAGTTGAAATCAAAGTTCTTTAATACTGATTCACCCCCCCTCTCAGTATTACCTAATCCTGACAATTGGTATCAGAGATTTTGGCCCTTTGAGAGAAAGTTTAACAGCTTAAGGGAGATCAGAATGGATGAAGAAGATTTACAAGTGAACTTTGAAGTTGTACTTGAAGATCTAGATAAGATGAAAGCTAAGAATGGCGAACTAAAATACAAATTAAGAAGAGCATAAGATTTCATGAGAAAACTTAAAGAACAACTTGAAATTGTAAAAAATCAGAGAGAAGACCTTATGGAGAAAATCAAAGAAGGTTCAGACAATGATACATCAGACAAAGTAAAGAAGTTGGAGTAAGAAAAAGAACAAATTAGTCTCTTGATGATCAAGCAGATTCAGCATGAAAAGGATGAAAGAAACAAAGTTGAAGAGTCATTAGGGTAAAAGCACAATTAGTTGTCACCCTTTCACAAAGGAAGAGGCTAACAACACCAAAACTAAAAAACTTCAAGGGCATAAAAGTCACATTTCTTTTTAGAATTTGAAGATGATGTAAACTGATGAAATGTGTGAAATAGGATGAATTTTATGCCTATAATTTTTAAAAATGATTTTGGACATAAATTAATATACTTTTTTAATTTTTAAGGTCTATTTTTCATGTCCTGAAAATACAACAAATCAAGGGGTTTACTTCCCATCAAATAATTATACTTGTAAAACATTGTTTTTTCCTCCAATTTCAAAATATGTTTTAGATGACATGTATACCTAGTGTAGGAAAAAAGAAAGAAGTCTTTTCAATCTATAATTTGCCCGTTATAAGTATTCAAAGTACAACTTACTTGAAATCAACAGTTTTTGTCTCCCGCCACTTTCCACCTATCAAAATTATTCCAAAATCCAAATAAATTATATATTCTTGAAGAAGATTCTTTTCCCTAGTGCCGCATATGATTTTAAATTTTTTTTAATTGATTTACTATTTTTTTTAATTTATCGAATCAGCGACTTTTCAAAGCTTTATATACCTACATGTAGTTTTTTACAAATTTGTTTAACATTTTCTAATTGAAATTATATAAAATTTATATGTCCAGAATTGTAGTTCCGAGATCTACAAAAGGATAGTTTTAGTTTTTTGAAATTTTTAATTTGTAGAAGAGAAAAAAATACAAGTGCAAAATTTTGCATTTTGGGTGTTTTTGAAGTTTTGGCTGCCAAGTTGGCATGCCACCTAGGATGACTTGGCTGAGTAGGACTTAGCCGAGTCTAACTCAGCTGAGTAACACTTGGCCAAGTCCCCTAAGAGGTCAGCCCCCCGCGAGCAGTCGCGTGGGCAACCCACCCTTTCAATTTGAAGGCTATATATGTGTGTGATGTTTTAAAAAAAATATATATCAATTATGAATTTACATTCTTATTTTAGGGTATAAGGATATTTTGAAGCAGGGAGTCATTTTTTCGAGGAAGTTACAAAGATATTTTGGTTTCGAAGGAGTGTGAAGACAAGTTTTTCAGTGATGAAATAGTAAAACAATAAAAAAATTCTTGCTTAGATATTTGAGCAATGGGAAATAAAAGGACTAGAACAAGGAAGTATGATTGTAAAAGGGATGACCAAATGAAAGGTCATACGAAACTTGTCCAAGAGCAACCGGTCAATGTTGAAGAAGAACCTATCACTGTAGAAGGTGCAACTCAACTAGGGGAGGATATTGGTAGTAGTTGAAGTATACATATTTTTCCTACAATGTAGAATTTGATGGACATGAATGAGGAATCACTTATTAGTCAAATTGCACCAAAACACCTACTACCTGAAAGCACTATTAAATTGCATCTCAAAAACATGTGGATGGAATATTTTGAGAGTAAATCTTTGGTGGGAAAAGCATAATTATTTGCAAAGTTATTCAAGAAAAAAGAAATGACTCCGGTTTTGGAGTTGTTGGGTATTGATAATAGGAAAATTGGAGGAGGTAAAGTAAAAGAGACAATAATTCAAAATTTACAAGATGCACTGAACGTTGTTAACAGGGCAGATCATAAATGACCAGATTCAAATGCAACTAGAAGAGCCTTGATGACTATGATAACTAGTAAGAAATTGACACATAGAAATCAAGTTCGAGCAATTTCTAATTTACTCAAGGTATCTCGAAGAACTATTTAGAGATATATTAGGAAGAGAAATATGTTGGATATGGACATTGAAAAGAATTGGGTACAGATTTGTAGACTTCCCCGTAAAGACAGAATTTATGAAGATGTAAGAAGATGGGTCATTGATTTTTCGACCAACAACTCTCATGTTTCTTCCAATAGAAGGGACACTATACAAATGAATGATGAAGAGACTGGTATAAAGATTTCACGTCCAAAATATTTTTTCGATACTACACAAAGTGAATTTTTTGAAGCATTCAAGCATGAATTTTCAGATGTGAAAATAGGTTAGAGAATGTTTTAGATGTTGCACCCTTGCTTCGTATGCATAAATAAGGTTCGTGGAACATGTTGTTGTCGAAATCATGTTGAGTTTCACTTATACTTGCAATCATATAAAAGGGTTATGACAATACTTAATCTAGATATGGTTACTGGAAGTACAAAAAAGTTTGTAAAGTCCATTTTCTGTGATAAATCAGAAGATTCGAATGAATTCAATGTCCAATGTATAAAAAATGAATGCAATAATTGTGGAAATTTGCACAAATTTCCTTTACAATTTGATAATATTGATGTTACAACACCAGTCCAATGGAAGAGATTTGAATATGAGATATACCAAACGAAGACAAGAGGTGAATAAAAAAAATTACATTAAAGGAGAGTGAATTACCATACCTTCAGCTCATGGACAGATTTCAATCTATGATTTATCCACATATCCAACATTGTCATGGTGCACGATGGCAAGCTAAACAGTTTCGTGATTCCAAAAATTGTTTCCCACCTGGTTGTATTCTTTCAGTTGTAGATTTTGCAGAGAACTATACATTTTCCCTTCAAAAGGAGCTCTAGAGTCAATATTATCATTCTGATCAAGTTTCAATATTTGTGCATGTGACCTATAGACATGCACAATACAATTTGGATGAGATAGATGGTATAGATCAAAATGAATGCATTATCATCAAGGACGTTCATTTCTATATTAGTGATGACAGGGTTCATGATAGGAGCTACGTGGCTCATTGTTTCAACATATTTTTCAACAATCTTGCGAGTCATGGGATAAATGCTTCACAACATTGGATTTGGTTTGATGGGTGTGCAGGTAAGTACATGTGCATTATAAATTTTCTTTTAAATTTTCTCAATTATATATATATATATATATATATATATATTTATGTGTCACATAAATACATTTTTTGTATTTATTTAATTTGTAGGTCAATTTAAGTCTGCAAAAGCCTTTAATTGGTTAGCCATGCAACATGCTAGACACAACGTTAAGTTTGTTTGGAACTTCTATGAAAGTGGACATGGAAAAGGAGAGCATGTGTGAAGCATGCACTCCAACAACATGAACTTCAAGGTATGTGTACATATATTTGATATTCAACTTGTTTACTTGCTAGACTATTTAACTTTACATTACATGTACACATGTATGTATGTATATATATATATATATATATATATATATATATATATATATATATATATATATATATATATATATATATATATATACTAAATTGTTAAAAATATATCTCTAGGTAACATGATAGAGAATTCAAAAAAAATTGTTGAATGATGTCAAAATCATTTCGCTACTTGAGACACAAAATACAACAAATGTTACTTTTGGGAAGTGATAGGTATTTATTTAATTTACTTTTATTTTTCAAACTCAAATTCAAAAAACTATATATAGGTCCATCACATGTGTGTTTTAACTTGTTGTGTATATATATATATATATATATATATATATATATATATATATATATATATATATATATATATATATATATATATATATATATATATAGCTCATGTGAACTACACAACATGTATAAATGTGTATATATGGGTAAGTGCACAAAGATGGGGGACGAAAAAGGGGGTATAAGTTGCCACTTTTTTCCTGAAATCAGCAAACTCTGAACTTCAACAAGAAATTGAAGATAGTTAGACTCAAAATTTTGAGATGTGACAAAAACAAGAGTTATAATACTCTGAATCTGGTTCCTAAACTACTAACTTATTTTGAAAATGATGCAGATTAAGGCCCTCAAAAAGGGGGAGCACAAAAAGTGGTCCTATTTTTTGTCCAAAAACATAACATAGCGTCTGGTGTGCTCCCCCTAAAATGTTAACTTTTTTTTTTGAATTTTTTTAATTGCTCCAGTGAGAAGTTACTTAACACCACGTAGTTTATCCCAGATTTTTTTGGTAATTTTTTTATGAACGTATAATTTTTTATGAGTTTACGAAGTGCACACATCCTGAAAACATGAAATTTCTGTGTGCTCCCCCTAGAAATCATTTAAAAATAATTGAAAATTAAATTTTCTTTTTTTTTAAAGTGTGTAGAATGGAGTCTAGTTTCTAAAAATGTAACTTATTGCAAAATTCGATGAACGAGCCAAAATCTATGCCCAAAATACTGCATGTTGGTTTTTTACAAAAAATGGACATACACACCAAAGAAATTAGAGTTGAAAAACTTAACATAATTAGAATTCAAAATAAATTATATTCTTAGATAGCTAACAAAGAGATCTACAATATCACGTCATCTGATTTTTATGTTCTTGAGCCACGAGTAAACCTGACGAGGAGCACACAAAAAATATGTCATTTTTTGTATGTCTGCTGGAAAACACGTCTCAAGCCTATTTCAATCGTCCAAGCCTTTGGGTTGGATATCCAAGGAAAATCCAAGCCTTAGGATTGGTAAAATCAAATCTTTTACAAAGCGCGCACGCCCTATGTAAAAAATCATAAATTTACATAGGGCATGCGCCCTATGTAAGATACAGATTTATATAGTGAGAGAGAGAGGGGGGGTAATTTATACAAATATAACATTTAAGTATAAGTTTGATAATTTTAAATTTCTTATACTTTAAGTTATATTTGTATAAATTATAAAATATAATGCTTTCAGGATGTTTGGGATAGGTTCCAGCTTCATAGGAGTTAACATGCAAATTCTAGATTTGAAAAATTTCAAACTTAGCCAAATTTCAAGATTCAGCAAGGCTTCAACAGGGTTACCTCCCACAATCCATCATGGATTTCTAAGGTCAAACTGAAGCTGGCAAAAGGATTCCCAAAGGGCTTTAACTCATTTTATCACAAATCACTTGGTTTTGACCCCATCTCTATGACAGACTTAGCTTAGCTCTCACCCAAATCTCTCTCTCTCTCTCTCTCTCTCTCTCTCTCTCCTCACATCACCCTCTGTCTCCCCCTTATCTACTATCTCTCTTTCATTACCCTCTCTCTCTCTCTCACACACACACACACACACATATCACCCTCTCTCTCTCACATTACTCTCTCTCCCCCTTATCCACTCTCTCTCTCTCTCTCTCTCTCTCACACACACACACACACACACACACATCACCCTCTCTCTCCCCCTTATCTACTCTCTCTTTCATTACTCTCTCTCTCTCTCTCACACACACACACACACCACCCTCTCTATCCCCCCCCCTCTCTCTCTCTTCTCACATCACCCTCTCTCTCCCCCTTATCTACTCTCTCTCTTGCATTACTCTCTCTCTCTCTCCATTATCTCACTCTCTCTCCAGAGTGAGAGAGTGAGAGAGAGAGAGAGAGGGTGATGTGAGAAGAGAGAGAAAGAGAGGGAGGGAGAGAGAGGGAGAGAGAGAGAGAGAGAGAGAGAGGGTGATGAGAGAGAGAGAGAGAGTAGATAAGGGAGGTAGAGAGAGAGGGTGATGTGAGAAGAGAGAGAGAGAGAGAGAGAGTAGATAAGGGGGAGAGAGAGGGTGATGAGAGAGAGAGAGGAGAGGGTGCTATTTTTGTGTGTGTGGGTGTGTGTGAGAGAGAGAGATTTGGGTGAGAGATAAGCTAATTCTATCGTAGAGATGGGGTCGAAACCAAGTGATTTGTGATAAAATGAGTTAAAACCCTTGGGAATCCTTTTGCCAGCTTCAGTTTGACCTTAGAAATCCATGATGGATTTTGGGAGGTAACCTTGCTGAATCTTGAAATTTGGCTAAGTCTGGAATTTTTCAAATCTAGAATCTGCATGTTAACTCCTATGAAGCTGGAACCTATCCCAAACATCCTAAAAGCATTATATTTTATAATTTATACAAATATAACTTAAAGTATAAGAAATTAAAATTATCAAACTTATACTTAAATGTTATATTTGTATAAATTATCCCCCCCTCTCTTTGTATAAATTACCCCCCCTCTCTCTCTCTCACTATATAAATCTATATCTTACATAGGGTGCACGCCCTATGTAAACTTATGATTTTCATAGCGCATAGGGGTGAAAATTTTGGCATTTTACAAAGCACATGCGCCCTACTTGGGGCATGCCCTATTTGGCGTGTGCCCTATTTGGTGCATGCACTTTGTTTTGCATTGCCCAAGCCTAAGGCTTGGGCAACCCAAGCCATAGGGTGTGTGCCCTATAGGGTGCATGCCCTTTAGTGCATGTGCACTATGCACGATGGGGGGCCAAAAAGAAAAGTGGCAACTTTTTGGTCCCCCATCTTTGTGCACTTACCCATATTGCATTTCACATTTTTCATAATTTCAAGCTAAGATCTATATATCAATCCATCCAATCTAGATATCAATCATTCAAATCCCTACAATTGTCAATCAATTTTTGGAATTAGAAGTTTGCATCAAGTGATGACTACAGGACAACACAAGCCTCCACTGATTCAACTAAGAGATAAATCATGCTTTTATGAAGATTGTCTTAACAACAACACAACGAGTCAATGTGTTAATATTGTAAATGGATATGTTTCAAAATGGGATCATAAAGAGTTAATTAGAATGCCTCCTTATGAAGATGATGACAATGTCATAGACATCCATGATCCTATATATTCAGCTAACTATGAATGTGTTTTTGATTTAGTTGTTACAGGTGCATATTTTTTATTTCTATATATTTGTGATATATATATTATATTCTTGAGGTTTAAATAACAAACTTGTACACATAAATATAAATTGTGCAAGTGATATTTTTGCTATGGTTGCGGATCCTGAGAATATAGAAGGTGTAGATTATTATCTACTAAGATGCACCAATGAAAAACACAAGTTGCCTGAAGAAGTTGTCGATGGTGATGGACAAAAATATCTGATCGGTTTAGTTGTTATTGAAGGCACCTATTATCAACAAGCTAAGATCGACAAAAATGGAATTCAATTTATTGAATACTTGCTTGGAGAGAGAGTTCTACATTATAGTCACTTGGTTATAGCGATGAAATTGTAGTTTGAAACTGTGCCAAAAAAGGGTCACGTAAAAACCAAAAGTGGAAGTTTCTTATTGAAGAGCATGAAAAATTTTTGGAGATAATAAAGGATAGAGAGGATCCAAACTACATGTATCAGGAGCTTTAGGTTGAAGGATTTTAATTTGTGCATACTTAATTTAAATTCTGTTTGAAACTTACAGACTATCAATTTGATTTGAAATTTATGATTAGATTGAATTTATGGATCAAGATTAAACCTAAATTGAATTTTAATTCTCTCTCTCTCTCTCTCTCTCTCTCTCTCTCTCTCTCTCTCTCTCTCTCTCTCTCTCTCTCTCTCTCTCTCTCTCTTCTAGAACTTTCAATTCACTTTCTACTTGATTAGATTGATTAGATAGGTTTAAACTGAATTTTAATTGATTCTAGAACTTTCAATTTACTTTCTATGTGAATTTTAATTTAAATTTATTGATTAGATTTATTAGATAGATCTATATTTCTATTTTTTGTTTAGATTGATTAGATAGGTCTATATTTAAATTGAATTTAAATTGAAATTAGATTGATTCTTTTTTCAATTGATTAGAATAGATTGATCACCTGAATTGAATACCTTTTCTAGTCTATAAATTTCAATTTATTGATTAGATTGATTAGATAGGTAAATTGAATTTTAATTGATTCTAGAACTTTCCATTTACTTTCTACTTGAATTTTAGGTCTTAAGATATCATATCAAGTCTTATTAGTTGAATGTTATGTCTTAAGGGGTCCTATTAGGTCATGTGTTAGGGCTTAAGGGGTCCTATTAGGTCATGTTAGGTCTTAAGGGGTCATATTAGGTCTTATTAGTTGAATGTTATGGATTAAGGGGTCATGTTAGGTCTTTTTAGGTCTTAAGGGGTCTTATTAGGTCATGTTAGGTCTTAAGGGGTCATATTAGGTCTTATTAGTTTAATGTTAGATCTTAAGGGTCATGTTAGGTCTTTTTTGGTCTTAAGGGGCCATGTTAGGTTTTTTTAGATCATGTTAGGTCTTAAGGGCTTAAGGGGTCATGTTAGGTCTTAAGGGGTCTTATTAGGTCATGTTAGGTCTTAAGGGGTCATATTAGGTCTTATTAGTTGAATGTTAGGGCTTAAGGGGTCATGTTAGGTCTTATTAGTTGAATGTTAGGTCTTAAGGGGTCATGCTAGGTCTTAAGGGATCATATTAAGTCCTATTAGGTCATGTTAGGTCTTAAGGGGTCAAATTAGGTCATGTTAGGTCTTAAGAGGTCATATTAGGTCCTATTAGGTCATGTTAGGTCTTAAGGGGTCATATTAGGTCCTATTAGTTCATGTTAGGTCTTAAGGGGTTATGTTAGGTCTTAAGGGGTCATATTAGGTCCTATTAGGTCATTTTAGGTCTTAAGGGGTCATATTAGGTCATGTTAGGTCATATTAGGTCTTTTAGGTCATGTTAGGTCTTATTAGGTCATGTTAGGTCTTAAGGGGTCATATTAGGTCATGTTAGGTCATATTAGGTCATATTAGGTCATATTAGGTCATGTTAGGTCATATTAGGTTGAATGTTAGGTCTTAAGGGGTCATGTTAAGTCTTGTTAGGTCTTAAGGGGTCATATTAGGTCATGTTAGGTCATATTAGGTCATATTAGGTCATGTTAGGTCTTTTAGGTCATGTTAGGTCTTATTAGGTCATGTGAGGTCATATTAGGTCTTAAGGGGTAATGTTATGTCATATTAGGTCATGTTTGGTATTTTAGGTGATGTTAGGTCTTATTAGGTCATGTTAGGTCTTAAGGGGTCATATTAGGCCATGTTAGGTCATATTAGGTCATATTAGGTCTTTTAGGTCATGTTAGGTCATATTAGGTCATGTTAGGTCTTAAGGGGTCATGTTAGGTCTTATTAGGTCATGTTAGGTCTTTTTAGATCTTAAGGGGTCATATTAGGTCATATTAGGTCATATTAGGTCTTTTAGGTCATGTTAGGTCTTATTAGGTCATGTGAGGTCATATTAGGTCTTAAGGAGTCATGTTAGGTCATATTAGGTCTTTTAGGTCATGTTAGGTCTTTTAAGGTCTTAAGGGCTCATGTTAGGTCTTTTTAGGTCTTAAGGGGTCTTATTAGGTCATGTTAGGTCTTATTAGGTCATATTAGGTCATGTGAGGTCATATTAGGTCTTAAGGGGTCATGTTAGGTCATATTAGGTCTTTTAGGTCATTTTAGGTCTTATTAGGTCTTAAGGGGTCATGTTAGGTCTTTTTAGGTCTTAAGGGGTCATGTTAGGTCATATTAGGTCTTTTAGGTCATGTTAGGTCTTATAAGTTCTTAAGTGGTCATGTTAGGTCTTTTTAGGTCTTAAGGGGTCTTATTAGGTCATATTAGGTCTTAGTAGGTCATGTGAGGTCATGTGAAGTCATATTAAGTCTTAAGGGGTCATGTTAGGTCATATTAAGTCTCAAGGGGTCATGTTAGGTCATATTAGGTCTTTTAGGTCATATTAGGTCATGTTAGGTCTTAAGGGGTCTTGTTAGGTCTTATTATGTCATGTTAGGTCTTGTTAGGTCTTAAGGGGTCATGTTAGGTCATGTTAGGTCATAGTAGGTCATATTAGGTCTTAAAGGGTCATATTAGGTCTTAAGGGGTCATGTTAGGTCATGTTAGGGCTTAAGGGGTCATGTTAGGTCTTTTTAGGTCATGTTAGGTCTTATTAGTTTAATGTTAGATTTTAAGGGGTCATATTAGGTCTTAAGGGGTCATATTAGGTCCTATTAGGTCATGTTAGGTCTTAAGGGGTCATGTTCGGTCTTAAGGGGTCAAATTAGGTCTTATTAGATGTCATATAATATCTTAAGGGTTCATATTAGGTCTTAAGGGGTCCTATTAGGTCATGTTAGGGCTTAAGGGGTCGTGTTAGGTCTTAAAGGGTCATATTAGGTCTTAAGGGGTCATAATAGGTCCTATTAGGTCTTAAAGGGTCATATTAGGTCTTAAGGGGTCCTGTTAGGTCATGTTAGGGCTTAAGGGGTCATGTTAGGTATTTTTAGGTCATGTTAGGTCTTATTAGTTTAATGTTAGATCTTAAGGGGTCATATTAGGTCCTATTAGTTCATATTAGGTCTTAAGGGGTCATGTTCGGTCTTAAGGGGTCATATTAGGTCTTTTAGGTCATGTTAGGTCTTATTAGGTCTTATTAGATGTCATATTATATCTTAAGGGGTCATATTAGGTCTTATAATTAGTTGAATGTTAGGTCTTAAGGGGTCCTATTAGGTCATGTTAGGGCTTAAGGGGTCATGTTAGGTCTTAAAAGGTCATATTAGGTCTTAAAGGGTCATATTAGGTCTTAAGGGGTCATAATAGGTCCTATTAGGTCTTCAAGGGTCATATTAGGTCTTAAGGGGTCTTGTTACGTCATGTTAGGGCTTAAGGGGTCATGGTAGGTATCTTTAGGTCACGTTAGGTCTTATTAGTTTAATTTTAGATCTTAAGGGGTCATATTAGGTCTTATTAGTTTAATGTTAGATCTTAAGGGGTCATGTTAGGTCTTAAGGGATCTTATTAGGTCCTATTAGGTTCTGTTAGGTCTTAAGGGATTAAGGGGTCATGTTAAGTCTTAAGGGGTCATGTTAAAGGTCTTAAGGGGTTTTAAGGGATCCTATTAGGTCATATTAGGTCTTAAGGATCTATTTTAAATAAATTGATTATATTGATTCTACCTATAGATTGAATTTCTAAGATTGATGAAAGATTGAACATAAATTAAAGATTAATTTTAAAGTTAGGTTTTAAAGATTTATTTAAACTTTCAATTGATTAAAGATTTTTTCAGTAGGATTGATTAATTAGTTTTCAATTTTAAATTGATCTAGATAGGGCTTAAGGGTGCATAATAGGGCTTAAGGGGTCATATAAACTTTCAATTGATTAAATTTTTTTTAGTAAGATTGATTAATTAGTTTTTAATTAATTGATCTAGATAGGGCTTAAGGGTGAATAATAGGGCTTAAGGGGTCATATTTGAATTTAGCTCAAGATTTTAATTTAGATCAATATTAGATTGAACATTAGTTAGATCAATTAATTTTGGGCTTCAATTGCAAAATCCAAACATGTATTGATGTACAAATAGATCAACATACAAAACATGCACATACATATGAATGTAAATGTCTAAATATCTCAAAAACCAAACATCTACATCAATGTTTAAATGTCTATATATCAAAAAATCCAAACATGTATCAATGTACAAATAGATCAACATACAAAACATGCACCTACATATCAATGTAAATGTCTATATATCTCAAAAATAAAACATACATACATCAATGTTTAAATGTCTATATATCACAAAATCCAAACATGTGGGTATGTGCAAGATCATGAGGGGCCAAACTATGCCCTTAAGTGGCAATGAAAAATCAGCAAATCAGGGTTAGTCAACTTGACATGAAAATTTGAACTAGCTATCAACCTAATACCAAAAAGTTCTAAGAATAGAATCTGTAGGAAATTGAATGTAGTTTCTAAACTACTAGGCCTTTTCTAAAAAAAAATTAATGTAATTGGTGAAAAGTATAGATTTCAATACAGCAGTACAAAAATTTCAAGAAAAAAATAAGAAGTAGGTGTATGTCTGACCACCTTAATCATGATCAAATAATAATTATTTTTTATAAGATTTTATATATAAGTAGTAGACTCATGCCTCGATGTGATGCATATTTTTTTGTAATTTTATTTCCAAAAAGAGTTAATTAAGAATTTTCTTCTACAACGTTTTCAGAATAAAAAAACTCATGTGTTTGACCACCTTAACTCATTCAAAACTTTACAAAATTCTTTTTTTTTTCCCCTTATAGTAGGTGAAGCATCGAATGTGACACATTTTTTGGATTTCAAAAATGTTATACCATCTGAAAGTTATAGTCATTTTTCAATTAGTATATAAATCAACACTTTAGAGGTAACTCAATTAGAAAATAACTAATAATTACTTACCGAACTCAAAATTTGATAGCAATTATATTGATAGAAAGCTGATAATCTCCTTAAAATACCCTTTTCATTTCATCAAATTCAGGTGAAAAAAAAATTGTCAGCTACATGGTCGAAGTCTAGAACTCAGAGAAACAGGGGAAAAACACGTTTTTGTGACATTTGAAGAGTTGATTAGGTAGGTTTGGTGCACAAAGCAATACCGAGCCTAATTGGGTACCCGATTTTTTCAGGTACCCAAAAATCCCAGTAGAATTTTAAATTTTAAATTTTCCCTCCCCTTTCTCCCTCTTAATTTATTTCCAACCCCTTTCTCCCTCCAATTTCTCCATACTTCAATATATTATGTATAAAAATTATATATTATATATATTAAATATTACATAATATCTATTATATATTAAATATTATGTAATCTACATTTTACATTAGATATTATATAATATATATTAATATTAAATGTTACATTATACATCATATATTATATATTATTTTATATGTATTTTATATTAATATGTATTTTACAATATATCACATGATATCTTCATATTTAAATTATATGTAATATATATATATATATATATATATATATGTATTATATATTATTTATAAAATATTATTGTATATATAATCAAATCAAGTATAGTATATATATAATATATATATTATATAGGACATATTAATACATAGGTTAATTACACCAATATAAGGCATCCAAAGGGGTCATAGAGGGTTCCTAAGGGTCCTAAGGCTTGAGAAAGTGTACTAGGACCCCTTAGGTCTATGTGTAACCCCTGACAACACATTAGAGCACTCAATTGTGTCCCAAGGGGTTGTATGACCCCTTGGGACACACTTAGGTGTTGAAATGTGTCAAAAGGGGTCATGAGGACTTCATAGGGGTCCTAGTTTGCCTTATCACATGTTAGGAACCCTAGGAGGTCCCCACGACCCCTTTTGACACATTTCAACACTTAAGTTTGTCTTAAGGGGCCGTATGACCCCTTAGAACACACTTGAGTGTTCTCATGTGTCGAAAGGGGTCAACAGGACTTCCTATGGGTCCTAGTATGCCATATCATGCATTAGGACTCCTAGGAAGTCCTGATGACTCCTTTTGACACATTTCAACACTCAAGTGTGTCCCAAGGGGTTGTATGACCCCTTATGACACACTTGAGAGTTATAATGTGTCAAAAGGGGTCATGGGGACTTCCTAGGGGTCCTAACACGTGATAAGGCATACTAAGTGCCCTAGAAAGTCTCCATGACCCCTTTTGACACATTTCAACACTAAAGTGTCTCCCACGGGGTCGTATGACCCCTTAGGACACACTTGAGTTTTCTAATGTGTCGAAAGGGGTCATGGGAACTTCCTAGGGGTCCTAGTGTGCCTTATCACACATTAGGACCCCTAGGAAGTCCCGATGACCCCTTTTGACACATTTCAACAGTCAAGTATGTCCCAAGGGGTAGATGAATCCTCAAGACAAACTTGAGAGTTCTATTGTGTCAAAAAGGGTCATGAGGACTTCCTAGGAGTCCTAACGCATGATAAGGCATACTAGGACCCCTCGGAAGTCCCCATGACTCCTTTTCACACATTTCAACACTCAAGTGTGTCCCAAGTGGTCGTATGACCCCTTAGGACACACTTGAGTGTTCTTATGTGTCCAAAGGGATCATGGGGACTTCTTAGGGGTCTTAGTATGTCTTATCACGCGTTAGGACCCCTACAAAATCCCCATGACCCCTTTCAACACATTTCAACACTCAAGTGTGTTCCAAGGGGTCATATGACCCCTTAGGACACACTTGAGTGTTTTCATGTGTCAAAAGGGGTCATGTGGACTTCCTAGGGGTCCTAGTATGCCTTATCACATGTTAGGACCCCTAAAAAGTACCGTTGATCCCTTTTGACACATTTCAACACTCAAGTGTGTCCTAAAGAGTTGAATGACCTGTTAGAAAACATTTGAGAGTTCTAATGTGTCGAAAGTGGTCATGGGGACTTCTTAGGGGTCCTAGTATGTATTATCATGTGTCAGGACCCCTAGGATGTCTTCATGTCCCCTTTTGATACATTTCAACACTCAAGTGTGTCCCAAGGGGTCGTATGACCCCTTATGACACACTTGAGAGTTCTAATATGTTAAAAGGGGTTATGAGGACTCCCTAGGGGTCCTAACACGTGATAAGGCATACTAGGACCCCTAGGAAGTCTCCATGACCACTTTTGACACATTTCAACACTCAAGTGTGTTCCAAGGGGTTGTATGACCCCTTAGGACACACTTGAGTGTTCTAATATGTCAAAAGGGGTCATGGGCACTTCCTAGGGGTCCTAGTATGCCTTATCACATGTTAGGACCCCTAGGAAGTCTTGATGACCCCTTTTGACACATTTCAACATTCAGGTGTGTCCCAAGAGGTTGTATGACCCCTCTGGACACACTTGAGAGTTCTAATGTGTCAAAATGGGTCATGAGGACTTCCTAGCGGTCCTAACATGTGATAAGGCATACTAGGACCCCTAGGAAGTCTCCATGATCTCTTTTGACACATTTTAACACTCAAGTGTGTCCCAAGGGGTCATATAATCCCTTAGGACACACTTGAGTGTTCTCATGTGTCAAAAGGGATCATGGTGACTTCCTAGGCATCCTAGTATGCCTTATCACGTGTTAGGAGTCCTAGGAATTACAAATGACCCCTTTTGACAAATTTTAACACTCAAGTGTGTCCCAAGGGGTCGTATGACACTTTAGGACACACTTGAGAGTTCTAATGTGTCAAAAGGGGTCATGGGGACTTCCTAGGGGTCCTAACATGTGATAAGGCATATTAGGACCCTTAGGAAGTCTCCATGAACCCTTTTGACACATTTCAACACTCAAGTGTGTCCCAAGGGGTCATTTGACACCTTATGACACACTTGAGTAATGTGTCAAAAGGGTTCATGGGCATTTCCTAGGGGTCCTAGTATGCTTGATCACATGTTAGGACCCCTAGGAAGTCTCGATGATCCCTTTTGACACATTTCAACACTCAAGTGTGTCCCAAGGGGTTGTATGACTCCTTAGGACACACTTGAGAGTTTTAATGCATCAAAAGAGGTCATGGGGACTTCCTAGGGGTCCCAACATGTGATAAGGCATACTAGGACCCCTAAGAAGTCCCCGTACTTTGTTTGACACATTTCAACACTCAAGTGTGTCCCAAGGGGTCATATAATCCCTTAGGACACACTTGAGTGTTCTCATGTGTCAAAAGGGGTCATGGGGACTTCCTAGGCATCCTAGTACACTTTATCATGTGTTAGGACTCCTAGGAAGTATTGATGACCCCTTTTCACACATTTCAACACTCAAGTGTGTCCCAAGGGGTTGTATGATAGCTTAGGACACACTTGAGAGTTCTAATGTGTTGAAAGGGGTGGTGGGGACTTCCTAGGGGTCCTAACATGTGATAAGACATACTATGACCCCTAGGAAGTCCCCATTACCCCTTTTGACACATTTCAACACTCAAGTGTATCCTCAGGTGTCATACAACCCCTTGCGACACACTTGAGTGTTGAAATGTGTTAAAAAGGGTCATCAGTATTTCCTAGGGGTCCTAACATGTGATAAGGCATACTAGGACCCCTAGGAAGCCCTTGCGACACACTTGAGTGTTAAAATTTGTTAAAAGGGGTCATCAGTACTTCCTAGGGGTCCTAACATGTGATAAGGCATACTAGGACCCCTAGGAAGTCCCCATGACCCCTTTTGACACATAAGAACCCTCAAGTCTATCCTAAGAGATTATATGACCCCTTGGGACACACTTGAGTGTTGAAATGTGTCAAAAGAGGTCATGGGGACTTCCTAGGGGTCCTAGTATGCCTTATCACATGTTAGGACCCCTATGAAGTCCCCATGACCCCTTTCGACACATTTGAACTCTCAAGTGTGTCCTAATGGGTCACATGACTTCTTGGGACACACTTGAGTGTTGAAATGTGCCAAAATGCGTCATCGGGACTTCCTAGGGGTCTTAACATGTGATAAGGCATACTAGGACTGCTAGGAAGTGCCCATGACCCCTTTTGACATATTAAAACACTCAAGTGTGTCTTAAGGTTTCATACGACCTCTTGGGATACACTTGAGTGTTGAAATGTGTCAAAAGGGGTCATGGGGACTTCCTAGGGGTCCTATTATGCCTTATCACATGTTAGGACCCCTAGGAAGTCCTCATGACCCCTTTTGACGTATTAGAACTCTCAAGTGTGTCATAAGGGGTCATACAACCCCTTGGGACACACTTGAGTGTTGAAATGTGTCAAAAGGGGTCATGAAGACTTACTAGGGGTCCTAACACATGATAAGACATACTAGGACCCCTTGGAAGTTCCCATGACCCCTTTTGACACATTAGAACTCTCAAGTGTGTCCTAAGCAATCATAGGACTCCTTGGGACACACTTGAGTGTTGAAATGTGTCAAAAGGGCTCATCGGTACTTCCTAGGGGTCCTAACGCATGATAAGGCATACTAGGACCCCTAGGAAGTGAATATGACCCTTTTTAACACATGAAAACACTCAAGTGTGTCCGAAGGGGTCATATGACCCCTTGGGACACACTTGAGTGTTGAAATGTGTCGAAAGGGGTCATGGGGATATCGTAGTGGTCCTAACGCATGATAAGGTGTACTAGGACCCCTAGGAAGTCCCCATGACCCCTTTTGACACATTTCAACACTCAAGTGTGTCCCAAGGGGCCGTATGACACCTTAGGACACACTTGAGTGTTCTAATGTGTCAAAAGGGGTCATGGGTACTTCCTAGGGGTCCTAGTATGCCTTATCACATGTTAGGACCCCTAGGAAGTCCCGATGATGCCTGTTGACATTTCAACACTCAAGTGTGTCTCAAGGGGTCATATGACCTGTTAGGACACACTTGAGAGTTCTAATGTGTTGAAATTGGTCATGGGGACTTCCTAGAGGTCCTAACATGTGATAAGGCATACTAGGACCCCTAGGAAGTCCCCATGACCTCTTTTGACACATTTCAACACTAAAGTGTGTCCCAAGGGGTCATATAATCCCTTAGGACACACTTGAGTGTTCTCATGTGTCAAAATGGGTCATGGGGACTTCTTAGGGGTCTTATTACTAACTTGTCAGGTCCCCTTTTCAAATAATTAAAAATAATAACTTTTACTAAGGCTGGCGAGCTCAAAACATAAAGTTTCGAGAAAAGGGGCTAATCTTTGGAAACCAATGGATTAATAAATGATAATTATTAATATTATATGTATTATTGACCCCTCTTGATCATGAGTTAGGGTTATCCCCTCTTTTAAATGGGTTTGGATGCATTTCACGCTGATTTTAGAACTTGATTTTTGCTCATTGCTTTGTTGTTCTTCAGAGGCTGCCAAACTTGTGGAGAAGGAGAACCAAAGATGGGAGTTTGTAGGTTTTTAGGAAGGATAAGGATGAGATTTTGAGGCCATTCCATGTACAATCTCATGCGGAGTTTTCCCTTGTGTTGAACAGTGTAGATTTGTTAGTTTTCGGGTGTGTTTTTGTAAGATTTTGGTGTTTCCGGTTGAGTTTTTCATATCAGTTTGGGTTTCTGCTATATTGTAGACATTTTGATGTAAAAATAGATCTAAATATATGTATTAGGTCATGATTCTACTTTTGTGATAGATTTTTAGTGTTTTATGGTGTTTTTGGGCTATTTTGTGTTGTTTTCAAGAGCTTGGTGAGCATTGTATTTGTCCTCCATTTTGGAGCTATGGTGTAAAATCTATAAAGATCTAGAAATTTCATTTTGTAGGCCATTATGCTAGAAAATTTTTTGTAAAAATTTCTACTTTCAGATTTATCAATAATATGTGAAGCTTTGAAGTTTTTGGCACTATTTCAGGCATACCCGATTTGGGTTTTATTGAGAAATTGCATAATCTTTCAAAGTGTTGATTGTTTGATTTAATAATCTGATTAGAGGATTTAAATATGATATAAAAATAGAAAAGGGGACATTTTAGTGGTATTAGAGCTATGATCTTGCTAGCCTGAGGGTTTGTAGAAGTTTGTATGCAACTAAGTGAAAGAGAAAAGAGATATTTGCAGTGAGAAAAGAATAAAGAAATTTTGATCAAACCTCCAGTTGAAAATAAAAGAACAAAATCCAAGGAATGAACAAGTATGGCTTACTTGGATGAGATGGAAAAAAAATTTCTTCTAGGACATCCAGAACACTCAAAAGAAAATAGTGGATAGTTTGGCAGAAACTAGAGAGGCTTTGCGATTATTGACAGAAAAAATCCAAGGAGTTGTATCTACTAATGAGAGAGGGAGCACTTTAGAGGAGCCAAGAAATATGAAACCCACACCCTCTAAATCAACAAAAACTATTTTCTTGCTTGCAGATGAGCCACCAGTACCAAATCTAGCCCTTAGTCCTATGGAAGAGGTTACAGGTAACTTGATTGCATTAAGAGCTACTTACAATGGCTCAGATGATGACTTTCACAATTCAGTTCTTTTTAGAGAATATGTGGATATGATGAACACTGTGATGCCCAAGAAAGAGTATAGGAGGGAGCGGAACATAAGTGGAAGAGAGCTCAAAAATAAAATAAGCAAGTTTACAACACCTACTTTTGAAGGAACAAATAAAATTTCAGCTAGAGCATGGCTACAAAAATTATAGACCTTCTTCACACTTAACCCCATGAAGAAGAGTGATGCCATTCAATTCGCAAGTGTACACTTGGAAGATGTAGCCTATGATTGGTGGTATCATGGAATGACTACTCAAGGTCATGATCAGGTAACTACATTTGATGATTTTAGTCAAAGAGTGATAGATAGATTTGATCTCAAGGATGATGAAGAGTATTTTAAAGAATTGTCAAAGTTGAGGCAAACCAAATCAGTTAATGAGTATGTAGAAGAGTTTCAAAAAGTGGCTATTATGGTACCTAATATGAGTGAAAAAAGGATTGTTTATCTTTTTCTTGATGGTTTGGAAGATTCTGTTAAGGGTTTGGTTAAGGCTTTCTCATCCTCAACCTTACAGGAAGCTATCAAAAGAAGCTTGCAACTTGAAACTTGTGTGCCTATGAAACTAGTCACTAATAAAAAACCCCCAAATCTTTGGCAACATAAGGGGAATTTTTAGAAAAAGACTTTTCTAGCACCACCACCAAAGAATGTGATAAATGTAGCAAAAAAGAAGGTAGATGAAGAGACTAGGAGTGAATTACGAAGGAAAAAGCTTTGTTTCACTTGTAGAGAACCATGGGTTCCAGGACATAGATGTTTGGGGAAAGGTCATGTGCACTATATTGAAGTTGCTTTAGAATCTGATTCAGATGAGCATGAGAAATTTCATGACACTAAGGAGGAGGAAGAAGAAGAGAAAGAAAAAGAAATCAGCAAGGATGGCACTTTAGCAGCATTATCAGGAGTCCCAAGATACCATCCCTTTCGAATTCAAGGGGTACTAGCAGGGCAAAGGTTGAAAATTCTTCTTGATAGTGGGGAAACTCACAATTTTATTGATGAGGGATTTGTCATGCAAAGAGGGCTTAAAGAAGAAGATTTTGAGGGATTCAATGTTACTATAGCTGATGGATTCACTATGCCTTGCACACAGGTGGTGAAACAACTCAGGATGAGCTTAGGAGATTATGAGTTATGTGATAAATTCTATGTTGTTGGCATTGGGGAGACAGATCTTGTACTGGGTGTTCAATGGTTGCACTCTATTGGAGGTTATTACATGAACCATCAAACTATGGAGTTTAAATTTCATTCCAATGGGAAAGAAGTCTTATTGAGAGGATTATCGAATGGATCACCTAAGGTGGTCACTGCAAAGAGGATGGAGAGGACTTTTTGAAGAGGACAAGTAGCATGGGAAGCAGGAGTCATAATCGATCCAACAAGCTATCCAAAGAATCAAGGTAATTTCCATTTTGAAATTCAAAATATTCTTGATAAGCATAGTATAGTTTTCAATGATTTGCCTTTGGGATTACCACCAGATAGAGGTTTTGAGCATGTTATAGAGTTGGAATAGGGTGCCAAACTAGTTATAACAACTCCATACCGCCATCCAAGAGGTTATAAGGAAGAAATAGAAAAAACTATTATTGAACTCCTGGACATGGGATTCATAAGGCCTAGCTCTAGTCCATTTGCATCATCTGTGGTACTTGTCAAGAGAAAGGATGGTACAATGAGAATGTGTATAGACTACAGGGCTCTAAACAAGAAGACCATAAAAAATAGGTATCCCATACCACACATAGATGAACTCATTGATGAGTTACATGGTGATGTATACTTCTAAAAAAATGACTTAAGATCAAGGCACCATCAAATCTGCATGAGGAGGGAAGATGTGGAAAAGACCACTTTTAGATGTCGCTATGGGCACTTTGAATTTCTTGTTATGCCATTTGGCCTCACTAATGCACTAGAAATGTTCCAATCTTGTATGAATAAGGTATTCAACAAGCATCTTCAAAAATTTGTTTTGGTATTTTTTGATGATATGTTGATTTACAATAAAACATGGAAAGAGCATCTAAAGCACGTAGACACTATTTTGGGAATCTTGGAGCAGCAATCCTTCTATGCTAAGCTATCTAAATGTGAGTTTGGTTTTACGGAGATCCTATATTTGGAACATATTATAAGTTCTAAAGGAGTATAGGTTGATCAACAAAAAATTTAGGCAATTTTGGATTGGCCTCCACTCACTAATCTTACATAGTTGAGAGGTTTCTTCAGGTTGTGATGAAGGGTGCTCCCCTTAATACCACAAACACATAACAGACATAGAGAAACAACAACAATAATATGCAAGAACAAAAAATTGGCTTCTTATTATCTCCACAAATGTGGAATTACAAATTTTCAGAATTACAATATGCAAAACCACATGGGCATTCCCTTACAATATTTTGTAGGACAAAGCCTCAAACTATTATGCAGATCTACTACCCAGAACTATTCTGAACTGCCTAAGACAACAATACAGCCTTCCTTATATAGGCAATTTCCACCTCCCGAGAAGGTTCCAGAAATTTAGCCCTAAGGGCCGACCAAACTTAGAATTATTTTATTTTTCAATTTATTACATCAAAGTCGGCTCAAAATAACTTTTGAAACCCGAACATAAATTTTGAAGGAAAATTATTTTCCGCCATTTCAGGTGACCTGACTTCCGGAGACCATAAGTCATCACCAGTTGACCCGATTGACTATTATAACCCCATTTCGGAAATGCCACGAAGCGCTCTACAGGCTTGACCAGCGCAAGCGCTTGTCACCCAAATTTTTGACCTCATCCGGGGCCTCTAAAGCCTTCAAAACTGAGTTCAAAGTTTCTGTACCCTGCTGCCAATACCGAAAATCTTCAATATCTTCCAATATACACTTGATCTGGGAATGAAACTTTACTGGCAGACTTATATGACCAAAATGAACCTCCAAGAAAGAAATCAGATCATTCTGAGCACATACAAAAATTACCAAAAATAGTAACTTTCCATAAATAGCAGCTCTGCACAAAATAGCCCTTATTGAATACAAAAACAGAAATATTTTTGGGTGATGCAAGATTGCTCTTACACCCAGGATGCTCCTGCATCAGGTTGTGTAGCTACTATAGGAGATTTGTCAAGGGATTTTCTCAGCTTTCTATCCCCTTGATTGATTTGACAAAGAAAGGAGCTTTTATTTGGACAAAGGAGGCACAAAAAACATTTGATAAGCTTAAGGAGGTAATGAGTTCATGCCTTGTGCTTGCAATTCTAGATTTCTCTTTACCTTTTGTTGTTGAATGTGATGCTTTTGGAGAAGGTATAGGGGATGTCCTAACTCAAAGGGGACATCCAATAACATTTGAGAGTATAAAATTAAATCAATCAAAGAAAGGTTACTCCATCTATGATAAGGAAATGTTGGCAATCATGCATGCGCTTCATAAGTTTAGACAATATTTGGTATGTGGTAGATTCATTGAAAAGACAAACCATAATAGCCTCAAGTTCTTCTTGAACTAAAGGGATTTTAATGATTGTCAACAAAAATGGGTAAGAAAATTGCAAGCTTATGATTTTGATATTGAATACGTGAAAGGAAAGAATAATGTGGTTGTTGATGCTCTCTCAAGAAAGCCCACTTTGTGTTCCTTAACATCTATCTCTGCTGATTGGAAAGTCTCCATAATTTTAGAGTATGCTAAAGATTACTTTGCCACCAAGATTTTGGATAAGTTAGTGGATGATAATAGGTACAAGGTTGTTGATGAATTGATTTATTACAAGAACATGATCTTCTTAGTGCCAAGATAAAAAACTAAGGAGAGGATATTGAGGGCCTTTCATGACACACCTTTGGCTGGTCATCAAGGATACTTCAAGACATAAAGGAAACTTCAAGACCCATTTGCATGGAAGGGTATGAAGGAGGATGTCCTTAAACACATTAAGGAATGCATGATATGACAATAAAACAAGAGTGAGCAAATTTTTCCTGGGGGTTGTTGCAGCCACTTCCTATTCCTGAACAAAAATGGGAAAGTATTTCCATGGACTTCATCACTAGGTTGCCCAAGGTTCAAGGTAGGGATTGCATATATGTGGTGGTAGATGGAATAACTAAGTATGGAAATTTCTTTCCCATCACATTTGATTTCAAGGCATCACAAGTGGAAAAATTGTTCTTCAAGGAAATTTTCAAGTTACATGGCTTGCCTAGAAACATTGTCAGTGACCGGTATAGTAGATTCCTTAGCTCTTTTTGGAAGGAGATCTTTCATTTGGCAGGAACTAAACTCACTCCCAGTACTAGCTATCACCCTAAAATAGATGGACAAACAAAGATAGTTAATAAATGGATAGAGGGATATTTGAGGAACTATGTTTCAAATCAACAACATGCTTGGGTGAAATGGTTGCACCTAGGGGAGTATTGTTACAATACATCTCATCACATGTCTATTGGTATGCCTCCTTTTCATGCTCTCTATGGTTATGATTCCCTTACCTTTGTTGATCTAGTACTTTCAAATAGTAGAGTACCTACATCAAGTGATTTCATTAAGCAAAGCTAAGACATAATAAGGTCCCTCAAGGATAATCTACAACATGCACAAAACCAAAAGAAGTTGTACACTGATAGGAAAAGGACTAAAATATCTTTTGAGGTGGGATATTTGGTATTTGTTATGTTGGACCCATATGAGAAAAGAACCTTGAAGAGGAGTGGGGCAGAGAAGCTCAAGCCAAGGTTCTATGGGCCTTATAAGATCATCAGGAAGGTAGGAGAGGTAGCTTATAAATTGAAGCTCCCACCAAATAGAAAAATACATAATGTTTTCCATGTCTCTTTCCTGAAGAAGGTTCTAGGCTAGAGAACCATAGTATCTATAGAATTACCACCTCTTGATGATGAAGGGAAATTAGTCTTAATACCAGAAGAGGTTTTGGATACAAGAGAGAAAAGATTGAGAAATAGGAGCATCACAAAGCATTTGGACAAATGGAAAGGATTACCATTGGAGGATGCAACTTGGGAAGGAGAACATATTCTTGAGCATCCAAACCTTCATTTCTTGAGGAAAAAAAATATTTGGGAGGGAGGACTTGTCATGTCCCCTTTTCAAATAATTAAAAATAATAACTTTTGCTAAGGCTGGCAGGCTCAAAAAGTAAAGTTTCAGGAAAAGGGGCTAATCTTTGGAAACCAATGGATTAATAAATGATAATTATTATTATTATATGTATTATTAAACCCTCTTGGTCATGAGTTAGGGTTATGCCCTCTTTTAAAGGGGTTTGGAGGCATTTTGGGCTCATTCTAGAACTTGATTTTTGCTCATTGCTTTGTTGTTCTTCAAAGGCTGCCAAACCTGTGGAGAAGGAGACCCAAAGATGGGAGTTTTCAGGTTTCTAGGAAGGGTAAGGATGGGAGTTTGAGGCCATTCCATGTGCAAGCTCATGCAAAACTTTCCCTTGTGTTGAACAGTGTAGATTTGTGAGTTTTCGGGTGTGTTTTTGTAAGATTTTGGTGTTTTCGATTGAGTTTTTCATATCAGTTTGGGTTGGTGCTATATTGCAGCCATTTTGATGTTAAAATAAATCTAAATATATGTATTGGATCATCATTCTACTTCTATGATAGATTTTGTTTTTTATAGTGTTTCCAGGCTATTTTGTGTTATTTTCAAGAGCCCAATGAGCATTGTATTTGTCCTCCGTTTTGGAGCTGTTGTGTAAAATCTATACAAATCTAGAAATGTCATTTTCTAGGCCGTTATGCTAGTGAAATTTCTATAAAAATGTCTACTTTCAGATTTATCAATAATATGTGAAGCTGTGAAGTTTTTGGCACTATTCGATCGAGCATACTCGATTTGGGTTTTATTGGGAAATTGCATAATGTTTCAAAGTGTTGATTGTTTGATTTAATAATCTGATTAGAGGATTTAGATATGATATAAAAATTAGAAATGGGACATTTCAGCTTTATCAGGTGTTAGGACTCCTAGGAAGTACCGATGACCCCTGATGAATTTCAACACTCAAGTGTGTCCCAAGGGGTCGTATGACACCTTAGGACACACTTGAGAGTTCTAATGTGTCGAAAGGGGTCATGGGGACTTCCTAGGGGTCCTAGTATGCCTTATCATGCGTTAGGAGCCCTAGGAAGTCTTCATGACCCCTTTTGACAAATTTCAATAATCAAGTTTTTCCCAAGGGGTCGTATGACCCCTCATGACACACTTGAGAGTTATAATATGTCAAAAGGGGTCATGGGGACTTCCTAGGGGTCCTAACACATGATAAGGCATACTAGGACCCCTAGGAAGTCCCCATGACCCCTTATGACACATGAAAACACTCAAGTGTGTCAAAAGGGCTCATGGGTACTTCCTAGGGGTCCTAGTATGCCTTATCACATTATAGAACCCCTAGGAAGTTGTGATGACCCCTTTTGACACATTTCAACACTCAACAGTGTCCCAAGGGGTAGTATGACCCCTTAGGACACATTTGAGAGTTCTAATGTGTTGAAAGGGGTCATGGGGACTTCCTAGGGATCCTAACGCGTGATAAGCTGTATTAGGACCCCTAGGAAGTCCCCATGACCCCTTTTGACCCATTTCAACACTCAAGTGTGTCCTAATGTGTCATATGACCCCTTGGGACACACTTGAGTATTGAAATATGTCAAAAGGTGTCATCGGTACTTCCTAGGGGTCCTAACATGTGATAAGGTGTACTAGGACCCCTAGGAACTCCCCATGATCCCTTTCGACACATGAAAATAGTCAAGTGTGTCCTAAGAGATTATACAACCCCTTGGAACACACTTGAGTGTTGAAATGTGTCATAAGTGGTCATGGGGACTTCCTAGGGGTCCTAGTATGCCTTATCACTTATTAGGACCCCTAGGAGGTCCCCATGACCCCTTTCGACACATTAGAACTCTCAAGTGTGTCCTAAGGGGTCATACAACCCCTTGGGACACATTTTACTATTGAAATGTGTCAAAAGGGGTCATCGGGACTTCCTAAGGGTCCTAACATGTGATAAGACATACTAGGACACCTAGGAAGTGCCCATGACCCCTTTCGACACATTAGAACACTCAAGTGTGTCCTAAGGGGTCATATGACCCCTTGGGACATACTTGAGTGTTTTCATGTGTCAAAATGAATCATGGGGACTTCCTAGGGGTCCTAGTATGCCTTATCACATTTTAGGACCCCTAGGAAGTCTCCATGACCCCTTTTGACATATTATAACTCTCAGATGTGTCATAAGGGGTCATACAAACCCTTGGGAAAAATTTGATTGTTGAAATGTGTCAAAAGGGGTCATGAAGACTTCCTAGGGGTCATAACGCATGATAAGACATAATAGGACCCCTAGGAAGACCCCATGACCCCTTTCAACAAATTAGAACTCTCAAGTGTGTCATAAGAGGTCATACGACCCCTTATGACACACTTGAGAGTTCTAATTTGTTGAAAGGGGTTATGGGGTCTTCCTAGGGATCCTAGTATGCCTTATCATGTGGTAGGACCCCTAGGAAGTCTTCATGACCCCTTTTGACACATTTAAACACTTAAGTGTGTCCCAAGTGGTTGTATGACTCCTTATGACACACTTGAGAGTTGAAATATGTCAAAAAGAGGTCATTGGGACTTCCTAGGGGTACTAGTATGCCTTATCACGTGTTAGGACCCCTAGGAAGTCCCCATGACCTCTATTGACACATTGGAATGCTCAAGTGTTTCCTAAGGGGTGCTACGATCCCTTCAAACATAGTTGTGCATTCAAATATTTCAAAAGGGGTCATGAGGACTTCCTAGGGGTCCTAGTATACCTTATCATGCGCTAAGACTCCTAAGAAGTCCCCATGACCCCTTTTGACACATTAGAACCCTCAAGTGTGTCCTAAGGGGTCCTATGACCCCTTAGGACACACTTGAGAGTTCTAATGTGTCAAAAGGGGTCATGGGGACTTCCTAGGGGTCCTAATATGCCTTATCATGTGTTAGGACCCCTAGGAAATCCCCATGACTTTGTTTGACACATTAGAACCCTCAAGTGTGTTCTAAGGGGTCATAGGACCCTTTCAGACACACTTGAGGGTTCTAATGTGTCAAAAGGGGTCATGGAGATTTTCTAGGAGTCCACCCCTTAGGACACACTTGAGGGTTCTAATGTGTCAAATGGGGTCATGGGGACTTTCTAGGGGTCCTAGTATGCCTTATCACATGTTAGGACCCCTAAGAAGTCCCCATGACCCCTTTTGAAACATTACTACCCTCAAGTGTGTCCTGAGGGGTTGTAGGACCCCTTCAAACACACTTGAGGATTCAAATGTATCAAAAGGGGTCATGGGGACTTCATAGGGGTCCTAGTATGCCTTATCACACATTAGGATCCCTAAGAAGTCCCCATGACCCCTTTTGACACATTGGAATGCTTGAGTGATACCACCCCTTCGGACACACTCGAGCATTCCAATGTGTCAAAAGGGGTCATGGGGACTTCCTAGGGGTCCTAACACGTGATAAGGCATACTAGGACCCCTAGAAAGTCCCCATGAACCATTTTTACATATTTGAACCCTCAAGTGTGTCCAAAGGGGTCCTACGACCTCTAAGGACACACTTGAGGGTTCTAATGTGTCCAAAGGAGTCATGGAGACTTCCTAGGGGTCCTAACATATGATAAGGCATACTAGGACCCCTACAAAGTCTCCATGACCCCTTTTGCCACATTGGAACCCTCAAGTGTGTCCAAAGGGGTTGTAGGACCCCTTTAGACACACTTGAGGGTTCCAATGTGTCAAAATGGTTCATGGGGACTTTCTAGTGTTCCCAGTATGCCTTATAACACATTAGGACCCCTAGGAAGTCCCCATGACCCCTTTTGACACATTGGAATACTTAAGTGTGTCTGAAGGGGTCATAGGACCTCTTCAGACACACTCGAGCATTCCAATGTTTCAAAAGGGGTCATGGGGACTTCTTAGGGGTCCTAACATGTGATAAGGTGTACTAGGACCCCTAGGAAGTCTCGATAACCCCTTTCAATAAACAATTTAAATATTATGATCTATAATATATATATATATATATATATATATATATATATATATATATATATATATATATATATATATATATATATATATATAATTTGTACATATAAATATAATACAAGTTCATTAAATATATTTATATACAATAAAGATTAATATATAAAAATATTTTAATATAAAAAATATATTAATATATAATTATATATATAATATATATGAAAAAATATATTAAAATATTTACATTATACCCCTTAATACCCTTTAAATGTTATATATATATATATATATATATATATATAATTTGTACATATATTTATATAATATAAACGTTAAATATAATTATATACAATACATATTAATATATAAAAAAATATATTAATTTATAAAATATTATAATATAAAATATATATGACATACAATTTAAAACCCCTAATATATTATTATATAAAATATATAAATTAATATATAATTATATATATAATACATATTTAAACATTATATATAAAAGTTCAATTTTTTCATTTACTCCCACCATTTTTTCAACTTGGAAATATCGGGTACCCGATTAGGCTTGTGCTTTGGTGTAGGTTTGCCCAGGTGTACTGACACCAGGCCTACTAAAAAGTCAACATACATTTTCATGCGCTTTTAAATGAGTGAAAGTGGATTTTTTTACATCACCACTTTTTGGCCCCTCATGATCTTGTACATACTCATGTATCAATGTACAAATAGATCAACATACAAAACATACACGTACATATCAATGTAAATGTATAGATATATCATGCAAAAAGATCAAACATGTGTACATCAATATAAATGTCTATATATCACAAAATCAAAACATGTATTTATCAATGTAAATGTCTAGATATCACAAAATCCAAACATGTATTGATGTAAATAGATCAACGTATAAATGTCTATATATATATATCAATGTACAAATGTCTATATATATCAATGTAAAGCATATATCTAGGTCAATGTAAAACATATCTAGAGATCAACATAACATAAATACTCTCTAGTACATGTGTACTCTAGATCAAAATCAATGCCATAGATCTAAATCTATGAACACATCAACTATGTTGATGATCGCCATCACATGCTAGATGTACGGGCCTGTGTGGATCCTCTTCCTATTGGACTTGAGTCTTTAAATGTAAATATGTACATATATAACAACTTATAAATAAATTTATACACACACACACACATAATGTCTTGAGCTTAAATTTAAAACATGTACAGATATAAGAACTCAACAAATAAATTATAAAATTTAATTTTTAAATTATTTTGTGTACCTCTGTATCATGATGAATCAGATCAGTAGGCTCCTCTAAATCTCCATATGCAACACCCATCGCAATGTCATGTACCACATTTAATGCACCTACTATAATGCATGTCCAAGGTCGGATAACACATAAGAGTGCAAGGACACTGCATCAGGATCAATGGCCTCGTCCCATAAGAAAATTTGAGAATCTATTGTTAAATTCTGAGGTCGTAGCCTATGTCTGCTATGCGAGAGCCTGTGTATGTTGTGGAGGCCCTGTAAGATCATCCACACTTAGTCTAGAGGTACCCACCTCTACATTTGAGCCCTGTCCTTGAATGCTACCTGTAGAGGATCTATGACACTTTCATCCTCCAATGAAAGTAGGCATATCACGCGACTCAATCCCATGCAACATAGAAATCTTTTGGTAAGAAGCTAGGAGATCACTCACTAACATACTACTAATCTCATGCATGCGATCCTCGGGTAGTCGTTCTATCTCATCTGGAGTAGGAAGATCAAATATGATATACGGGTCATAAAATGGACTAGATGGTGATACACCTGCACTCGTCCATGATCGAAGCATGTACCTACCTACACGATCAAATGAGAACTAATCAACTTGAGTCACGATGGTGCCAATGCTAGAATATATATCTAAATGTGTTTCCTCAACTACAACCTGCCCAGCTCTAGTGTAGGCCTCCAAACCTTTTGGAAGAACCAAAAGGTTT
>BSBK01007116.1:0-260039 GCA_027943335.1 Chamaecyparis obtusa | reverse complement strand
AACTATTCTCTATTGGTAACACTATAGAAGACATGGAATTATCTCTAATAGCATTAAGGGGATTACCAACATCCTGGGAGAATTTTATTCAATGCATAAGCACATATCCACCTCTACCAAAATTTGATCAACTTAAGAACGACTGTACTTAGGAAGAATCAAGACTTATTACTAGAGGAATAGGTCTAAAGAAAGAGGGAGAAACACAACCACTCAACACAAAGTCCCACAACAAAAAGAGAAAATCCTTTAAAAGAAAGAGGGGATTCAAAAGAGATTTTTCTAAAATCCAATGTTACAAATGTGATAAATATGGGCACACTCATCAACATTGTCCTGAAAGGAAAAAGACTCAAGCCACCGTAGCTGAAGCAAAAGAAATTCCACTCTTCTTTATAGCTCTCTCAAGTGAACTAAATTCCAATAATAGAACTTGGATAATTGATAGTGGTGCATCAAGACATATAATTAGATTCAAAAATCAGTTTGAGACACTTCAAAATTATTCAATTGAAGAAGTGACTATTGGGGATAACTCCTCCTACCTAGTGAAAGGAATAGGGACCTGTACCATAAAGATAAAGAATGGAGTATCTCTACAACTAAAAGATGTTCTATTTGTACCTAGAATCAAAAGAAACTTAGTCTCTATATCAGGACTAGTAGACCAAGGATTTCGTGTCACCTTTAATGAAGACAAAGTTCTATTATGGCCTAAAAATTCAAATATGAAGAATGCCACAATCATAGGGACAAGAGATGGTAGTCTTTATAAAATATGTAATGATCAGAAATCTGCACTAACTCATGAAATCACAAATCACAATGAATTATGGCATAAGAGGTTGGGACATCTAAGGTATAATGCTCTAACTTTAATAAACAAGATTACTACGGGTCTTCCACACCTTAAAAATAATCATCCTAGCATTTGCAAAGGTTGTGCACTAGGAAAGAATATAAAAGGGTCTTTCACTACAAGTGAGCACAAATCTAAAGTAATCTTAGAACTAATTCATACTGATTTATGTGGACCCATGTCAACACCTTCATTAACAGGATCACTATACCATATTATTTTTGTTGATGACTATTCTTGGAAAACTTGGATATACTTTCTTAAGGTTAAATAATCAAGTGAGGTACTATCTAAATTCAAAGAATTTAAAGCATTAGTAGAAAATCAACCAAATAAAAGAATAAAAGTATTAAGATCAGATAATGGAGGTGAATACAAATCTGACATATTTAAAGAATTTTGTAATTCTGTTGGGATTAAGAGGGAGTATACTGTACCATATAATCCTCAACAGAACGGAGTAGCAGAAAGAAAGAATAGATCCATAATCGAAGCAGCAAAAGCCATGATGCTCGATCAAAACCTTCATACTTCTTTTTGGGTAGAAGCTTCAAATACAATAGTATATATTCAAAATCGATGTCCACACTCCATATTAGAAAACATAACACCAGAAGAAGCATTTACAGGGATCAAACCAGACCTAAGTCATATTAGAATATTTGAATGTCTCGTATACATTCATGTACCTCAAGAGAAGAGGACTAAACTAGAACCATCAGGTAAGAGAGGCATACTTGTTGGTTATAGTGAAAACACAAAAGGGTATTGAATCTATATTCTAGGACAAAAATCTGTTGAGATGAGTAGAGATGTAAAATTTGTTGAAAATAACACATTTAAAAACCTTGAAGAAGATAACACCCTGGAGATAGAAGAAGATCTCACTACTGAAATTGAGAGGGAGGATATAGAAGAACCTGAATCTCTTGTCATTGAAAATGAGAATACTAATGTAATCAATGGTAATAAAAGGCCATTATGGGCAAGGAAAATAATTAAAGAAAATAATGTAGAACCTAATGAAATATCTCATGAGAGTAAAAGGACAAGAACTCAAAAATGTTATGCAGCTCTTATAACAAAAATCAATAAATCAGAACCATCAAATCCAAAGGAGGCATTATCTAATCAAGCATGGAGAGAGGCAATGATTGAAGAATATCAATCTATAATAAAGAATGATGTCTGGGACATAGTACCTAGACCTAAAAATAAAACTGTTGTCTCTTCTAGATGGCTATTCAAAACTAAATATGCTCCTAACGGAAGTATTGAGAAGCATAAAGCTTGGTTTGTTGCTAGAGGATTCTCACAGAAAGAAGGAATTGATTATGAAGAAACATTTGCCCCTATAGCTCAGTATACATTAGTCAGAACCATTATTGCTATAGCAGCATCTAAAGGGTGGAAGATACACCAGATGGATGTGAAAATAGCATTCCTAAATGGCACCATTGAAGAAGAAGTATACTTAGAGTAGCCATAAGGGTTCATTATACATGAGGCATCAAAATATGTTTACAAACTCAAGAAAGCACTATATGGGTTGAAACAAGCTCCCAGAGCTTGGTATGAAAGGATAAATAGCTATCTTTCAAAATTAGGATACTCTAAAAATGATGCAGATCCTAACATCTACTTTAAGATAACAAATGGCAACATGGTTATTTTAGTTCTTTATGTAGATGATCTTTTAATAACAGGAGAAGATCATCTTATTGCAAAATGTAAGCAAGAACTCATTGCTGAATTTGACATGAAAGATCTAGGACTCTTACATTATTTCTTAGGGTTGGAAGTATTTCAAAAGGAAGGCTATATTTTGTTAAATCAACAAAAATACACTATTGATATTCTAACCAGGTTTGGAATGATGGAATGTAAGCCTTTATCCACACCTATGGAAACAAATTTGCACAAACTCAAAGTTGAAGCAGAAGAGTCTGAACCCTCTGATCCTAGATTGTATAGAGAAATTGTTGGCTCCCTTATGCACTTAGTGAACACTAGACCTAACATCTATTATGAAACCAATGTTGTGAGTCACTTTATGTGTGAGCCCAAGGAAATACACTTAATGGCAGCTAAGCATATCTTGAGATATCTACAAGGCTCTATTGGATTTGGGCTAAAGTATGAAAAGGTAGAAATCAATGTTCAAGGGTATTTTGATTCTGATTGGGCTGGAAGTACTATCGATAGAAAAAAGCACTATAGGATGTTGTTTCAGTCTTGGTTCAGCTCTGATCTCTTGGTTTAGTTGAAAACAGTCAGCAGTAGCATTAAGCTCCACTGAAGCTGAATATATGGTAGCATCCATGGGAGCACGTGAAGGAGTATGGTTAAGAAAGCTATTATTTGGATTGTTTGAAAAACCTCTAGATCCAACTGTGATTCATTGTGACAATCAAAGTTGTATCAAGTTATCTGTTAATCCAGTTTTCCATAACAAGTCCAAACATATTGAGATTCCATATCATTACATAAGAGATATGGTAGAGAGAAATATCATAAGGCTAGAGTACATTAGTATTGAAGAACAAAGTGCTGATATTTTCACTAAGCCACTGGCAAAGCTGAAGATAGAATACTTTAGAAACAAACTTGGCATGATCAAGTTGTGAATTATGGTTTATATTCCTCTTATTTATAAGTTTTTTATTCATGAATAAATGTAAAATATGTGTATATTGCAATATTGTGTAAAATGATCATTTGTGTGTGGGTTAACATTTCAAGGTGACGATCTTGTAAATAGTTAACCAAAGTGTCAAGATAGACTACTTAATTGTGTGTCCCGATTGTGCGGAGATCTTGACTCTTGTTATTACTGGATGTGTAATAACGAAACCATATCATGATAGACTACTTAATTATGTGTCCCGATTGTGCAGAGATCATGATATTCAAGTCTATACTCATGATAAGACTACATTAACTTGTACATCCCAAGTGTGGATATCATGATAGACATTTGATGATTAATACTCACTCGCTAAGAGGGAGTGTTAAGATATAGCTTCATTCGTATTAATATATATATATATATATATATATATATATATATATATGTATATATATATATATATATGTATATATATATACATATATACATATATATATATATATATCTATATATATATATGTATATATGTATATATATATACATATATATACATATATACATATATATATATACATATATACATATATATATATACATATATATATATACACACACATATATATATATATATTATATATATATATTATATATATATTGATACTTTATTATAATGATGAAGTTGTAATAAATGATACATTATATTATTATCATTATTATATTATTAATATAGTAATGATAATATTATAATACATGATATATATTATTTATATTATCATTACTATATTAACAATATAGTAATGATGATATTGATGCAGTATCGAAATAACAATGTAATACTTTATCGAACCTTATATATACAATGCCGACTACCCTATTGTATTGGCTTACATTAACAGTCGATGTGTTAATGTAAGCGACTGTTAACAACAGTCGCTTACTTTAACACAAGCGACTGTTGTATATGTATGCAGTGTGGTTTTTGAATCAATCAGTTAAAATGTTCATTGCTATTCTCCCCTCACTGCATACAATATATACATTCAAATAATCAGAGATAATCATATACATATATATGCATTTATAAAAAATATTACTGAATATATCAACAGTGAATATATTCCCAAAGATCTGATTTCTTAACATTTAATACCATTGTCTGTTGTAGGCGAAACATTACATGGGGTAAGAGGACATGAAAAAACCACTATCAATCAATTTAGACACATTGAGTTGTTCTCTAAGAGAGCTAGAAATTAATTTGGCCTAGTATAGGAGCTATTTTCCCTCTAAGATAATTTGAACATACAAATACATCCAGTCTGAGAAGAGGTAAGCTACTTGTGATCCTTTCACTCTCTGTAGCATCACCATTATATCACTGATATAGGGTATACATGAGTCCTATTGAATTTTTTGGGTAATTGTGAACCTCCTCTTTGTGGGTTCAGAGGCCAGCTCTTAGCCATAGAAGTATGATTTCCATCTCTGTTCTCGTTAAACTTGATGATAGATTGTGTAGGAGAAAAAGTAGAGAAAGTCTTTTCTAGGAGTTGCAATGCCAAAGATATTATTTGCCTATAGACAGACATAAGGATGCTACCATGTTTATTTTTAATAGATTATGTCTGTGCATCATAATTTTTTATACATTCAAGGATTAACTTTGGGCAGACAACAGCAGGAGGGAAAGATGCGGTTGAGCATAACCCACTATGTAGGAAATCTAGAGCTCAAGTATCATCAAGGGAATTTAGAAGATGGGTTGGCAAACCTTCTACATTATAATCTTCTAAATCTATGTCTAATATTATAGGGCCATCACATGCCAAACTTGAAATATTCCCAAATAGATGAAAAGCTAACTTCATAATTGCATAACTTTAAATTTTCTATTCAATGCTCTGCTTACTAAATTTGAAATTATCATAGGAAGAAAAGTTGGACTCACCTTTCTTCTGCAAAAATTATTGATCATAAGAGCTCCCAAGTCCTTACCTTCGCACACCAGTTTCTTAATATTAAAATGCTTAGGACTTTAGGCACATGACTTAACTTAAATAGAAGCATGAGAACTTAAACATTTATTAAAAATATTTTACAGAGGTGAGGGTAAAAGATCTGATTTGACAACCTATTTGTGTAATCTATAATTGCTAAATAAGCAAATCCTTATGTCAGTAAAAATAATGAATACGTAGACTTTTTGGACATGCTAACCCTCTTGCCATTTATTAGCATTAATGGCATACTCTCCTATGGGTCCCACTACTTAGCTATCACAAGATTCTATTTTCCTTCATAACCCCTCTTGGATATTTTTGAACATGAAAGAACAAAGTTCATGATAGTTCAAAGTTGTTCAATACTGTTCAAGGTTGTTCAGTTAAGTTCAAAACTTTGATCCTCAAAATTTTTCTACTTGATAATTCAAATGCAAAGATGCATCACCAATCCATAATTAATGTGTCATCTTCTCTTCATGACTTAACAAATGATAGATTTCTTTCAATTTCTTGGTGAACCTATCATATTTTCAAATGTAAAGATCAATTCATTATGAATAACCTTGAACATGCTTGAACACTGTTCAAGCATGTTCAAAGGCATTCAAGGATGTTCAAGAAAAAAAAGTTTATCAATAACTTCGAGAGGCTCAAAATCAAATCATGACCCAAAAGACAAACAACTCTTAGATGACTTAACTTAGATGTACACAAAGCAAGATAACAATAATAAAAGTAGAGATTCAACCGACACAAGGCCAAAATGAAGAATAGAAGAACAAGTACCAAACTTGGACTAACACATGTCGATCAAAGCTTGTTTTCTAGGGAACCCTATATGATAGTTTGGAAGTTGTTTGGTAAAGTTTGACTTTTGGTCAAACTTGGTGAACCTTCTGTGGTTTGACCCTTGTGATGTTTTTGGACCACTTAGACTTTTAAGTTATCTATTTTCCCTCTACACCATTTTCCATGCATGTAGAAAACTTGTGCTAGATAGTATTTTCTTCATAGTTACGTTTGTATGTTTATAGTTGTTAAGTAGGTTTTAGAAAAAAAATGTAGTTATATTTTTCTCACTTTTTGGGCATCACATTTTGGTATTAGAGCACAATTTGGTAAACCTTGGGAACCTAACCCACTTCGTAGATGCTAAAATTTTGTGTTTGTGTGTAGGATGCCTCCACTCACCAAACTAGATGATGCAAGCATAAGTGTGGGGAGGGGCCAAAGGCACACCCTAACCAGATCCAACTTGCAAAGATCACATGCGAAAGCAACAACACACAATAATGAGAGAGAGAGAATGCATATACTTTCATATATTATTGCAATTTGATTCATACATGCTAGGTTGTAAGGCCTTCTCAATTTAGGCCAAATATTACAATCAAGTACAAAAATCCTCCAACATGTCAGGATCTACCAACAATCTCTAATTTTCTATCTTCTCTCTTCTATCCCCAAAAACTGACTCCTAAACTCTAACCAAACAACTATATTTATACAAGAGGTTACTGAACCAAGTTGACCATCAGATCCACTATCAATGGAAGGAACAACCGAATCTAGGTCCACATGCCTCCCAATGATAGATACCATCATTAAATCTACAACTATGATTAAATGCACAAGTCAACCTCAATAGAAATCCAAAATAAATGACTTGGTAAGCAAGGAAACCAAGTGCTAGGGAAATTCACCGAGCACTAAAGAGATAACCGAGCAACACTCGTGAACAAAGGGAACCAAGTAACACTAAACCAACTCAGTCAAAGAAGGAACCGACCAACACAAAAAACTTCAAACATCTTTTTGGTGACATAGAATTGCCAAGGACTAGAGATGCTCCTACATTAGACACCTAGGGCTATTTGAAAATGATTCTCTGAGTCATGAAGTAGGTATGATCCAAGCTGCATCCAACTTAGACTATGAAATCCATGTACTATCTTCAATTGGTCTACTCTTCCACTTTACCAAATATTCCATATGTTGTTTTCCTTTTGTACTTCTACCAATTATTTTTCCAAAATCTGCTCAACTTCTCTGGTCTTCTTCTTAGGATAATCCATCAATACCGTTATGTCTTCATCAGGTTCATAATACTCATATAAATCAGCAATGTTCAACATGGGTGATATATCCATGTCATTAAGTAACTCAATATCATATCAATTTCCATTGTCACATTTCTTCAGTATCGTCCAAGGTCCAAACTTCTTCATTTTCAGTGTCCTATATGTTCCAACATGAAATATGCATTTCTTCATATGAACCATTACTTCATCACCGACTGCAAAAGTCTTATGTCTTCTTGATCTATCAGCTCTGTCTTTTTATTTCTGATTACTTTTCTCCAGCTTATGTTTCACATCTTCATGCAATGTCTTCATGTACTTAGCAAACTTTACTCCTTCAACACTTCTCTTTCTTTCATCAGCAATATCCCTCAAATTAGATATACCTCTCAGTTGTATGCCATTTACAATCTCAAAAGATGTTTTTCCAGTACTCCTATTCACTGAATTATTGCATGCAAACTCTGCTTGAGCCAACATAGAATCCCAATTTCTTGGTGTGTCTCCAACTAAACATCTCAAAGGATTTCCCAAACTTCTATTGACAACTTCTATCTTTCCATTGGTTTGTGGGTGAAATGTAGAACTATATTTCAACTCAGTGCCAAACTTTCTCCAAAGGGTTTCCAAAAGTATCCAACAAATTTTCTATCTTAGTCACAGATAATACTGCTCAGTAATCCATGCACTCTAACAATTTCCTTAAACAAAATATCTGCTACATGTACTACATCTGATGTCTTTCTACAAGGTATAAAATGTGTCATTTTAGAAAATCTATCCACAACAACAAATATAGATGTCAATCCAAGGTTTCTCAGGAACAAAAATCTATGTATACAATTTAGTATTCTGACTAACTCCTTTTTCTACTTGACAAATTCCACAACTTTTCACAAATTTCTGAACATCTTTATACAACTGTGGCCAAAAGTATATCTCCTTAAGAAATTTCAATGTTTTATCAGCACCAAAATGTCCAACCAAACCACTACTATGTTTCTCCTTTATCAAATTAGTTCTCATTGTCCTTCTCGATATACACAACTAAATACCTTTAAAAAACATACCTTCTTGAATAAAATATTCTTCCTATTTAGTACTCAGTTGATCTTGAATAGATGCTCTACACTTTCTCCACGGCTCAGAAAAATCAGGATCAAATTCATATGAATCTCTCATATCATCAAAGCCAAGAACTTCAATTTTCATCTCGGTCATCAAAGATCTCCTTCTACTTAATGCATCAACAACTCGGTTAGTGACTCCACTTTTATGATTTATCACAAATGTATAACTCTGCAAATACTCAACCCATTTCATATGTCTCTGATTCAACTTATTATGACTACCCAAATACTATAAAGGCTTATGATCGATATACAACACAAATTCACTTGGTATCTAATCATGTCTCCATTTCTTCAGTGCTTGAACAATAGCATAGAATTCTTGATCATACATAAAATATTTCCTTCTTGCATCATTCAACTTTTCACTAAAGAAAGCAACAGGTTTACCTTCTTGACTCAATACAGCTCCTATTTCACTTCCACTTGCATCACATTCCACTTGAAATACCTTATTGAAATTAGGCAATGCCAAATCAAGCAATTGAACAACCTTCTGCTTCAAAGTCTCAAAACTTTTATTAGCTCCATGTGTCCACTGGAATTCTCTTTTATGTCCTCTCATAGTCTCAGTCATAGCATTACAAATTGAATTGAAATTCCTAATGAACTTTCTATAAAAACTTGCCAAACCATGAAATGATCTTACCTCACTACCATTCTCAGGTGTAGGCCAATTCAAAATAGCTTCAACCTTTTCAGGATCCATCTTCAAACCATTAGCCTAAATCACAAATCCCAAATACACAATCTCCTCGTTCATGAATGAACACTTTTTCAGATTTATCATCAACTTTTCTTCTTTCAACCTCTGCAATACTTGTTCAATATGTAACAAATGTTCTTCTCTAGTCTTACTGAATATTTGAATATCATCAAGGTATACAATCACAAACTTACCCAATAATTTCTTCAAAACTTCATTCGTCAACCTCATAAAAGTACTCGGTGCATTAGTTAAACCAAAAGGCATAACCAACCACTCATACAAACCTTCTTTTGTGATAAAAGTAGTCTTCCACTCATCACCTTCTTTGATTTTGATATGATGATACCCACTTTTCAAATCAGTTTTGGTAAAATACTTTTCTCTAGTCAAACTATTCATTATGCCATCCATTCTCGGTATAGGAAACCTATATTTCACTATTATTTTATTGATTGCTCTGGAATCAGTACACATTCATCATTCTCCATTCTTCTTAGGTGCCAATACAAGTACTACACAAGGACTTAAACTTTCTCTCATCAAACCTTTCTTCACCAAAAATTGAATCTATCAGTTCAATTCTTGATTCTTGGTAGGTGTCAACTGATGTGGTGCCTTATTCAGTAAACTAGCTCCAGGGATTAGATCCATGCAATGATCAATGCTTCTTTTTAGTGGAAAACCATTAGGTACATTATCAGAAATGATTTCACTATACTCAACACGTAACTTATCAATCTACTCAGGAACACTATCCTTAGTTTTCTTACTCAATTTGTTAGGAATCACAACAAAACATACATCATTCTTCTTCAAATCCTTAACAAACTTTCTTCCTTCGATCAAGAAAACTTTCATAGATGTGCAAACATTACTAACAAGTTCTTCCATCAAAGGTAACAAGATTTGTCTTTGTCCATCAGCCCAAATAGTATATTTATGCAATCTCCCATCATATATAGGATGTCTATCATATTTCCAAGGTCTACCCAACAAAATATGACAACAATCCATAGCCATGATATCACATAACACCTTATCATAGTACTTTCCAATTTTCAAATTCACATAACATTGTTCACTTACTAAGAGAGTATGCTCATATTTGATCCATGAAATCTAATAGGGCTTCAAATGTTCCAACCTTTTCAACCTCAACTTTGTGACCATTTCCTCAGATGCCAGATTCTCCAAGCTACCACTGTCAATAATAACCTTCCAAAAAAATTTAGAATCTCTACATCTAGTCTTGAACAAACTTTTCCTTACTAGATCTTCCCTATTACATTCACTCCAAAGTGCTCTCCTTACCATCAAGTTACTTTCCTTCTCAGGTTCATTTGGTGACTCTTCTTGTACCAAAGCATTTCTACTATTACCAACTTTCCTACTTGTATGTGTACACTCAAATGATCTATGTCCTTCTCCATAATTGTAACAAGTTCCTTGGAAACCACCTATGATATAACCACCTTGGTAGTTACTACCTCTGCCTCTAGATGGACTTTCACCTTTCCACTTTGTCTTGCCTTTATCCATATTTGTCTTTTCAGGTTCAAATCTATTGTTTTCGCTATTAGATCTACCTCTTCCTCTATAGAATCTACCACCTCTACCTCTTTATCTTTTCTCATGTCTCTTGTTCAATTTCTCCTCTCCTCAGCTTTCAATGCAAATTGATAAGCCTCTTCAATGTTCTCCAATTTGACCAAACTGATTTCTTCTTGGATGGAAACTCTCAAACCATTTAGGTATCTAGAAATCCTTTCTACATCATATTTATCATGTCAAAATATGATATCTATTCTATAGAATTCCTCAGTATATTCTTTTACCGAGCTATCTTTCTGCCTCAAACCTTGCATTCGCCTAACTAGGTTAATCTGATAATCACAAGGTAAGAATTTTCCTTTCAATTTATTCACAATTTTATTCCATACCTTAATTTTTTCTTTTCCTTTCCTCTATCTATCCAACTGTAGATGTTCCCACCACAAGGATGCATGACTCTTCAACTTTGTGCTTGCAACTTTCACCTTCTTTTCCTTAGGTACATTCTCATATTCAAAGTACTTTTCCATCTCGGTGATCTAGTCCACCAATTCATCAGAATCCAATTTTCCACTATACTCAAGAGGATTAAAGTGAGGTGTAGACATTAGATTTGTCAAAGCCTTCAATAATCTCTCCTCACCTTGATCCATCATCGGTGCAGGTTCTACATCACCTTGTTCTTCCTCAATGTCATCATCACTAACATCTTCAAGATTTATTCCTCTTCTCTAGGCTATTTCAACAACTTCTAATCTAGCAACAAGTTGTCTTAATATGTCTACCAATCATAGATCCACATCTCACCTCCCATAAACCATTTGAAACCCTTTTCAATTGTAGGTCAAATCACAATCTACTACCCCATAATAAATCAACTAGGGTTTGACAAGAAGGAACCCTCAAACCTAGATTCACAAACCTAGATCAAGATGTCACCTTGCTCTAATACCACTTGATACAAGGGTAAGTGTGGGGAGGGGCCAAAGGTACACCCTGTTAGCATGTGCAAAAAATTTCATGGCTCCTGGTCTTTTCCCCTGGTATCTGCAATGATTTTTCTACTCCCTGGTTAAACCTTAGGCAAAACATTCAGAATCTAGCTGTTAGGTTTCAAAATTCAAATGTGCCCTAGCTTTATTCTTTTCACACATTACCTTTTCATAGGTCACTTAAATGCCTCTTCTACATGTGCCTTTTAAGTTTCCACGTCACCCCGGTTCACAGTTAGTTTTTCTCTCCAGCGGGTCCCTTTATTTTTCCTAAGTCCGCAATCGCGCCCTATGATTTTAATTTTTTTCCTGAGGTTCTCGGCTTTATCTTCCTGGGCCCAGTGTCAGAGGGGTGATAGTTGGCATATCCTTATTGGCTATCGCATGGCCACATGTCATACTTTTCTGACATGCAATCATGTGACCGCTTGCCATCTATCCGCGTGGGTCCCAGCACTTCGCATTTGGTGGTTGATGTTCTGTCATCCCAGAGGTGATGATGTGGTAGCTTTGGGTTGGCTATTGCATGATCACATAGCCCAGAAATAGGCTATGCGATCATGTGACCAGGTGACATGTGTCTGTGGTGCTGAGGTGGTTTTGTTGGTGGGACCGCAACTTAATGGTAGGTAGCAGCGGTTTGTTGGCGATTAGTCATATGTTCGCATAGCCTTTTGCAAGCCTATGTGATCATGCAATTGACATTTTCTATCAACTCCATGTGGTGGCAGTTATGGTAATGGTTAGTGTTCGCAGGTTGTCGCATGTTCGCATAGCCCATTTTCGGGCTATGCGATCATGCGACAAGGTGCCACGTGTGATGGGGCCCATTTGTAGTTGTTTGATGGGCTCAATGGTAGGTGGTGTCATGGTGGTTTCTAGTTGGTCTGAGCTGGCGGGATGGTCTCAATTTTAATGTGGGCTATCATTCTCTGCAGGTGCCAAGGATTTAGCCATTGTGGTTCAAATTCAAATTTTTCTGAGAACTTCCAGCTCTAGAAAGTACCAAATTTATGGAATTCATTATAGAAATGACCCTGTTCGGTGAGATACGACTGGTTCACCATTTGTGGTGTGGTCTAGGGTGTGGTTGGATCATTTGCAGAGCTTGTACCATGGTGGTTGTGTGCTCAAGGCTTGTTGTAGGGTGTCCTTTTGAGCCCAGTTTTGTGATCCCCTGTACTTGTAGAGAAGAATTTCATGATTGTGGATCAGTTCAAGATTTCCTTTTTCCTGATTGACTATGTTTCCCACCCCTATAATAACTTTTTAAACCATTTCCAGTAGGTTGGGTGGTTGAAACCCTGACCCTAGTCATCCATAGCTTGTTGTAGATTTCAAGATGACTAGGGGGTATAAGTTGCAGAATTTCTGATTTTGCAAGGGTTCCAAAACATTGTTTCTTTTGGTCCTTGGTTTTTAACTGTAATATACTGATAGAAGTCTGATTTTGTGACTTTTCTGATCTTGGTATCATTTTGATTGTATGTTGATCCTGATTATGTTAATGAGAACATTTTGAATCCCAATCTTGTATCTTGTGTATGTCTTCTTGCTTGTCTCTGAGCTCATATATGTTAGTTTCACAAAGTGTGCTAACATATGGTAAACAAAGAGTATTTTGAATTTATCTCTGAGTTCTTAACAAAGTTAGGATTAAAGTCTTCTAGGTGAATTTAGTGAGTTTTCAATCAGGTGTAGAATTCGATGTCCTTGTGCTTGAGAGAAAGGGGTAATAGGCAAAGCACTTACCTCGGATTCCATTGTGTTTGATTTGAGGTATTCAATTGAAGTATATAGTTAGGTGACTCTAAGCCCTAGGATAAGGCACTGGTCCTTCCTCTTGAGGTATGCACAGTTAACAACTACAAACACAAACATTATTTGATAAATCTTTAGCAATCTTATATGAGATATAGTGGAATATTATTTTAGACTCATTTAGAGAAGTGTCTCAAGGGTACACCCCCCTGAGCATTGAATCTCAAAGAGTAGAAGGATCCTTTGATCCTTGTCAGTTGGCCCTCTTCCTTGTGGACTTTGGAGTGGTGATAGAGTCAAAGTTTCATTTATATTATCCATCAAGGTGTAAATCTGCAAGTTGAAGATCAAAGGGAATAATCCACAACCAACAAAATAGCGACTCCATTGTGGACAACTATGAAGATATGCATTTTTTAAGAGTCAGTGATTCTACTAGGGAGAATCTAGAGAGAAGGTTATAGTCCGTTCTTGTTTTCCTATGTGTTTTGAAGATTTCGCATCTAGGTGGGTGGTGACTCAAAGGTTAAAACCAATGCAACATATTGAAGAAGCATGGATAAAAGGAGAAATACTAGGTCATATGTTAGAAAGAATTCAGAGGTCACTCTGGAGTAATTACCTAGATAGGGAAACAAGAGCTGGATTAGAAGGAATGGTGATTCTACCAGTGCTCCCATGAGAGAACAGAGAATTGCTAGAGCTAGAAGACCACAGGTATCCTAAGGTGAGGATGGTTCACAAAATAGAGTTTCTAGATCAGAAGGTGGTCACTCTGAAGAGAGATTTTATGATACCCCTGAGGCTTCATTTCAGGACAAAGGTCCATTGCCTGTAGGTCACGATGAACAAAACATAAATGTGGGTTTAGAAGTTGACTTGGATCTTGAAGAAGATCATTTCAGGAGAGAACCCATGAGACATAGGCAGGTCCATTTCCCATATCAAAATCTTCCTGATATGGATGTGTCATCTGGTTTTGATGACATTATGGTTGATCCTGATGATGTGAATGCACTAAGGTTGTAGTTGGTAGAGTAGGATGCCATACATAAAAGATTATAGGAGAAGAGAGAGGCTAAAAAGGTAAATGCTTTGATAGAGAGGTAGTCTCTTTTGAGAAAAATAAATGAAATGAAGGAGAGAAACAAGATGCTTGCTTCTTCTCCTAGAACGTTGCAACATGATGTGTTTGGTGATCTGGATGCCTTGAGGAGTGAGCAAGAGTGCTTTCTTTAGGATCATGAATTTGAAAATGAGGGCCTTGTGATTAGACAAGTGCGAAGCTATGTCCCTTTGCCTAAAGATAAGGATGGGCATAGGATCACTAGACCTGCTATTATCATTAATGAGAAAGGAAAGCAGAAGATGGTGGGTGACCAAGCAAGGAAACCAGTGACAATACCAGGGATCCCACCACCTGATTCAAATAAGGACACTGAAATGGAGAGAAGAAGAAAAGAAGATGAGGACCTTGCAAGAGAACTAGAGAGAGCTGAGGTTGATGCTGCCATTGTAGAAAAGAAAAGGAAGATCCAATTTTTGAAGGCTTCTTGAGCTAATGCTCTTGGCCCATCTACTACTGAACTAGGTATGCCATCTATGACTACTACTTTTCCACTTAGTAATGCTACTAGTTCTATTCCTTCTTCATCTGCTGGGATAGGTGCAGATCGTAGGGTTAACACTAGTTCGAGCTTTCAAAGAATACCTATGCAATTAGAAGGCTATAGGAAAATAAGTTTTGATGGAATTCCTGGCTATCCAAATGCTTTTCCAAATGATATTAGAGATAAGGTACCTAAGTTTTTTGATAATAATGATATTAGTTGTGAAGAGCATCTTAGGTTATTTGTTGATATGCTTAATGATTATGAGGTAGAGCATGAGGATGTAGTCATGAAATTGTTTGTTCAATCTCTAATGGAGGATGCTAGAGATTGGTTTAAGAGGCTTCCTGATAAGTGTATTGATACTTGGGACTCTTTTGAGAAATGTTTCAAAGAGCAGTATGGTGATAGGCCTAATGCTAGCTTCATGTTGAATGAATTCAACACCATAAGGAAAAATCAGAATGAGTCTGCAACTGAATTCAACATGAGATTTTAGAAGGGTATGCATAAGTTGTTCCAAGTTATGCGGTTAGATGAAAATGTCTGTCTAACTACATACTTCAATGCATTTGATGGGAAGATGGGATATTTGTGGAAGAACCAAGAACTCTTAGGGATGCTTTTAGGATTACTGTCAATATTGAGAACAACATGAAAATATCAAGAAAGTTGGGTGGAAAGAGAGATGACCCAATGTTGTTTGGTGATAGGAAATACAAAAAGGAAAATGATAAGAGCGTTGGATCTAGGAGACAAGAAGAAGATAAATTGGATAAGGTGCTTAATGCATTGAAGGATTTGAAGGCACCTATAAATAGGAACATCGATGCTCCTACCAATGAGAGGCCTTAGTTCAACAATAATTTCAGTAAGTAGAATAGACTGCAAAATTACCCCTACAACACCCAATGGAAGGATGGCAAGCCTATTGTCCCTGCTGCAAGAGGAAAACAATGACAGAGGTGTCCCTGACCCTCTACATAAAGCTTCAATAAATGTCATGGAGAGTGTACCTTGGTGTGTTGCATGCCAGTCCCCTCATTCTATAGAGCATTGTGTGGTTGCACAATCTATGGCTACAAATCAAGATTGTAGCAATGAGGAGATAGAACAAGAAGAAGAACAAGATGATGTTGGTTGCAACATGGCTTCTTCATATCTAGGATATGAAGATGACTCTGATTTTGATGAAGAGGTAGATGTGAATGTAAAGAGACATAATCAGGCCCTTTTTCATCAAGAGGTTTTTTCTGATGGTGAGTGCATTGATAAGAAAACATGTAACATGAACTCTTCTCCCAAGCTAGTAAATTTGAGAAGACCTTCCAGAGAAGAGATGGAGAGGATTACTGTAGAAATGATTGCCCAGGTGCAAACTAGAGGCATGGTGGCAAGGACTACAAATGAGAAAGCTGCAGGAATGTTCATAAAGAGTACCAACTCCAGAGAACCTAATGAGAAAAAATCAAAGGTTGATGACATGGTAAAATTCAAGAATGTAAAGGGTAAGCATTGTGAGCCTAAGGGAGTTGGAATTGAAAAGATCTCTAGTGAGATTGAGAAGCCAGTTAACACAATGGCTAAGGTTGAAAAAATGAGGGTGGTCAATACACCTAATGTGTCAGACAAGCAAAAGGATGTTAAGGCGGTGCAGATTGAGATTCCTACTTCTACCCCTATTGACATGTTATCTGTATTGTCACAAATTACAGTTAAGGTTCCATTGCCAGAATTGTTGAGGATCCCTGAACATAAAGATAAAGCTATTGCATGGGTTGGTAATACTCACAAAAATGATACTTCATGCAATGGATCTCAGGATAAAGCTTTGAAGGATGTTTCTTCTCAGAGAATTGTGTCTCAAATTCCTCCAATATATTTGGACAATTCTGTCAATGCCAGCCTTGAAAATATTGACCCATTCTTCTTAAGTGTTCTTGTGAATAGGATGAAGTTAAGAAATTTTATGATTGATAGTGGTGCCTCTAATACTATAATGCCTTTCAAAATCATGGAGAGGTTGAGCCTTAAAGTTGATACACTGCAGGGCAGGTTTTGTGCAATGGATCAGAGGGAGGTACCAATTATTGGGACTATCAATGCAATGCCATATAGGTTGGCAGCATATCTAGATAAAGAGCTAACAATGAGTGTTTTAGTGGTGGATATCCCTCCTCATTATGGGATGTTGCTATCTAGAAGATGGAGTGCTGCCATGGGTGGAAGTTTATAGTGTGATTTTTCCTATGCAATTTTCAAGATTGATGATCAGTTTGTCAAGATTGAACGAGAGCCAAGAGTATGCCACATGATTGACAGAAATGTAGATAATGAAACTACATGTTTTGTGGATACTAATGTAAATGCTTTTAGGGTAGAGATCCTTGTATTTGTAAATGAGCTTGTTTTGTCACCTATTTCTACTGAGGTAGGTGTTGGCTCTGTGAAGGGTGATTTGTGGGTCATGTACTTTGATGGTGCAAACTACAAAGATGGTGTAGGAGCATGTATTTTACTTATTTCTCCTGATGGAAACACCTACAAGTTCTCTTTCACATTGAATTTATTTTGTACTAACAATATAGCAGAATATGAGGCTTTGTTGTTAGGATTGAGGTTGGCACAAAAGCATGGTATTAAATATCTAAGTGTTGTTGGTGATTCTGAGTTGGTGGTGTCCCAAGTCAGGTCAGTGCATGCTTCCAAGAATAAAAGGTTGAAATAATATAGGAATGCAATGTGGGATTTGATTGAGCATTTTGATGCCTTCAATATTGAGTGGAAGGATAGGAGTAACAACAAGATGGCTGACTTATTAGCCAATATTGCAATCAATCCCAATGATATCACATTCTCTGGTATTTCTAAAGTTGAAATTCAGGCTAGGCCTAGTATACCAGACAATATTGAGAATTGGCAAGTTTTTGATAATGATAATAATATTTTGAAGTTTATGGATTGCAAGGATCAGTATCATGGTCAGGAACTTGATTGGTCAGCCTTGGTTGAGTCAATCGAAGGAAGGGAGGTTGTCTTAGGCAATGAGGTCATTCAACTTAGAACTAACAAGGTGCCCAAGGGGCTTGTTATTTTGGACACTATCTTTGACAACCAAGATAGAGTTCAAAAGAATATCAAAGGAGAAGATCATTTTGATCTTGAGGAGATAAATCTTGGATCACATGAGGCACCTAAGAAAGTATACATTGGTAGAGATATATCTCAAAAGGTAAGGAGACCTTTGATTGAATTATTGAGGAAATTCAGGCATGTTTTTGCATGGTCATATGATGACCTAAAGGTTTATAGAGAGGATTTATTTCAGCAGGTTATTCCATTAAGAGAAGATGCTAAACCTTTCTGGCAAAAGCAAAGGCCTATTAATCCTACTTTGGCACCCAAGATGCAAGAAGAATTAATGAAGTTGAGAGATGCTGGCATTATCAAGCCTATAAGGCATTCTTCTTGGGTGTCAAACCTTGTTCCTGTAAGAAAAAAGAATGGTGACATTAGGCTTTGTGTGGACTTCAGAAATTTGAACATCAACTCATTGAAAGATAACTATTGTTTGCCCAATATGGAGGCTCTGTTGCAGAGAGTAACTAGGTCAGAATTGATGTCAATGATGGATGGTTTCTCTGGCTACAATAAGGTCATTGTTAATAAATTAGAAATATTCAAGATAGCCTTTACAACACCTTGGGGAACATACGTTTATGTGAGAATGCCTTTTGGTCTCACAAATGCTGGTGCTACTTTTTAGAGGGCAATCGATGTTGCCTTTTTAGATTTCATTAATGATTTCCTTGTTGTGTATCAAGATGATTTAAATGCCTATTCCAAGAAGGAAGAGGACCATTGTGCTCATTTAGAGAAAATATTTATGAGGGCCTTGGAATTTGGCATTTCATTAAACCCAAGGAAATGTGCTTTTGGTGTCACAAAAGGTAAGTTGCTTGGCCACTTAGTTGGAAAGCAAGGAGTGAGAATTGACCCAGAGAGGGTAGCAGCAATTGATAAAATTTAGAAGCCAAAGAATGTTAAAGGGATTCAGTCCTTCTTTGGTTAGGTCAATTTTCTAAGGAGGTTTGTGACAAACTTTGCAGAGGTTACTAGACCTATTTCCAAGATGTTAAAGAAGGGATCTATAATCAATTGGGAGGGTGAGCCTGATGAGGCTTTCAAGAATATCAAGTAGGCTATCAAAGATGCACTAGTGCTAAAGGCACCTAACTATAGTGTCCCAATGCATATCTTTTCTTCTGCATCCTTTCACACTATTCCTGCAGTTTTGTTACAAAAGAATAAGGATGGTTTTGAGCAGCCTATTGCATTTTTCAGTAAATCTTTGCAGGCTGTAGAATTGAAATATGATATAAATGAAAAATAGGCTTATGCACTTGTTAAAGCAATCAAGGCTTTTAGATGTTACTTGATGGGAGTAGTTGTGATTGCTTTTGTGCCAAGTGCGACTGTGAAGGACATTTTCTCACAATAGGAGGGTCTGGAAGAAGATGCAGATGGATCAATAGGATCTAGGAATTCAATGTTGAGATCTAGATCACTAAATTGGCTAGAGGATAGGGATTGGCAAAGCTAATGGCCCAATCCAATCTAGATGCAAACCAGGTAAATCATTTTGAAATTGATTATACATGTGATATGGATGATTGTATTTGGTATCAAGATATTATTTACTATTTGAGAAACATGAGGTGTCTAGATAGTATGAATGATAATCAAAAGAGGACATTGAAGTTACAGGCCATCAAGTATGTAATTGTGAAATGTAAGTTGTATAGAAAAAATTTGGATTGCATACTGTTGAAATGTGTAGATAAGGATCAAGCTAATGTATTGTTGAAGGAAATGCATGAGGGAGTTTGTGGTGGACATTATATGGGTAAAACAACTACTCATAAGATCTTGAGAGTAGGATTTTGGTGGCCCACAATCTTCAAGGATGCAAAACAGTTGGTAAGGAGATGTGATGCTTGTCAAAGGTTCTCTGGTAAGCTTAAGTTTTTAGGTAATGTACCATTAAAACCAGTAGAAGTTTAGGCTCCTTTCCAACAATGGGGAACTGATTTCATAGGGGAGATACCAAACAAGTCAAGTGGAGGACATTCATGGATCTTAGTTGCCACTGATTACTTTACAAAGTGGGTAGAAGCTATACCTACAAGGAATGCAACTAGCAAGGTGGTAATTGATTTCTTGATCAATAATATTACTACAAGGTTTGGGTGCCCTGAGAGGATAGTGAGTGATAATGCTATGTGCTTCAGGTCTGCTGAATATAAGGACTTTTGCAAAGGTTTGGGAATTCAAATTTCTAATTCCTCACCTTATCATCCATAAGGAAATGGTCAGGCAGAATCTACTAATAAGAGCTTGATTAAAATCTTGAAGAGAATTCTGAAGAAGAATAAGAGGGCATGGAATTCAAAGCTTCCATTAGCTTTATGGGCTGGTAGGGTAACTGTGAAGAGGGCAATTGGTTGTGCACCATTTGACCTGGTGTATGGAATTCATGCTAGAATGCCTCCGAACAATTTATTGGAGATGTACAAGTTTGTACAGTTGTATGATGATGACATTGATGATGAGATGAAGTTGAGAATTGAGGACCTCATTAGGTTGGATGAAACTAGAAGAGAATCAGTTGCAAGGAATGCCAAATTGCAGTTACAGGTTAAAAATTTATATGATAAAAAGACTGTTGACAGGAAGTTTGAACCTAGTGATTTGGTGTTAGTTTGGAATGCCATATTGGAGGATAAGGGGAAGCATGGTAAATTTGATACCATTTGGTTAGGGCCATATCTAATTCATGAGAAATGGGGCCAAGATTCATACCTCGTCAAGGATTTTAATGGTGATATTCAGGAGTTGCCAATTCATGGACAATTCTTGAAGCAGTACTTCATTTGAAGTACTTTGTTTTCCATGAATAGTAGTTAGGGTTGTACATCTTGTAAATTATTATATATAGGTTGCTTGCCCCTGCCCTATTTTGCCCTAGTCTGTCAAGTTTCTAGTCCTGTTGCTTGTCTTGCCCTGCTTGTTCCTTGTTGTCTGCATTTTTGTCCTGTGGGATGGTCTACTTCAACTAGTGATTCTAAATCCTTGCTATGCTTGCAAGAGGCATACATCCCTAGACAGAGCCACTGTTAGCATGTGCAAAAAATTTCATGGCTCCTAGTCTTTTCCCCTACTCTCTGCAATGATTTTTCTGCTCCTTGGTTAAACCTTAGGCAAAACATTCAGAATCTAGCTGTTAGGTTTCAAAATTCAAATGTGCCCTAGCTTTATTCTTTTCGTGTGTTACCTTTTTGTGGGTCACTTAAATGCCTCTTCTACATGTGCCTTTTAAGTTTCCATGTCACCCCGGTTCGCAGTTAGTCTTTCTCTCCCACGGGTCCCTTTATTTTTCCTAAGTCCACAATCGCACCCTGCGATTTTAATTTTTTTCTTGAGGTTCTCGGCTTTATCTTCCTAGGCCCGGTGTCAGAGGGGTGATAGTTAGCATATCCTTATTGGCTATCACATGGCTGCATGTCAGACTTTTCTGACATGCGATCATGTGACCGCTTGCCATCTGTCCGCGTGGGTCCCAGCTCTTCGTGGTTGGTGGTTGTTGTTTCATGGTCCCAGAGGTGATGATGTGGTGGGTTTGGGTTGGCTGTCGCATGATCACATAGCCTAGAAATAGGCTATGTGATCATGCAACCAGGTGACATGTGTCTATAATGATGAGGTGGTTTTTCTTGGTGGGACTGCAACTTAATGGTAGGTAGTGGTGGTTTGTTGGTGGTTAGTCACATGTTTGCATAGCCTTTTGCAAGCCTATGTGATTATGTGACTGACGTTTTCTGTCAACTCCATGTGGTGGTGGTTAAACTAATGGTTAGTGTTCACAGGTTGTCACATGTTTGCATAGCCCATTTTCAGGCTATGCAATCATGTGACAGGGTGCCACATGTGCTGGGGCCCGTTTGTAGCTATTTGATGGGCTCAGTGGCAGGTGGTGTCATGGCAATTTTCGGTTGGTCAAAGCTGGCAGGATGGTCTTAGTTTGAACATGAGTCATCATTCTCTGTAGGCACTAAGGATTTAGCTGTTGTGGTTCAAATTCAAATTTTTCTGAGAACTTCCAGCACCAGAAAGTACCAAATTTATGGAATTCATTACAAAAATGACCTTGTTTGGTCAGATGCGACTAGTTCACCATTTGCAGTGTGGTCCAAGGTGTGGTTGGATCATTTGTAGAGCTTGTACCATGGTGGTTGTGTGCTCAAGGCTTGTTGTAGGGTGTCCTTTTGAGCCCAGTTTTGTGATCCCCTGTACTTGCAAAGAAGAATTTCATGATTGTGGATTAGTTCAAGATTTCCTCTTTCCTGATTGATTGTGTTTCCTACCCCTGTAATAACTTTTTAGACCATTTCAGCAGGTTGGGTGGTTGAAACACTGACCCTAGTCATCTGTAGCTTGTTGCAAATTTCAAGATGACTAGGGGGTATAAGTTGTAGAATTTTTTATTTTGCAAGGGTTCCAAAACATTGTTGCTTTTGGTCCCTAGTTTTTGACTGTAATATACAGATAGAAGTCTGATTTTGTGACTTTTTTGATCTTGGTAACATTCTGATTATATGTTGATCCTGATTGTGTTAATGAGAACATTTTGAATCCCAATCTTGTATCTTGTGTATGTCTTCTTGCTTGTCTCTGAGCTCATATATGTTAGTTTCACAAAGTGTGCTAACATATGGTAAACAAAGACTATTTTGAATTTATCTCTGAGTTCCTAAAAAGTTAGGATTAAAGTCTTCTAGGTGAATTCAGTGAGTTTGCAGTCGGGTGTAGAATTTGATGTCCTTGTGCTTGAGGGAAAGGGGTAATAGACAAAGCAATTACCTTGGATTTCATTATGTTTGATTTGAGGTATTCAGTTGAAGTATACAGTTAGGTGACTCTGAGCGCTGGGATAAGGTACTAGTCCTTCCTCTTGGGGTATGCATAGTTAACAACTACAAACATAAACATTATTTGATAAATCTTTAGCAATCTTATATGAGATATAGTGGAATATTGTTTTAGACTCCTTTAGAGAAGTGAGTCAAGGGTACACCCACCTGAGCATTGAAGCTCAAAGAGTAGAAGGATCCTTTGATCCTTGTCAGTTGGCCCTCTTCCTTGTGGACTTTGGAGTGGTGATAGAGTTAGAGTTTCATTTATATTATCCATCAAGGTGTAAATCTGCAAGTTGAAGATCAAAGGGAATAATCCACAACCAACACACCCTAACTAGATCCACCTTGTAGAAATCACACTATTGTTGGGATAATTGTATGTATGGGTTATTATGTTAATAAAGTATTATGTTAGCATTGGTCATTAGTGACCAAGAGGTTAGACAGTTGTGTCACAACATTTCAGTCGTGTCCCTTTGGCTAGTTTATATACCCTCTCAGAGAATGGACAAGAGATATATTATTGTATTATCCTTATGATGTAAATGTACTTGCCAGTTTGGAATAATTAATAAAAGCATGTATTATTCTTTGATATATTCTATATTTATTATATTTGTTGTACCTTGTTTGTGCAAAACTAAGTTTACCCCAGTGAGCAAACATTTGGTATCGTTGCTAAATGAAAATGGAAAGTGATGGAATGAGCGGATGGATGGGAATAGCATTAGAGGAGAATATCAATGTGAGGACAAATGAGGATGGAATCATTGAATAGAATTTATGCCTAATCAATTGAATACAAATAGAAATTTAAAGAAGGAACTCAAAGAAGAACAAGCCGCTAGAATTGTCATACTTGCATAGTAGCAAGCCAAAAAAAGGGAGAGATTCAAAAGATGCACCAAAGAAATACCAAAGGGAGTAAGGGAAGGTGAGCATCTGGAGGAATCTAATAGGGAGGCTAAAAGAAGTGACAAGGAAAACCTTGACACATGCAAGGGAAGGTGGATCCAATTAAGGACAGTCCAAACCTTGCAGCTTCAGAAAAACACAATGGAGTAACACAAAACAACAATTATTTCAATAAATTTTCATTAACATGCCTAGCTGTAAGGCCTTCTGGGTTAGGGCCAATTACAATCAGAAACAATTCTACAAGATCATCAAGATCTAATACAACTCTAGCAAGTTCCACTCTGAAAACTATCAACAACTGATGGAAACCCTAACATAGATCTAAACTTGAGCTCATAAGCCTCCAAGCAATCTCCTTGTCTCCAAGTGTGCAAACCACTATCTCTGCTATTACAAACTATCAGATAACAATCTAATCTGCAAGATCCCATAGGCAATTTTCCATAACTTTGCTAATCTACTACCCTCAGATCTACTTTCATGATCTCTCTAAGTCATCATAAACAACTACCCCAAACACCTCTTTAATACTAATCATCAACCACAAGTCAGCTGATTGAAACCATTAACTCCTAAAAAATATTAAATGCAATACAAGTAAGCTCTCAAGTAGCCTTACAATAATTAAATTCAACATGTTGGCCTATAACAATAGCTACCAACAATAAATGCACCAAGTCAGCCCAACAAATCACATAGAACCCTAGTCAGTAAACTAGAACTATTGAGTGCCAGAGAAACAACCGAGCACCAAAGAAATAACCGACCAAGCCAAGAAACACTGAGAAACATAGGCATTGCTGAGCACCAATTCCACTAAGCGTAATAAGTCTCATCGAGTTCCTTCAGTGATCGAGCTTCCTTCAATAACCAAGACCATCAGTTAAGGATGCAATCAAGTAACACTAGCCAAGTAACACACCACCATGCAGATTCACTGAGGACCAAGAATGCCCCTGCATCACACCTCAAGGAAATAAGGAGCATGTTCAAATCCTTAACCTTAACCCCACAAATGGAAGCAAGAGAAGCCCAAAGGAAGGAAGAAGTTGAAGTTGCACAAAGGGAGGCTTAGGATACCATTGCCATTGAGAGTATCAAAGTGAAAGAGGGGCACGGGGATCATAGTAGCCCACTAGGCTTGGATAGTTCCAATAGTTTAGGGACATCAAGTGGTATGGTACAAAAAATTTCTAGGGTACCGATGCCGGCGGGACCATCCCAACCTACTACACAACCAACACACCAAATACTTTTGGTGACCCAACTAGAAATACAACAGGTGGTACATACCACTACCCCACTCTTGAGGTTGAATATGGCAGCTACCAAGGAGAAGTTACCCAAGTTCCATGGTGAGGGAAAAGAAGACCCTGTTCGGCATTATTGCACATGTGAGATAATTTGGTCTACAAATGGAGTCATTGAGCAAGAAGAATGGATGAAATAGTTCTTGGAAACACTCTAAGGGGTAGCAATAAATTGGTACTCTAACTTAGACAAAAGTGGAGTGACCACCGGGGACTTATTGAAGATGGCATTTGAAAAGGAGTTTAGGTTCTTGCAAGATGATAATGAAATTGTCTCTGAAATATATGGAACGAAGCAAGGGAAAAAAGAGACTGTGTAGGCTTATAGTCACTGACTAAAGGAGTTAGTTGGAAAAATGGATAGCTGCCATCAGATGGCCTAAAAAAAAGATGGTTCATGGAGGGCCTTAAATCTAACCTACAAAGGAAAATGAAGATAGTGCCCCCCACCTCATATGTAGATGCCTATAACCAAGCGACAGACTTTGAGAGCGAACATAAGACCTCTCAGAAGAAAAGAAGCAAGTCCTCTTGTGAAAAAGATGACACTTTAGATGATGATCATGGCAGTGATAGCGAGTCAACAAAAAAAGTCATGGCACTCAAAAAGGACATGGAGAGAATGATGAAAGAGTTCAAGACCATGCAAGGGGGTATCAGCAAGGGGGAAGTTGACATTGTTGGAGATTTGATAGCAGGCCAGTACTGACTATATGTTTGTCATTGATGACAACATATGGAAAGTAGCATGTGTGGAAGTCTTATATAGTAAGCTTTCTATTTGTGTAGCATGGGCATGATATCATCATGATATCATGGGTGCAAAAGTTAACTATTAGTATAGATAGTTATATAGCAGTTGGTGTCAGTAGTGTTCGTGACAGAGTAACAGACACTGTTCTGTGTATGGTTGTCCATACAATTATCATGGAGCCTTGTACACTTGGATATATATTGAAGACATGTTAATGATGTTAAATTCATGGACGCATGGTCTGATGATGAACACAAGTAAAGTTATGCAGTTGTTATTCACCAATAGTAGTTTCATGTGTTTGTTCAGAAGAGTCGACAAAGATTTTATTGGTTCTTGAGTTGCACCTATCTTGAGAGTATGTGCCCTTGGATTTAAGCTTGGATAAGTGTTATTCATGTTTGGTTAAGAGTGCTTGATTTAATTTAGCTTACAAAGAAAGTTCCAATTGTTTTGTAGAGCCCACATTGTGTAGCATGTGTCTACATTTATTTTATTAGACAGGTCCCAGAATGAGTTGCATGCACAATAGAGCCGACAGAATGTTTATTTGAGTTTTTTATAGTTTGTCTATTATGATTTCAAGGTGGTTCTAATACGCCAACTTGATTTTTATCATTTGGAGGAAATATATTTATAGGTAGTCATTTGTGATTGCTGGAGTGTGGTTCATGGTTGATTAAGTAGAGCAAAGCAGAGTGTGTGAAGTGTTGAGCCATCAGAAGAAGGTCTATGTGACTGAGTAAAGTACTTGTGCTATTCATTGGAACTGATCAAGATAATATGTCAAAGTGTAGTTCACCAAGATCTAGATATAGTGTGTATCTATTATTCAGAAGGTTGTAGCCTTCACCCATTTGAGCAGTGAGCTCTCAAACAGTGCGTCCTCTCCCCTAACAGGGACAATTGTAAAAGACTCCTAATAGGGTCTTACCCTTGACCAGGTCTACTATACTTAATATATTGTAAAGATACTCCTAACAAGGTAAAGGATCTTCTAACAAGGATCATTATACACTAGTATAGAATATTAGTGGGTATCAAGTCCCACCGGGGTTTTTACCTATTTGGGTTTCCCCGTAACCAAAATATTGGTTTCGTGTTCTTGTGTTCTTTCATTGTGTTTATGCTTTATGCTTAAGTATACATTATTGGATAAAGAATTGAATCTTGTAGATAACTGATTCACCCCCCCTCTTAGTTATCTCTTGGGACTATTCCTAACAATTGGTATCAAAGCCAAGTCCCTCAGAGAGAAAGTTTAATAGCATGAGGCTGATCAAATGGCGCACTTTAGGAAAGAAAGTCCTTAGTTGGATGGAGAGAATTATCTTGATTGGAAGAACAAGATGGTGAATCATTTGCAATAAATTTCTTTTGAAGTTTTTGATGTGACTATCAAAGCAGCTAAGATACCTACCCTAGAAGACCTTTCACAAGAAGATGCTACTAATAGGAAAAATGAATTGTTTCATCATAATGCTATTGCTAAAGAAGCCCTTATTAGTGCCATATCTAATGGAGAGTTTTCAGAAATAAAAAAGGTGGATATAGTCCACAGAATATGGAAGCACCTAGAACACATATTTGAAGGAGACAAACAAGCTAAGGATGTGCATAGAAAGACATGGAAGAAAAGATATAATGCATTAGAGATGTTTCCTAAGGAAACCATCAGAGCTTACAATAAAAGAATAAATGAAGAAGTTGTTGGAATCAGGAACAATGGTGGAGAGATTTTAGAGGAGGACATCATGGACAAATTGAGACTACAATCACTCTAGAATAATAAAGCAAGATCAACATCCTTGATGAGACCATGTAGCTTACATCAAACTTCAAGAGACAGACTTTGATCAGAAAACTCTCTTCTTTTGAGATCTCAAGATTGAAGTCAAAACCAAAGAGTGAAATAGCCTTCAAAGCAACAGTTCATGGTAAGAACAATGCAAACACTTCTAGTAATTTTGATGATGATGATGAAGAGAAAACTCTAGAGGATTTCATTGCTATGATTGCTAAAAGAGAAAAGAAAGGAAAAGGAAAATATGAAGGTCAATTAACATTTAAGTGTTTTTCATGTAATAAGATTGGTCACTTTGTATCTAAGTGTCCTACTAGAGCTAGAAAGTTCAAAAAGGATTACAAGCCTAAGTATTCTAAGGAATGGTACTATGCTGGAGATGGAGTATCAGATGATGAATTTGGTGAAGAATAAATTGGATTCATTGCTATTGTAGATCAAATAAATAATAAGATAGCTCATGAAGAGAAGAAAGGAAATCAAGAGCTTGCATTGATTTCACAAGCTGACATATGGACAAACTAGATTATAGACAGTGGTTGTTCACATCACATGATAGGTGATAAAGGCAAGTTTGTTCATTTGGACAAATACAATGGAGGTATGGTTAGATTTGGAGACAACACTCCTAAACCAATAGTTGGTAGAGGAGCCATCACTTTGGATGGAAAGAATAGTACTGATGATGTTGTTTATGTTGATGGTTTGAAACATAACCTTCTTAGTGTTGGTCAGTTACTTGGAAAAGGCTGCCAGCTGGAGTTCAAAGATGACAAATGTATCATTAACAAAAAGGATGGTGTTATGATTGCATCAAGCTCAAAGACAAGAGGTAATGTGTTTCAACTCAATTCAGAAGCAAGTTGTTTTGTTGCTAAATTTGATGACAGTTGGTTGTGGCATAAAAGACTATGTCATATCAATTTTGATAACATAGTAAAGATAAGTAATGTTAAGGAAGTAAGAGATCTACCTAGCATAAAAAAGCCAGTTGATACTATATGTAGGGAATGTGTGATGGGGAAGCATGTGAGAAAGTCATTTAGGAGAAAGAAGAATTTAGCAAAGAACAAGTTGGATCTGATTCATAATGACCTATGTGGTCCAACTCAAACAAGATCATACTATGGTAAAAGGTATTTCATTTTGTTTGTTGATGATTATACTAGGATGATGTGAGTTTCATTCTTAAAAGATAAGTCAGAAGCATTTGAGAAGTTCAAACTATTCAAAGCTAAGATTGAAAATGAATCTGGACTAAAGATAAAATGTTTGAGATCAGATAGAGGAGGAGAATTCACCTTTAAAAGATTCTATGAGTACTATGAAGAACATGGTATAAAGAGATAGTTAACTACACCTAGAACCCCTCAGTAGAATGGAATTGTAGAGACAATGAATAGGATCATTCTTGTTATAGCGTGCACCATTGTGATAGAAGGAAAAGTTGCACACACCTATTGGAGAGATGTGGTCAATATAATAGTCTATACCATCAATAGAATTCAATTGAGGCCAGACACTGACAAAACACCATATGAGCTATGGTTTGGTAATGTTCCCATAGTAAAATACTTTAGAATCTTTAGAAGCAAGCGCTACATCAAGAGGGATGAAGCAGTAGGCAAGATTGATGCAAGAAGTGATGAAGGTATTTTTCTTGTTTACTCTACTAAAAGTAAAGCTTATAGATGTTTCAATTTAAGATTGAAAAAGATCATTGAAAGTGCTCATGTAAAGATTGATGAAAAGTTTATGGTTCAAGAAAGATATCATGATTACTCACCCATGACTAAGGAAGAACCTAGACCCTCTACTAGTGAGACAGTTATTGAAGAAATGTTTGATAGTATTGATGTGTTATTCAATGACCCTGAGACAAGTGAAGAAGAAACTCCCAAGGCTGATAAGTCAGCATCACCTAAAGTTCCAAAGTTTACATCAAGAAATCATTCCAAGATAGACATCATTGGACATCAGAGTGCCAAAGTCCTAACAAGGTCCCAAGCAAAGAACTCAGCTAGCAGTGAAGTGATATGTTTACTATCTCAGATTGAACCTTTAAGTGTTGAAGATGCATCTAATAATTCAGATTTGAATGATGCTATGAAAGAAGAACTTGATCAAATTGTTAAGAATGACACTTGGGAACTGGTCCCAAGACCTAGTGATAAGAATGTGATTGGAAAAAAATGGATATTTAGAAATAAGATGAATGAAGATGGTACAATAGTAAGAAACACAACAAGATTAATATGTAAAGGATATATGCAAAGAGAAGACATTGATTATTTAGACACATTTGCACTTTTGAGTAGATTAGAAGCTATTAAGTTGTTTCTAGCTTATGATACAGTCAAAAACTTCAAAGTTTATCAGATGGATGTCAAGTCAGCATTCCTAAATGGAGACTTGAAAGAAGAAGTATACATTGAGTATCCAGAAGGATTCACTTTATCAGATAGACCTAATATGGTATGTAGATTAAAGAAGGCCCTCTATGGACTTAAGCAAGCCCCTAGAGCATGGTATGCGAGAATAGATGGATACTTAACAAAGATTGGATTCAAGAAAGGAGCAGCAAATTGTAATCTATTCATTAGAGAGACATCTAAAGGTTTACTTTTTGTAGCTATACTTGTTGATGACATTATCTTTGGAGGTAATGACAAACTAAGTGCTGAATTTGCCAAAGAAATGCAGAATGAGTTTGAGATGAGTATAATTGGTCCTATCAAGTACTTTTTGGGAGTAAATGTGCAGCAAATAGAAAAAGGAATTTTTATTAGTCAGTCAAAATATGTGAAAGAGATACTGAAGAAATTCAAGATGGATGATTGCAAGCTAGTAGGAACCCCTATGATCATTGGATGCAAGCTTACAAAAGAAGATGACTCACCAGTAATAGATATAACATTATATAAGTCTATGATTGGTAAACTCATATATCTTATTCAGACTAGACTTGATATTTCAAATGTAGTTGACATAGTTGGAAGATTTGCAGCAGAACCTAAACAAAGTCACCTCATGGAAGTAAAAAGAATATTGAGATACTTGGAGGGCACTATAGATTATGGCCTATGGTATCCTAATTCAAAAAATGTTGAGCTTGATGTGTACACTGATGTAGATTGGGTAGGATGTGTTGATGACAGAAAGAGTACTTCAGGAGGAGCAGTGTGTCTTGGTGAGAGACTTGTCACTTGGACAAGTAAGAAACAAAATTGTATTTCTTAGTCAACATCAAAAGCAGAGTATGTTACAGCAGCCCTGAATTGTTCTATAATTGTTTGGATCAAATAGATGATAAATGATTTCAAAATTTAGATTGGTTATCCTATTGTTATTCACTGTGATAACACTAGCACTATCAATATGTCAAAGAACCCTGTGATGCATGTAAAGACAAAGCACATTGAGATCAAGTATCACTTCCTAAGAGATTAAGTGGCAGAGAAAGAAGTCAATTTGGACTATGTGAGTACTAAAGATTAGTTGGCAGATATATTCACAAAGTCCTTACCTAAGGATACTTTTGCGTATCTCAAGGAGAATTTGGGAGTCATTCCCTTCCCTATTTCTACTTAGAAGAAAGAAGGAAAGGCATCGGTCCTCTGGGACTGGTGGAAGGTTGACTACTCTGCCTTAGGAGTCATACTAGTGCTTAAAATGAATGGCACCCTTTGCCATTGATGTCAAAGGGGGAGTATATATAGAGTCATGAAAAATAGGAGTAAAAATTGGAGTAATATACTAAGGGGGAGCAACATTCAGTTATGACAATAACTTAGTTGAGGAAATGGAGAATATTAGAAAATATTACAGTAGATGGAGAATTCATCTTTGGGGTAGTTTTGAAGAGGTAATGAAGAATGTTATAAAAGAAATGTTCATTTGGGTTGGTGGTGGTTTTTCATTACAGATGTTGCCATCAATGCCAAAGGGGGAGATTGTTGGAGATTTCCCAGTAGGCCAGTACTGACTGTATGTTTGTCATTGATGACAATATATGGAAAGTAGCATGTGTGGAAGTCTTATATATTAAGCTTTCTATTTATGTAGCATGGACATGATATCAGCATGATATCATGGGTGCAAAGGTTAACTATTAGTATAGATAGTTATATCTAGTAGTTGGTGTCAGTAGTGTTCCTGATAGAGTAACAGACAATGTTCTATGCATGGTTGTCCATATAGTTATCATGGAGCCTTGTGCACTTGGATATATGTTGAGGACATGTCAATGATGTTAATTTCATGGATGCATGGTCTGATGATGAATGCAAGTAAATTTATGTAGTCATTATTCACCAGTAGCAATTTTCTATGTTTGTTTAGAAGAGCCGACATAGATTTTATTATTTTTTGAGTTGCACCTATCTTGAGGGTATGTGCCCTTGGATTTAAGCTTGGAGAAGTATTATTGATATTTTGTTAAGAGGGCTTGAGTTAATTCATCTTACAGAGAAAGTTCTAGTTGTTTCGGTAGAGCCGACCATGTGTAGCGTGCATCTACATTTATTTTATTAGACATGTCCCAAAATGAGTTGTGTGCATAATAGAGATGACATAATGTTTATTTGAGTTTGTTATATTTTCTATATTATGATTTCAAGGTGGTTCTAACAAGATGACTTTATTATATCATTTGGAGGAAAGATATTTATAGGCAGTCATTTGTGATTGTTAAAGTGTGGTTTATCATTGATTAAGTAGAGCAGAGCAGAGTGTGCAAAGTGTTGAGCCATCAAAAGAAGGTCTATGTGAATAAGTAAAGTACTTGTGCTATTCATTGGAACTAATCTAGATTGTAGGTCAAAGCGTATTTCACCAAGATCTAGATATAGTGTGTATCTATTATTTAGAAGGTTGTAGCCTTCGCCCATTTGAGTAGTGAGCTCTCAGACAATGCATCCTCTCCCCTAACAGGGACAATTGTAAAAGACTCCTAACAAGGTTTGACCCTTGACCAGGTCTACTATACTTAATATATTGTAAAGATACTCCTAATAGTGTAAAGGATCTACTAACAAGGATCATTATACACTAGTACAGAATATTAGTGGGTATCAAGTCCCACTAGGGTTTTAACCTATTTGGGTTTCCCCATAACCAAAATATTGGTGTTGTGTTCTTGTGTTCTTTCATTGTGTTTATGCTTTATGCTTAAGTATACTTAATTGGATAAAGAATTGAATCTTGTAGATAACTAGTTCACCCCCCCCTCTCAGTTATCTCTTGGGACTATTCCTAACAGACATATGGTGTATGGACTGCAAGGAAAGTGACCATACAAAGGGCTCATGTCCCAAAATGGCATTTTGTGACATTTCTCAAATCATGGGCCATTGCACCAAGGAATGCCCATACAACATGAAGGTGAGGAATCAACAAGTGCTATTTACCCAAGAGAAACCATCTAAATTAGAGGTAGAGACTAACAATAATGCATCCTCCAATAGGTATGGAAGTAACCAACGTGGTGGCGGAAGGGGCAATACCAACAATATCAACACAAGGATTCAAATACAATATGAATCCAAGGGTCAGTTGATGATCTAGTGCTACACTTGCAATTAGTGGGGCCACTTTTCAAGGGACTATGATGCCCCATAGAAGCTATGCCACTGGTGTGGTCCTAGAAACCATGAGGATGCCAACTACCCAAAATTCAAAGTCAACTTGTTCAATATTGAGGGAATGAGAAGTGATGAGGGGGTACTAGCCATCACCCAATCACAAGAAAAATAAGCGGCATGGCAGGGTAAAGAATAAATAAAGAAGGTGATGAAGGCACCAAAAGAAACATGGGAGATGGCTACCACCTCAGGCTGGAGGGAGGCAGAACAACACATTCTAAGAAAAATGTTACAATTAGAGGTACCGATGAAACTCTAGGGCCTCCTTCACACCATGCCAAACTTGGGAATGAAATTGTTGGGGAACTTGGCCACATAGTTAAACACTACCTGTAAGGATATCCTTGGAGGGTTGGTAATTGACCTAATGATACTTGTTGTAAACAGCAGTAGGTACCCAGTAGTCATCGAGATGGGCATCCTTGGCACCATCCTGATAGAGACTATAGTGGATGGAGGGTTAGGAGTGAACATCCTTCCAGAGGAAACATGGAAGAAATTGGGCAAGCCAACCTTGTGGCCCCAAACCTTCAACTTATTAGGTGTTGATCAGTAGGTTATCAAACCCCTCAAAATGCTAATGGCACAATAGGTCACCATTGGCTTGCAACCATTTGTACTAGACTTTATGGTGATACCTTTGAAAAAGAAGGGTTATGATGTCATTTTGGGTTGAGGGTGGCTAGTCATAGTGAAGGTAAACCACAATTGGTAGAAAAACACCCTCTTGATGGAGAAGAGGGGGAGGAAGTTCATCATCAACCTTTGCAGCCAGATGGTGATCAAAGAGATAGCCTCATCTTCAAACTTAGAATCAGGCTCTGAAGAAGAAAATGATCAAAGGGATGAAGGAAGGGATGGAATGGAATCACATATTGAAGGTGTGCTAAGATTGGGGGAATACTTAGAGGATGATGTAGATTCACTGGATGGTCTTTTCCACTGGCAAATAGAGGATTACAAACTCTTCTAACCAGCATGCAATATACTAAGTATTGAGGAAGAGACAAAAATATTTCCCCCTAAGTATGGTGTATACAAGGAAGAGGAACATAAGATCATTCATGTTTGTAATGATTGGAATCCTGTGTGGAAGACCACAGCCTTCAAAATATTTATTCTCCTTATTCTTCTTACCTATAAGAAAGAGACTATGGTCCCTATAGAATTGATGGTTCCAAACCTTTGGATGGCCATTAAAAATAGACTCAGTGATTGGGAAAGCTTGAGGAAAAAAATACATAATGAGATTAAGCTAGGAAAATTTTGGGAAGTCACTTGCAATGGGGTTGTCAAGCTGTGGACTCTCGATGGGCTAGAGATACATGAGGCCATCAACAGGTCTAAATTGAAACCTTATCTAGAGAGAATGGACCTAAGAGGAGGGACAAAACAACTAAGAGGATGGAAAATGACTCGAGAGGTCAGGCAAGCTACCTGAGAGCCATCCATATGGGAGACTGGAGAAGCATCCAAAAGATAATAAGGAAAAAGAAAAAGAGAAATGAAAAATTAGAGAGCACCGTACAACCGTACGACAAAACTAAAAGGAGACAATTTGACCTTATGCCATTTTAACACCATACAGCCAAGGCACCATACGAACTTGACACAATTTATGCAAACTGGCCATAAAAGACCATACGGCCTATGTAGAAGACAATTTAAAAAGAGATTGTATAGTTAGAACTTAAGATAGCACCATACGACATAGGGAGAACAAATGCTAGGTCACTGTATGGCCTTGACAACAAAGATGTAAGGTGGAAGAGAAGTTTGTATGGCCAAGTAACATACACATTAAGGGAAGAAGACCATATGGTCTGGGATGAATGTATAGGTGGAGAAGTAAAAGTCTTTACGACCTCTTGATGATTTTCTTGAGAGGTCACATCCAACACCGTACAATGTACAACATCAAATAATAACTGTATGACAAAATGGAAGTTAAGTTATCGTACAACAAACAAAGTGGTATACGTATGACATGTTGTGTTGCGCATCAGCAAGAAGACACTGTACAGATGGGAGTCATTTACCGTACAATGGAAGTAGAAAGGAAGTAAAATGTATAGTGGAGGGAAGGGAGGAAAATATAGAGTATTATTTGTACCACAACCTATGTTGTGTAGTGTCATAGAGGAGCATCTGTACAAACCGCATGACCACATAACCAAGTAGTTGTATGATGTGAAAGGGTAAGTGCACATGTTGTGATTGTCATACGGCCATAGGGGTAAGCAACCTGTATAGCTTATAAGGGAAGAGAGCTACAATAGAAGTTGCATCCGTACACTTGTAAGGTGTTGTACGGGTGTTTGTCATCACAAAGCATGAATAAAAGAAGAGATAAAGCCTCCATCATGTTTTCAGGACCATTTTTATAGTTTGTACAATAGAGGAAAAATGAAAGGTACCATAAATGCATATTGTATGGCAATGGAAAAAAATGAGTGAGAAGTGATGGAATATGGATGAAGTGACTGAGAGGGGGGGTGAATCAGTCAACCATAAATCACTTCACTATAATTTCTTTCCAGATCCCTTAGGATATCTTAATGAATATTATCTATTTAACACTTGGTAAATAGATTGCAGTAACTTTGAAGATGCAGAAAGTATTAGCAAAATTATCTTTTAGATATTCATCATCACTTGTATATGATTAAGATAGCAATTAAGAGCACAAGAGACACAAGATTTAACGTGGAAACCCAATATGGGAAAAACCACCAATGTATCTAGATACTAATTTTCACTTTTCTGAAGTGATGCTCGGTTAGAAGCCAACCCGGTAAAAGGTTACAAAACACACTGTTAGGTGTGACCTTGTTAGAGGATTTAATCACCCTGCTAGGAGTGGCCTGGTAAGAGGACTTGAAAACAATTCAATGGAATTGTCACCTTGTTAGAGGATTTACAATATGGTTGTTAAACCAACTCGGTTAAGAGATTTACAATTCATTGTTACAATGATAAGAAGGTAACAATGAAAATGACCTGTATAATAATGCAACTGCCTTGCTGATTACAGATCTCTGTTCTGCATAAGTGTGATCCTTCCTGATCGAATATATCTCTGCTACTCCTCAAGGATATCTGATCATCCTTCACAAATTTGCACACACCTTTCCTGTCTCTCTTCTATATATCTTCTGCTATTTAATTCTCATTTATTTTTCACATTTGACCTTTTATTTATATGATTTTAGATTTGTCAAATTGACATTACTTAGTATAACAGTCGGCTGAATTAAGCAAACTTTATTTGCAAAAATCCTTCAAGGGTCGACAGTGCTCAGTGACCATAACTTTCTACAATCTTTCGGAGATCGAGGGAACTCAGTAAACACTGATAATCCTTTTTCTTTGACAACTGACTGAACTCGGTAGATGCTATCTTTTCTTCGATAACCGACTAAACTCGGTAAACATTGAATTTTCTTTGACGACTGACAGAACTCGGTAAATACTATCTTTTCTTCGATAACCGACTGAACTCGATAAACACTAAATTTTCTTTGATAACCGAGTGGACTCGGTAAGCACTAATTTTATTGCCTAGCAGACCGACTAAGCTCGGTAGGTACTGAATGTTGCGGACTATGACATAGTGTGACATCAAAGACAATACATAATTTGAGTAGCAATTTCCTTTAGACAATTGTTTCCAACAATCTCCCTCTTTGGCATTGATGGCAACACAATATGTCATAGCATAAGAAATTTGAAAGAATTAGCTCAGTTCATATTCAAATCTCCCTCTATCAGCAAACTTCCTTTTTCTTCCTTCTGACTATTGAAAATTTCTTGAAGTAATATCAAAGACATAGCAAACACTCCCTCTTTGACAACACATGCCAAAGACAATTCACATATTACCGGTGTAAACTAATGTACCTCAAGTACTGATTCATATGCAATGATTCCTTGAATATGCTGCATCAACTGGTTGATTTTCAATCATGTTCTGGTTGATGCATCACTAAAACTATATTTAGTGAGCCTCGGATAGGGGAATGACCCCTAACTTACCTCTTAGATACACAAATGCATCCTTAGGTAATGGTTTGGTGAAAATGTCTACAATCTGCTCTTTTGTATGAATATATTCTAATCTAATTTCCTTGTCCAGCACCAATTCTCTAACAAAGTGATATTTAATAGCAATGTGCTTGGTTTTGGAATGCATCACTGGATTCTTCAAAATGTTTATTGCACTGGTATTGTCACAAAATATAACAACTGGTTCTTTGATTTCAACCTTCATACCTTGTAATAACTGTTTAAACCAAACAATATTTGAACAATTTACTACAGCAGCAACATATTCTGCTTCAGCTGTGGATTGAGATGTGCAATTTTTCTTTTTACTGGTCCAAGATACCAGTCTTTTTCCAAGAAAAAATGCTCCACCACTTGTACTTTTTCTATCATCAATGTTCCCTACCCAATCAGCATCAGTAAATACTTTTAAGTCTAGATTGCCTCCAAATTTATACCACAAACCATATTCTTCAGTTCCTCTTAAGTACCTTAAGATTCTTTTGATTGCCATCATGTGATTTTCCTTAGGTTTTGCTAAGAATCTTGCCACTATACTGACTGCTAAGGCTATATCAGGTCTTGTGTGTACTACATACTGCAATTTTCCAATCATAGATCGGTATAAGGTCTGATCAACATCTTTTGAATCATCATTTTTGGTAAGTTTTAGTCCAGTACACATGGGTGTACCAACTGGTTTTGAATCTTCCATACCAAACTTCTTAAGTATTTCCTTAATGTATTTGGATTGAGTAATGTATATACCATTCTTGCTTTGCTGAATTTGAAGACCAACAAAGAATTTTATTAAACCAAACATAGACATTTCAAATTCTTTGTTCATTTGCTCTGAAAATTCTTTGCACTGATCCTCATTCCCTGTAAATATAGTATCATCTACAAATATTTCTGCCAATACAATTTTGTCATCCGGTCCTTCTTTAATATACAGATTGCTGTTATCATTTGTTCTTTTGAAATTAATTTGAATCAAATAGTTATGGAGTCTTTCATACCATGCTCTAGGAGCTTGTTTCAATCCATACAATGCTTTGTGTAACCTATAGACCATGTCCTTTTTATCTGGATCAACAAAACCTTTAGGTTGTTCAATGTAGACTTCTTCATCAAGAATTCCATTGAGAAATGCAAATTTTATATCCATCTGATATACCTTAAATCTTTTATGTGCTGCATAAGCAAGTAGAGTTCTTACACCTTCTAATCTTGCAACAAGAGCAAAAGTTTCTCCATAATCTATACCTTCTTCTTGAGAATAACCTTTACATACCAATCTAGCTTTGTTTCTAGATACTTGACCATCTTCATTCAGCTTATTCTTGAATACCCATTTTGTTCCAATTACATTCTTATCTTTAGGTCTAGGTACAAGAGTCCATGTTTTGTTCTTTTGTATTTGTTCTAATTCTTCATTCATTGCTTCAATCCAACTTTCATTTTCCAATGCATCTTTGATATTTCTAGGTTCAAAATCAATAAGCAAACATGTACCTTTTAGCTTGCTTCTTGTTATAGTACCATCTGATTTGTTTCCAATGATTTGATCTGGTGTATGATGTCTTCTGACATATTTGGCTAGTATAGGTTCCTTGCTTTTTGAATGTGTCATGTTGTTGTCTTCTAGGATCTCTTCTTCAGGTTGCTCGGGCTCGGTAGATATTTGCTCGGTAGCTTCAGGTTGAGACTCGGTTTGAACTTCTTCCTGTGACTCGTTAACTATGCTCGGCTCGGTAGATATAGTTTCCTCATTGATAGTTGTGTCTGCCAATGTTTCAGGTTCAATGTAAATGAATCTTCTGTAGTTTTCAGGTTCCCTTTTGCTTTCTTCTTCAGTCTTTTCTACAAACTCATCAAATTTTACATGTATACTTTCTATTACTTTGTGAGTAGATAAGTTCAGACATTTGTATGCCTTGCTTTTGCTAGAATATCCTAGGAATATTCCTTCATCACTTTTCACATCAAATTTATTTCTTCTGGATTCTTTTAAGATATAACACTTGCTACCAAATACTTTCATGTAACTTACATTGGGTTTATAGCCATACCATAATTCATAAGGAGTTTTGAATGTGTCTTTCTTCAATTGTACTCAGTTCAAGGTATGAACTACAGTGCTAATAGCTTCCTTCCAGTACTTTATAGCGATGTTCTTTTCTATCATTAGAGTCCTTGCACAATCCATAATAGATCTGTTTCTTCTTTCTGCTATTCCATTCTAGTCAGGAGTTCTAGGAGCTGATACCTACCTTTTGATTCCTCTTTCAATGCAAAAGTTGTTAAAATCATGGGAGATGAATTCACCACCTCTGTCTGATCTTAAGCATTTCAATCTTTTCCCTGTTTCCTTTTCCACTCTTGCCAAGTACCATTTGAACTTTTCAAATGCTTCTAACTTTTCTCTTAAATACATAATAGTCATCATTCTAGAATAATCATCAACGAAAAGAATAAAGAATTTATCTCCAGTATAGCTTTGTATTCCAATAGGTCCACATAAATCAGTATGCACAATTTCCAAAATTTCTATAGACTGATAGTTCTTACTCTTAAAACTAGTTTTACTCATTTTGCCAATCTGACAATTCTTACATAGACCAGTATCAGGTTTCTTCAAAGTAGGAATGCCTCTAACCTTCTTGAATTTGCTTATCTTTATCATGTTATCAAAATTCACATGACATAACCTTTTGTGCCATAGCCAACTTTCTTCAATTTGAGCAATAAAACATGAATATTCGCTGAGATCAAGATAAAATAAGTTACCTTTTGTTTGTTTGCCTGATCCAATGAGTTTTCCTTTTTCATCCAGCAGTCTTGCTTGACCATTCATGAATTCAACCTTGAAACTAGTATTGACTAGCTGTGCTACACTCAGAAGATTATGTTTTAGTCCTTCAACCCAATAAGCATTATCACATATGAGTTCTTTGGTTAATGAGATTCTTCCTTTTCCTTTTATACAACAAGGTTCATTGTTTCCAAATCTTACATTGCCACTATCACAGTCTTCTAGGTATTCAAATTTTGTCTTGTCACTAGTCATGTGGTGTGAACATCCACTATCTATTATCCATATATCATCTTTGCTTATATGAGAAATAAGTGCCATCTTATCTTCATCATCATTAGATTCATCTTTTATAGCAATAAAGACAATTTCTTCTTCACTATCATCAGAATCTTTAGCCATAAAACATGTTTTCTTACCTTTATCCTTGAATGATTTGAAATTCTTTTTGCCATAGTACTTGTGACTTCTCTTCTCTTCCTTTTCCTGCTTGTTTGGGCACCTAGCTGCAATATGTCCAATTTCTTCAAATGAAAAATAGATTAAAGGAGTTTTACCTTTATATTTACCTTTCCCTTTAGAGTACTTCTTTGCAAGTAATGCTTCTACAATTTCAAGATCACTATCAGAACTTTCTTCTGATACTTCTTCACTTTCTGATTGAACTTCTTTAATTTTCTTGTTCTTCTTTAGTGAAACCTTGGCCTCAAATGCTGACTCAATATTTTTTGGAATTTGGAACATAGTTGTCATAGTTGTCTAATTCAAGGGCTGTCAATCTTCCAACTAAAGCATCCAAAGTTATATTGTGGTTTGTTTCACATCTTCTTTCTTGAATAGCTGATACTCTTATTGCATAGATAGGGAGTAATGTTCTAAGTACCTTACTTATAACAGTTTCATCTGAGATTGTTCCTCCAAAAGCTCTAATTGCACTGACACTTGCTTTGATTCTTTCAACATATTTTGCAATGTTTTCATCTTCTTTCATATTCATCTTGTCAAACTATCCTCTTAGGCTTTCTGCTTTGGCTCTTTTCACATTTGCATCACCACCATATATTTTCTTCAGTGTGATCCACATTTCATATGTAGTAGTGCATTCTTTAATATCATCAAATTCTTCATAGCTGAGAGTAGATGCAATGTCTATCATCATGGTGTTATGAGTCTTTTTCTCTACAATGTCTTCAATAGTTAATGCACCAGTAGGAATTGTGTATTCTTCATCAATGTATTTGCATCCTGAATCACCAATGAAAGCCAGATGAAGTCGCATGAGACCTTGCCAAGTTGAAAAGTTATCTCTGTTGAGCTTTGGAATTTCCCTCTTGTAAGACATCCTGATCTTTAGCTTAGGTCCTTGAATCCCTTCCTGCAAGCACCAAATGCTCTGATACCAATTGATGGAATATGGATGAAGTGACTGAGAGGGGGGGGTGAATCAGTCAACCATAAATCACTTCACTATAATTTCTTTCCAGATCCCTTAGGATATCTTAATGAATATTATCTGTTTAACACTCGGTAAATAGATTGCAGTAACTTTGAAGATGCAGAAAGTATTAGCAAAATTATCTTTTACATATTCATCATCACTTGTATATGATTAAGATAGCAATTAAGAACACAAGAGACACAAGATTTAATGTGGAAACCCAATATGGGAAAAGCCACCAATGTATCTAGATACTGATTTTCACTTTTTTGAAGTGATGCCTGGTTAGAAGCCAACCCGGTAAAAGGTTACAAAACACACTGTTAGGTGTGACCTTGTTAGAGGATTTAATCACCCTGCTAGGAGTGGCCTGGTAAGAGGACTTGAAAACAATTCAATGGAATTGTCACCTTGTTAGAGGATTTACAATATGGTTGTTAAACCAACTCGGTTAAGAGATTTACAATTCACTGTTACAATGATAAGAAGGTAACAATGAAAATGACCTATATAATAATGCAACTGCCTTGCTGATTACAGATCTCTATTCTGCATAAGTGTGATCCTTCCTGATCGAATATATCTTTGCTGCTCCTCAAGGATATCTGATCATCCTTCACAAATTCACACACACCTTTCCTATCTCTCTTCTATATATCTTCTGATGTTTAATTCTCATTTATTTTTCACATTTGACCTTTTATTTATATGATTTTAGATTTGTCAAATCAAAATTACTTAGTATAACAGTCGGCTGAATTAAGCAAACTTTATTTGCAAAAATCCTTCAAGGGTCGACAGTGCTCGGTGACCATAACTTTCTACAATCTTTTGGAGATCTAGGGAACTCGGTAAACACTGGTAATCCTTTTTCTTTGAAACCAACTGAACTCAGTAGATGCTATCTTTTCTTCGATAACTGACTGAACTCGGTAAACACTAAATTTTCTTTGACGACCGACAGAACTCGGTAAATGCTATCTTTTCTTTGATAACTGACTGAACTTGGTAAACACTGAATTTGCTTTGATAACCGAGTGGACTTGGTAAGCACTAATTTTACTGCTTGGCAGACCGACTGAGCTCGGTAGGTACTGAATGTTGCGAACTATGACATAGTGTGACATCAAAGACAATACATAATTTGAGTAGCAATTTCCTTCAGACAATTGTTTCCAACAAGAAGTACACAGTCAATAAAACAATACTATACTTCAGGAAGGCACAGTCGGTATGGCTAAAAGGAAGAGAAGATAGTTATTGATGGCAAGGAGTGGTAGCAATGAGAGGAAGGTTTTGTAAAAAAAAAAAATTTGGTGACAAATAAAAAAGTTCACAATGAATAACGTATGGTACCAAAGGGAAGGACATAAGTAGGTAGTGAAGAAAATATAAGCAATTGGCAGAAAGAGTATGGGATCATAAGAAAATCATGAAAATGGTGTGTTTCATGGATGTTTGTGTGGGTTTTCCCCTCAACCCCACAGAGGTGTTGTCCCTCGACCCCACTAGGGGCGTTGCTCCCTAGACCCCCATTTTCTTTGTGAGTTGCAACATCAAAAACAAAAGGAGGAAATTATTCATTTATCAGCCTTTGGGAAATGTGACCAGATGAGACCCGGAGTTGCTACAGCCATGGAGTGTCTACATGCCAAAGGTGGAGAGAGCACTGGAGAAATCCATTTGAGATGAGAGGGGTACTACGCTATCTTTGTAGGTGTTGGCTAGATGTGAGGCTATCTTTGTGGATGCATAAAGAGCTCAGGAGGAGTTGACCACCTATTGGAGGTAATAGAGTGACACTTGTCTCAGTGTACCTAAGAATTGGGAGCAGAGAAAGTAGCACAGGTGGCTATTGAGGTTAGATTGGCTCAGAAGATAGTATTTTTTGAACAATAGTTAGTGAAGGCTACATCTGAAAAGTATGTTTTGGAGACAAGTTTGGTCTAGGCATAGGAGGAATGTGATGTGATGGAAAAAACCTACTAGAAGCAGCATTGATGGGGAGGGTGACACTTTATCTTTTTCAAGGATGCCCCTCCACCCCTTCTTCTCAGTGATTTTCTTATTCTATGTAGTGTATTTCATCTCCCTTTTGTTGTGAGTCATAGGAGATGACTTTGTTTTTTGGGGGGGATAATGTTGTTAGGATAATTGTATGTATGAGTTATTATGTTAATAAAGTATTACATTAGCCTTGGTCATTAGTGACCAAGAGGTTAGATAGTTGTGTCACAGTTGTGGCCCTTCAGGTAGTTTATATACAATCTCAGAGGATGGACAAGAGATATATTATTGTATTATCCTTATGATGTAAATGTACTTGCCAGTCTGGAATAGTAAATGAAAGCATCTATTGTTCTTTGATATATTCTATATTTATTATATTTCTTGTACCGTGTCTGTAAAAGCAACAACACACAATAATGAGAGAAAGAATGCAGATACTTTCATATATTATCTCAATTTGATTCATACATGTCAGGCTGTAAGGCCTTCCTAGTCTAGGCTAGATATTACAATCAAGTACATAAATCCTCCAACATGAGAGGATCTACCAACAATCTCTAATTTTTTATCCTCTCTTCTATCCCCAAAAAATGACTCCTAAACTCTAACCAAACAACTACATTTACCCAAGAGGCTACTGATCCAAGTCGGCCTTTAGATCCACCATCAATGGAAGGAATGCCTAGATCTAGGTCCACACACTTCCCAATGATAGATACCATCATTAAATCTATGACCATAATTAAATGCATAAGTAGGCCTCAATAGAAATTAAAAATAAACAACCTAGTAAGCAAGAAAACTGAGTGCCATACAAGCATCACTGAGTGCTAGGGAAATTCATTGAGCAACATACAGATAGCCAACCAACACCGATGAACAAAGGGAACTGAGCAACACTAAACCAACTTGGTTAAAGAAGGAACTGAGAAACATAGAAAACTTCAAACATCTTTTTGGTGACATAGGATTGCCAAGGACCCGAGATGCTCTTCCATCACTAGCATGTGGATGTGGATGTGGACATAGGTGTATCTCCTTATCTCAAGAAGAGGTACAACTAGAGATAGAGGTTTGAGAAGAGGACCACAGTCCACCTCCCAAACCATCTCTTAATTCTAATACAAAAATGTTGTAGGCCTTTTGGAACCTAGCAAGACTTATCCTAGACTGTATGCCTCCAGTCATACCACATAATGTGCAATAGGGTATGGACAGATGTGGTTTCTCAGCTAGAGAGTGGAGTATGAGTCCCACTCCTTAATTCATAGAGGTTCAAGTTGAGAAGGATGTTAGATCCATCAAGGGACAAGAACCTCCACCTAGGGATGAGGTTTGCAAATATGAGAGACCACCTCTTGATACAAGTGATCAAAATAGAGAGTTGATGCGGGTTTAGCTACCATTTTTTTGGGGTTCTACTAATGGGATAGAGGCTAAATCTTGGCTTCTAAGTCTTGAGCATTTTTTTGGGTAGCACCCTTATGAGAGAAACCTTAAAGCACACTTTTCAATTCACCTTCTTAGAGGAGGAGCCTCCACATGGTGGAAGCACAAGGAGTTCAAGGGTCATCTGATTATAGACACCCCGACATGGGAGACTTTCCTTCAGATCTTTAGGGCCAGGTATCTCTTTGAGTAGTTTTCATAGCATCCCATAGATGAATTCCATGATCTCTAAGAGAGGGGACTTTTAGTGGCCTAGTATGAGGGAAAGTTCATAGATCTCCTTCCTTATGTTGAGTACATGAGGGATGAGAAGTTATAGGTGAATTAAATCATCAAGGGATTGAACCCCTCTATAGGCAACATGGTATGTATGGTACCACTAGGAGACTTATGATTCACCATTGATAGGGCCTTAGTTGCAAAGGAGATCATTAAGGGATCTCAGTATCACAATTTCATACCTCACAATTTTGGATATTAGAAGCCCCCTTAGAAAGGGAATCAGAGGAACAATTCAAGGAATTTCAAATCCCCACAGCCTTAGCAACACCAATAGCCTCAAAATTCACAATAGAGCTAGGCACCAAAAGCACCTCAGAGATAGTAGGGCTCGAAACCCAAGAAGTGGTATTCTCAGGGTCCTAAGAAGGGATAGAAATTTGAGGCCCCTTATACACCCCCAACATAGAAACAACATCCCTATAAGGGGGAATATAGTGGGTCTACATAGATAGGAGGATATTAGAAATCTAGACCTCAAGGTGTATAGGTATAGGCTCAAGGACCATGCTATACTTGTTGTTCCATGGGGTACATAGCCAATGAATGTCGTCAAGGAGCTAGTCAGCTGGCAACAATCTCTAGACCTATAGTTGGAGATATGGGCAAGTCCCACAAAGTGTTTGCAATGATTAACAACTACTAGGAAGAGCATCATACCATAGTCATCGAGGCTTCAAGTACGATCAAAGGTAGTGAAGTTTCTATCCTATTTGATATTGGAGCTATCCAATCCTTTGTTTCTCCCTTGCTTGTGGAGTGTTGGAGGCTAGTGGCAGCTAGGCAAGATAATATGTGGGAAGTTGAGCTAGCTTCAGGAGTTAGAGTATCTGTTACCTTGAGTGTTAGGGAGTTCCTGATTCTGATTGGTTTCTTAACCACCTTAGTAGACCTCTGAGTAACACCTTTTGGATCTTGTGGACTAGTTCTTGACATGGATTGGCTTTATGCTCATAAGGCCGAGATAGATTATCATAAGAAGTTGATCAAGTTCTTGGATGATGATTGCAACACAGCTATGATATCTAGAATTTATAGGCCTATATCCCTTCATGTAATCTCTATTATGTAGCTTAAGAAAAACATGCTGAAGGGATGTCAATTATTTTCCATTACCTTTAGTGATAGGGAAGATGGGGTAGAATAGGAAGCCTCATTGGATGACCATCCCATGCTGCAAGAATATGTGAATGTGTTTCCTTCAGACATACTCGGTATGCCACCTCGAAGGGTCATATAATTTCACATAGATGCTTTACTAGGAGCAGAACTGGTTTCTAGAGAACCTTATAGGATGACCACTAATGAGATTAATGAGCTCAAGTTGTAGCTGAGGAACTATTAGAGAAAGGACATATTTGTTGTAGTGTTTCTCCTTAGGGTGCACCTATGATTATAGTGAAGAAGAAGGATAGATCTCTTAGGTTGTGTATGGATTACCACCAATTAAATAGGGTAAACATTAAGAATCAGTATCCACTTCCTAGGATTGATGACCTATGTGATCAGTTGCAAGGTGCCAGAGTGTTCTCTAAAATAGACCTTAAGTCAGGATATCATTAGTTGAGGATAGTGGATAGTGATATACACAAGACCACATTCCACACCAGATATGGCTACTATGAGTTTACCATGGTTCCATTCGGTCTTACAAATTCTCCACCTATATTTATAAGTCTTATGAATGGATTATTTCATACTTTCCTTGATAATTTTGTGGTGGTATTCCTTGATGATATCTTGATCTATTAGAAGGATAAGAGAGAGCACAAAGAGCACCCAAGATAAGTTTTGCAGTGCCTTAGAGATAATCAACTTTATGGTAGCTTGTCAAAATGTGCTTTCTTCAAACAAAAGGTCAAGTATTTGGGTCATGTGATATCTGGCGATGGTATCTCATTAAATCCATCGAAGATTGATGCCATTATGAATTGGCCATCACCTACCATAGTGACTGAAGTGAGGAGTTTCATGGGTCTAGCTAGCTATTATAGATAGTTTGTTAAAGGGTTTTCTCAAGTGACACAACCCATTACTTCTCTTCAGTGAAAGGGAAAGAAGTTTGAGTTGACTGAGAAGTGTGATAGAGCTTTTCAGGAGCTCAAGAGAACATTGACTAGTGCACCCATTCTTGTTGTGCCAAAGCCTTTAATAGAGTTTTTAGTTTGTGCAGATGCTTCCTTAGATGGTTTAGGGCCAGTTCATATGTAGGATAGATGAGCTATAGCCTATGAGTCTATGAAACTGAAGACTCATGAGCTCAACTACCCTACTCATGATCTCAAACTTGCAGTAGTGGTGCATTCTTTAGTGAGATGGAAACGCTTCCTTTTGGGACATCATTCTAAACTTCATTTAGACCATTAGAGTCTAGAGTACACCTTCACTCAGCCAAACCTTAATGTTAGGTGATAGAAATGGATGGAGTTCTTGCATGAATATAATTTTTATGTTCACTACATCAAGGGGAAAGAGAATGTTGTTGCAGATGCCTTGAGGAGGAGATGACATGAGCTTTATTCTATGTCTACAGGCATAGATTTGAGGGATCCCATTCTTCATCACTTACGTGATGATGATTTATATGTAGAAGTGAGTGAGTTGGTTTGATCTCAAAGACCCCTTAAGGGGAAGTATACAGATTATACCTTGGAGTTAAATGGACTCTTATGTCATAGAGGACAAATCTATATACCTTCTTTTGGATGATTTAAAGGGTTTTTCATGCTAGAGGCCCATAGAGCCCCTTATGTAGTGCATCCCAGAGTGAGGAAGATGCATGCCGATTTGAGACAATTATATCATTGGCCAGGCATGAGAACACAAATTTTTGAGTTGGTAGCTAGGTGCCTAGAATGCCAAAAGGTGAAGGTGGAACACTAACATCTAGGTGGTCTACTTTAGCCCCCATGAGATACCAGTGTGGAAGTGGGACACCATATCCATAGACTTCATTATTGGTCTTCCTATATCATCTTTCCATCATGGTGACAGTTGACAAGTTGACCAAGGTGTCTCACTTTTCACTAGTGCATAGTACCTTTATCACACAATTAGTGGCACATGTGTTCTTGCGAGATATTGTTAGACTACATGGCATACCATGTAAGATCATCTCAGATAGAGATTCTCTCTTCACTTTATCCATTTGGAGAGAACCCTAGGCAATGATAGGTACTGGGCTTAGCTTTAGTACAACCTATCATCTTGATATAGATGGAGATACCAAAAGGGTAAATTAGGTGTTAGAAGACATGCTTCACATGTATATTATGGACCATCATACTTGGTGGGAGGAATACCTACACTTAGTGGATTTTACCTATAACAATGGGCATCATACATCCTTGGGAATGCCTCCATACTAGGTTCTCTATGGTAGATCTTGGAGGACACCAATCAATTGGGATAGGATTGAGGAAAGAGTTTCCATTGGTCCTAAGCTAGTCAAAGATATGGAGCATTAGGTGACCTTGACTAGGTAGTGTCTTGAAGAGGCTCGGGATAGGAAGAAGAAGTATGCTAATGTGAAGAGGATCAATCGAGCCTACTTAGTGGGAGAAAGGGTTTTTTTGAGAGTGTGACTACATAAGAATCCAATCCATTTTGGAAAGGGCTCTAAGCTAGTACCTCATTTTATTAGACCTTTTGAGATCCTTGATAGGATATTACCAATTGATTAACATTTAGGCTTGCCACCCGGCCTCTCACGCATCCATAATGTGTTTCATGTTTCTATTTTGAGGAAGTATGTTTATGATGAGACTCATGTGATAGATTGGGATTCCTTGTAGGTAGAGTCATATGAACAATTAGCTTTGGAGCCCATTCTTATATTAGCCTGATGGACCCTAGAACTTTGAGGTAGGGTGCTAGACCAGGTTAGGGTTTAGTGGGATTCTTATGACAATGTCACAACTTCATGGGAGGATGCAGCTCAGATGAGATCATAGTACCCTCACCATTTTTATGAACACTAGGAGGAAGTTTATGCCTAGAGGGGGTGGATGTGAGACCTACCTTTGATAGACATAGTTTTACTACTTTGCTTTCCATGCTTTTAGTGGCTTTTACTTGGACATAATTTGACTATCGAGACACTTATGTATTTGAATCTATGTTGAATCATATGTTATATATTCGGTACCTAGTTATGTAATTGGGGTACACTCAAGATACTTTATGTTTTGATTCAGATTCAGTTATGATGATGTCATAGATGGGAATCAATGAGTTAAATACTATTGTGATGGAAAATTAGTTTAGGAAACCAATGATATGTTTAGTTAATTCAATCATAGATATAGTTTAAATACCGTGCAATGCTAATGATGTATTTGTTACACACTAAGTTTGCCCCCTTGTTTCAAGCTCTTGTAGTCTTGATAACTTAGTATAACATGGGAATCATCTCCAGGTTGTGGGACCTATGCTAACTGAGATGAGACCTCAAGGTTCTAGGCTGGTTCCTCTTGGATAATCACCTTAATTTTCTTTTTTGATAGGAAAAGTAAATCTTTTGAGGGAAAGGGATAGAAGGAATGCTTGGAAAGGGAAATGACTGAAAGCAAACTACCTTCTAGGTGATACACCAAAATGAAGGGTTTGAATCTCAGTATAGAGGATGAAATTAATGAACAACTTAGGTCTAGGAGATCACAACTCATTAAATAGGCCTGCATAAATATTTCATAGAAGGGTCTGCAATAAAGAGAGGCTATGTAGGGAAAGAGAGAAATTTCACAAAGTAGTAGCACTCCTAAGAATTTAGACACAAACTATAACCTACAAACAAACATTCACCTCTACAATTGGGTATAAGAATGAGATAGATTACTAGGGGTGGAAGTATACACATGAAAGCATTCAAATCATATCATTCACAGGCATACACATAAATTGCAGAAAGAAAGAGGGATCGAGAACCCTAAAAATATCACTAAAACATACATATACTGAATTCAATAAGAGATAATTCAGATATGAAGGTATAGGGGACATGAAAGAATGTCACAATACACTTTGCAATATCCAAATAGTCAATGAAAGGTAACAATTACAGAAGCTAGAGGGTAGAAAGAATGCCTCAAATAACTTCTTAGAAAAATGAACTCTCTTTTTACAAACTATAAACTCTCTGAGCACTAAGGCTCCAAAAATACAATATATACATCTCAACTGCATGCAGGCAGGAGTCAAAACCTAATTAGGGTTACATAAATCTGCATAAAATAATCCAACCCTAAACCTATCATTTTTTTTATCGTAAATGCACATGAAAATATCTCAACTAATTAGATATGTCTTGAGTGCCCATCCCTGTATTGAATCTGCCTGTAGACAAAAAACCTTGATTCAACTACTTCTCTGCAAGCTGGGTCTGCCATAACTATCAAATCTGATACTCTTAAAAAGTAAGAATCCGCCAAGAATGGCTGCCCAGATCTTTTCCTCATTTATTCCAACTACAACCACCCCTGAAAACATAAATTTTGAGCTACTCGCACCTTTGCATTTGATCAATAGGAACAAACAAAAGAAAACCCCTACAAGATATTGCAATCCCCTTTGAAAAAGTCAAAGGCCACATCATAACACCTAGAACTAATAAAAATTGGCCATCTTAGCAAAAAGACCCGCAGAAGGTAGAAGAATCGTGCCTTGACCATCAGACGGTGGGCGTATGATCTCATAAGCCGAGGAGATTCTATGAGATCATACATCGACCGTAGATCTTCCTTTGTTACCACTCAAGATACTCAAGCCCACAATAAATGCCAACTATCATAGTGTGGACCAATAAGAAACCCACATGTCGGCTGGACCCACAACAACATTGATCAAAACACCTAGAGGATTGAATGGTTGTCGCATGATCGTATGGGATTAGAAGATCCCATGAGATCATGTGCTAGTTGTTGATCTTGGATCAACTGGCACCTCTGCAGAACCACTAACCATCAAACCCACTGATAGTCCTATCATCACTCAGTCAGCCACTAAAAAATGGATATGTCACCACCTAAGGACCCACCACCGGAGGCTTGGTAGTAAATCAAATATAATGGCCATTGCATGATTGCATGGAATCAAAAGATTCCATGTGAACATGCGACCATTGTAGATCTTTGATCAACTGGGGCCTACCTTATACTTCAGGTCCACTACAAATCTTCATTGATACCGCATCAATGGTTGTCACATGATCGCATGGGATCGGAAGATCCCATGAGATCATGCGATAACCGTTGGATCTGACTATGAACAAAAATTGGGTCCAGGAGAAATATTAAAGGCCAGGACGTAGGAAACTTAGGAAATATTAAAGAGAAAACCTCCGAGGGGTGACAATAAATTATTAAGCACATGCATTTATGATATTTTTAAGTGGCCTGAAAAGGTAACACAAAATTGGACCGTGACCTAGGGTTTTCAGGGTTTATTGAGCACAACGGTCACTTTTATGAATTTTTTAAGCTGCAGACCAGGGAATAGAATAAATTGCAAAGGTTAGGAGACAAGACATGAAACCATGAAATTTTCAGGGATGCTTAGCAAGATAAAATTATAGACCTTGGAATAGGATATAGCCAAACTTGTATAAAATAGGAAAATTTGGGTAACATTTTGGTGATTTTTGTTGGATGTCAGCCTGCTAGACATAGATCAGTGGCCTATAAATAATCCATTGGGCATGGGGTCATACAGGAACACAAAACTTTGACAAAGAGACAAAACTAAAAACCAGAAAGGTAACCTTGTGCATAGGCACTTCTTGGAAAGTAGGAAACTAAGCTAGAAAATAGGGAGAAAGCAGGAAAAACTAACCTAACCTAAACTAACCAGTGCAGAAAATTGGTCAAACAAAACCATTCACTAGTTGTGAAAAATAGCTACCTTTCCTTATTAGGATATTTTGCATTGGACACATGAGGGTAACTACAAAGATATGAGGCACACAAAAATTTGTCAAATAATTATCAACTACCTTTGCAAAAATAGGATCAAGTTTACCTTCCTCTAATTGATCATATGGAGGGGGCTTGATAAACTCCTTCTGTGTCAAGTATCTGATGGGGCAACCTCTTGAAAGTCTGAAGGTTGGACTCTCCTTGATAGCCTCTTCTTTATCTTCATGGTTTCCCTCCATCATGGATAGCCATGTCAACTCATCATTTGTGGACAGGGGACTGTCATCCTCCTCAACTTTTAAACAAGCCAAGACCTCATCAAAGTTGTCAATATCTTGAAGATCTAGAGTTGGCCCCAACCTTTGCTCATGCAGCAGTTTCTTAGAAAGAGAGCAATCTAAAACTAGGCCTCCTTCTATAGGCACATAACTTTGAACCTCCACTCCAAGGAATAGGGATTCATCATTCAATTTGTTAAAAAAGACCTCTATGATATTGGAAAAATCATACTCTTCAAGACTTTTGTCTATGTTCTTTTCTTGGAAAAGCTCCTCCATAACTTTATAATTTTGGTCAACAAAACTAGGAAGCTCATCTAATAAAAGCACAACATCCTCTTCTATATCAACCTCCTGTTGATGGTGAAACTTTTGTTCTGATTGGCCTTCAGCCATAGGTAATGGCATGACCTCTTCTTCACTATCAACAAAGAGGGGAGGCTCTTCAAACCAATCAACCAAAAGCTTAGGTTGGACATCAAACTCCATCTCTACACCTTGCTATTCCACTTCACCACAGTCATCACTCTACACTAATACCTTAGATTTTCTCTCCTCCTCTTCAAATGAAAGCTCATTTACCATAGGTCCTTGCTTAGATACTAGACTAGTATCTTTGAAAAGATCTGGCATTTGATAGCTAGGAGGCAGAGTCCATTGGGTGATCCACAATACTTCATCATCCTGAGAGACTAGAGGGGCCTCTTGGGATAAATTTTTTTCTTGAATAGGCTACTCTTGTAGAGTGGTAGGCTACATCTCAAGTATAGGCTCTTGGAAGAAAATTTTTGCCTTAAAACTTGGGATATGAAATTGAGGGGGCCCAAAGGGAGACATAGAAGGCATACCCATCTTGGAGCTTGGAAAACTGAAGGCCCTATCATCTTGGTGTTAGTCCCTTGCAGATGGCTCTATCTCAATATAGTCCTTAGACTATTGCAAACCACAATAAGGTTGCAACTGCTCCAAAATAGGCTCAGATTCTTGAAGGGTACTCCTAAAACTTGGAAATGAGCACTTTGTATGCTCTTCAAGTGTAGGCTCTTGAGGTAAATGGGTCCTCCAGCTTGGAATTTTAGGTTTAAGAGCCTCTTGTCAAGCAATTTGTGATCTCAATCTTCTTATCTCAATGTCAGCTCAGTGTCTAATCTCTTCTTGAAATTTTTCAATCTATTCCTCATCAACAAGAGCCTCTGCTACTTGGTTGGAGATGAACCCTGGCTCATAACTCTGAGCTTCCATTTCCTGCTGCTCCTTGATCTCAGACACTTGCTTAATCAAATCAAGTAATAGTTTTTTGGTCTTTTCTTTCTCTTTTATGAAGTCTGAGCTCTGAGTCTACTGCCAATTAGGCTGAGAAGGGGGGGATGGGTGGTAAGCATGATGAGGTAGTTGGCTTTGCATTTGTTGTTGTGCCCTTTGTGCCCATGATCCTTCTTGGCAAAGGGCCCGCTCATAATCTTGTATGAGGGCAAAATCATTTGGGGCATGCTGGATATATTGATAGCCTTGTATTGTATGAAAGCTTGGGGTAAAAGTAGGCTTTAAATGGCTTTGATAAGGCTAATGACTAGCCCATTGAGCATTAATCTTATAATAGGATGGTGGTAACCTGATTGTCCATAATAACTTGACATGTCTACTCATGCAATTAGCTAGGATTTGAACATGAAAGATTTGAAACATACTAGCACTTGATCTTTAAAACTAATAGAATTTCCAGAGTTGCCAGATATGCAGTACAATGACCTCTTCTAGGTCTATAGGATGCTATCAGCATATCAGAGATACCATACCTTGAACATGAATCTGAACTTTTGGTCCCACCGAGCATGCCAGAATTGTTATACACTAGCACCAAGGTGGGGGATCCTTGAGCTTACATTTGTACTGATAGTCATTGTGTATTGAACTTCTTTAATCCTTCTATAGATGAACCAATAGGAGCACCTTTGGACTTCAATCTGATCTTTCATCCCATCGGGCGTGCCAGAATTGTTATACAATAAGTTTCCCCCTTGTTTCAAGCTCTCGTAGTCTTGATAACTTATTATAACATGGGAATCATCTCCAAGTTGTGGGACCTATGCTAACTAAGATGAGACCTCTAGGTTCTAGGCTGGTTCCTCTTGGATAATCACCTTAATTTTCTTTTTTGACAGGAAAAGTAAATCTTTTGAGGGAAAGGGATAGAAGGAATGCTTGGAAAGGGAAATGATTGAAAGCAAACTACCTACTAGGTGATACACCAAAATGAATGGTTTGAATCTCAGTATAGAGGATGAAATTAATGAACAACTTAGATCTAGGAGATCACAACTCATTAAATAGGCCTACATAGATATTTCATAGAAGGATCTACAATAAAGAGATGTTATGCAAGGAAAGAGAGAAATTTCACAAAGCAGTAGCACTCCTAAGAATTTAGACACAAAGTATAACCTGCAGACAAACATTCACCTCTGCAATAGGGTATAAGAATGAGACAGATTGCTAGGGGTGGAAGTATACCCATGAAAGAATTCAAATCATATCATTCACAAGCATACACATAAATTACCAAAAGAAAGAGGGATCAAGAACCCTAAAAATATCACTGAAACATACATATACTAAATTCAATAAGAGAAAATTCAGACAGGAAGGTATAGGGGACATGAAAGAATGTCACAATACACTTTGCAATATCCAAATAGTCAATGAAAGGTTACAATTGCAGAAGCCAGAGGGTAGAAAGAATGCCTCAAATAACTTCTTAGAAAGATGAACTCTCTTTTTACAAATTATAAACTCTCTGGGCACTAAGGCTCCAAAAATACAATATATACATCTCAACTACATGCAAGTAGGAGTCAAAACCTAATTAGGGTAACATAAATCTGCATAAAATAATCTGACCCTAAACCTGTCAGTTTTTGATCATAAATGCACATGAAAATATGTCAACTGATCAGATATGTCTTGAGTGCCCATCCCTATACTTAATCTGCCTGCAAACAAAACACCTTGATCCAACTACTTCTTTGCAAGTTAGGCCTACCATAACTATCAAAGTTGATACTCTTAGAAAGTAAGAATCCACCAAGAATGGCTCCCTAAATCTTTTCCTCATCTATTCCAATTGCAACGACTCCTGAAAACATAAATTTTGAGCTGCTCGCGCCTTCGCATTCAATCAATAGGAACAAACAAAGGAAAATCCCCACAAGATATTGCAATCCCCTTTGAAAAAGTCAAAGGCCACATCATAATAGCTAGAATAAATAAAAATTGGCCATCTCAGCAAAAGGACCCACAGAAGGAAGAAGAATCGTGCCTTGACCATCGGACGGTGGGCATATGATCTCATTAGCCTAGGAGATTCTATGAGATCATACACTGAACATAGATCTTCCTCTATTACCACTCAAGATACTTGAGCCCACAATAAATGCCAACTATCACAGTGTGGACCAATAAGAAACCTAAACGTCAGTTGAACCTACAACAACATCGATCAAAACACCTGAAGGATCGAATGGCTATCACATGATCGCATGGGATCGGAAGATCCCATGAGATCATGCGCCAGCCGTTGATCTTGGATCAACTGGCACCTCTGCAGAACCACTGACTATCGAACCCACCAATAGTCCTGTCATCACTTGGCTGGCCACTAAAAAATGGACATGTCACTACCTGAGGACCCACCACCAGAGGCTTGCTAGTAAAGCAAATCTAATGGCCATCGCATGATCGCATGGAATCGAAAGATTCCATGCAAACATGCGACCACTGTAGATCTTTGATCAACTGGGGCCTACCTTATACTTTGGGTCCACTACAAATCTTCATTGATACCGCATCAATGGTTGTCACATGATCGCATGGGATCGAAAGATCCCATGAGATCATGCGATAACCGTTGGATCTAACTGTGAATGAAAACTGGGCCCGGGGGAAATATTAAAGGCCAAGATGTAGGAAACATAGGAAATATTAAAGAGAAAACCTCTGAGGGGTGACAAAAAATTATTAAGCACACGTGTTTATGAGATTTTTAAGTGGCGTGAAAAGGTAACACAAAATTAGAACGTGACCTAGGGTTTTCAGGGTTTATTGGGCACAACGGTCACTTTTATGAATTTTTTAAGCTGCGGACCAGGGAATAGAATAAATTGCAGAGGCTAGGAGACAAGACATGAAACCATGAAATTTTCTTGGCAAGATAAAACTCCAGACCTTGGAATACGATATCACCAAACTTGTATAAAATAGGAAAATTTGGGTAACATTTTGGTGATTTCTGCTAGATGTCAGCCTACTAGACATAGATCAATGGCCTATAAACAATCCATTGGGCATGGGGTCATACAGGAACACAAAACTTCGAAAGAGAGACAAAACTGAAAACCAAAAAGGCAACCTTGTGCACAGACACTTCTTGGAAAGTAGGAAACTAAGCTAGAGTGTTCACTCACTCTCTATTTTAGAGACCACTTTCAGAATTTAGAAGGAGTTTAGGAAGGGATTGCTTGGAAGGAACTTAGGTTGGGATTGCTTGGAAGGAGAGCTCATAATCATAAATTTCATATTCAACCTTAGGCTTGGATTAAGGTTGGCTTCTTTTAGTTTAAATGTTTTCTGGACATGTATGTGAGCTTCGAGATCCATTAATGGAGTACTTATCTTTTTATGGTTTTTTCTTGAAAATTCTTGAAGTGTAAATTATTGTTTTTCATATGTAAATTCCTTTTTAAATGGTATTCTTCAAGGCATAGTCATCCTACAGAGGGTAGAGTAACCTTGAAGGGGATGGTAGGAAGTGACCTAGGATTGTGCAGAGTCTCCCATGTGTGGAGGGATAAATGTGGAGTTTCATGATACCCATAATGCCAAGTATCGTCTATGGGCACCTAGGGGCATACAGAGGTTTTTAGACTGCATCTTGTGTAGCTAGTCTTTCCAAGTCCATGTGTGGCTTGTTGTTTTGTACTTATACTATGGATTCTCATCCTGTTAGTCCACCACTACCGTTGTTTCAGGAAGGCCTCTTGGAGACGTTCCTCTTCTTTAAACCATGTTGGGATTTTTTGGTGTTGTGTTTGGGTGAGGTTTTTGTAAATGGTTTTTTGATACCTGTTTGTATCCCATTTTGTTCTAGATCCCCTAGCTAGGGGTGGCCTTGAAAAGGCCTAGGTTGAGAGGTGAGACTCTGTGGTCAACCTCACTCTATCAGGTAGACAACTAGATGTTGGAGCTAACAAGATTCATATATGTTAAGAATTCAAAATTGGGAATTTCATTGTAACCTTGTTTTCAATTATAATGTTATTGTATTTATAATTAAATAAGAGTTAAATTCATAACTATTATTTTATCTATGGACATGATGACCATTTTTGTGCACAATTAACTTTTTGGTCAACCCTTGGTCAAACCTAGGGCATTCACCTTGATTTGGGTACAAAATTAGTTTGTGTTATGTTTTAAACCTTAATAGATCATCCTTGGTCATATTTGGGCATAGTTGACTTTTGGTCAACCCTTGGTCAAATCTAGGTCAAATGCCTTAGTTTGCATGCCTAAGTATTTCTTGTTAAGTTTTGAACCCCTTTAACTTTGTTGCACATTTGTCAGTGCATGGTTGATTTTTTGGTCATATCTAGTTAACTTTAGTCAACTATCTCAATTTGTGTACCAATTGAAGCTTGTTGTTTAGGGAACCCTATAGGATAGTTTGGAAGCTGTTCAGTGAAGTTTGACTTTTGTTCAAACTTGGTCAACCTTCTTTGGTTTGAGCCTTGTGATGTTTCTGGACCACTTAGACTTTTCAATTATCTATTTTCCCTTTGCACCATTTTGTGTGCACATAGAAAACTTGTGCTATATAGTATTTTCTTCATAGTTACAGATGTATGTTTGTAGTTGTTTAGTAGGTTTTAGAAAAATAAAATAAAATTGTAGTTGTATTTTTCTCACATTTCGGGCATCACAAGTATCAGTGCAGTTGTGAATTCCTTTTGATGCCAAATAGTTGTCATTGGCTTTCTAAACTATTTGCCAAATTTATTTTGCAATTTTATCCATTGAATAAACATTTATTTTTTGAACAATGCATTCATTAAGCTTCCTATTAAAGTACTCTCATACATTCATTGAATTCAAACCATTGGCATAATTGGTCATTCACCTGCATTATATTCCCCTAATATTTTTATTTTATATACCTCATTGTATGTTTTGCAATTTCATTCAATCTATCTTGGGAATATTTGATTCTATAGTTTTCATTCTACAACTCTTGTGTAAGTCTTTCAATGTTATTTACTTTATCCCCCTACATTTTTTTCTCATTATTTTTCCCTTTTTGTCTGATGGTCCAATTGGCTCTATATTTTTTTATTGAGGCAGTAACATTCTTCACCCTTTTTTATAATTATTCTAAAGAGGATCTTTCCTTATCAAATTTTTTGATGCTTTCAACCAATATTTTCTTCACCTCATTCAGTTCTACCTTCATCTGTTCATTCTATGTCATTGCAAGTGTAGAGGAAGAATTTTTTATCCTTTTCAAAAATTCACTGCTCTTGTTATCTATTGCTTTCCTCTTTTCTTTCTTATTTACCAAGTCTTCTTATAACTTATGTATTTGTCTCTCCAACTTATTTTTCTCTCTCTCTAGCTTGAGCAATGATGTGAGGACCATTTTGTTGGTCTTTTTTGACACATTAATTTTGTCCACATTTTAAATTTGGAAAAATCCAGTTGGATGATGCTAACGTGAAATTGAAAGGGATATATATAACTCTTTGGTAGATTTTCCTTTTTTATTTGGGGGTAAAAGAACCATGTACTCCATCATTTATTTGTTTTGGTAATATGCAAGAAATAACATATTCAATGTAGGTTGTGCCTCTAAAGTTGTTGGCACAAAAATATTCATTATCTTCTTATTTTCTTTATACATATTTTTTCTATTCAAAAATTGATAAATGAAACCATTGTGATGAAAATCAAGGGTTGCTAAAATATTTAAGTATTTGCATGGTGAAATAGAACTTGGAGTAATTTTTGTGGATCCTCCTATACATGTGGTTGAAAATAATGCATTTTAACAATTAACAATTCTCATTCATAATCATGTCCCACTATCACCTACAAATGGAGTTATTGGACTCTTTTGAGGGGTTTGGTCTAAATCTACAAACAATAACTTTGTAGTGGAATTGGAAATTGATGGATTTAGAATTGAAATCATCATTTTTTTCCTAAACTTTTTCTTCTTTACATTCCCTTTATCACTAGGATCCTATATAGTATCTTCTACTACTGGCCTCTGTAGATCCCTATAGTTTTGTTGTCTATTAGTGTCTTTCACTTAATCATTATCTAGGCAATGTTGGTTGGTCATCACTGTGACCAAGTTATCATGTATAGGCTGAGTCATGTAATGTACATTTACCGAGTAGTAGTCACTTCCAAGTAAACCAATGGTCACCGAGTACTTTTGTATTAGCTGAGTTATCTTTTGCCGAGTTATGTAAACAAGACAATGCTGAGCGCTAGAGTATAAAGAACAGTGAATGCTAGATGCCACAGATATTGAGTGTTGAGCAAACCATAATTAACATATGTGTTTTTTATGGCACAAAGGTAATTCAGTTTGGTGGACATACATATTTTGTTTATTGTTTGTTGAGGAAATCAACGAGGTTATTACGCTTATATTTTGTAATCTTTGACCCCTATGCAACACATGGAGCCAATCAAAATTAAGGAAAGGTTAAGTGGAAAAATGAGTTAATCTAGATCATAGATCTCAAATCTTGGAGGAATTGAGTTGTCTATATAAGATGAGATCTAAACCCTAATAGTGTGTGTCTGAATGTGAAAGGGTTGAGAGGTATGAAAAGAAAAGAGAGAATATCTTCAGATCAGAGAAATAGAGTAAAGCAGTGAAGGATAGAAAAAACATATATTTGATAGATAAGATCAAATCAATACTGGAAGGAGAAGATTTGTAATTAGCATATAGTGCAAACCGAAGGATTGAGAATTGAGACATTCTAACAAGTGTATCATGGTAAATCTCTTAATAGAGTGGTTTTAACAGACCTTATTTAATCTCTTTACCAACTGCTTACTTATTTGTAAGTCTTAAATCCTTTTGCAAGGTAGATTGTATAGGTCTTTAAGCTCTTAACAGGGTAGACCCCTCACAGGGTAGATCATATTTTGTGATCAAATTTGTAGCCCTTACGGGAAAACTTTATATTGTAGTAGTGAACATTTTTGGGTGTCATCCCCACCCCAGTTTTACCTTTCAAGGGGTTTTGGGTAGCCAAAATTAATGTGTTATGAGTACTTTCATAAATGATATTTATGTTATTAGTTTCATTACATTGATGAAGTTTGTGATAAAGCTATGCAAGTTTTTAGTAATGTTAAAATGGATCATTAGGTGATATCTGATTCACCCCCTACCCTCCCCCTCAGCATCACATTTCCCAATAGATTTCCAACAATTGGTATCAGAGCTCTAGGGTTTCTTATAGAAAGTCTAACCACTTGTGAAACAAAGATCTTTAGATGGAGGTTTATAAGTTGGGAAAAATTATAGAGAATCAAAAGATTGATGTTCAGCTTGCATTACAACAATTTGAAGTGGCCAGAGGAGAACTAAAGAAATCCTTAAGAAGAAGAAGAGAAATTGTTATTCAGAAAAATGAATCTCAATATCAAGAAGAAGATACTACTAGACTATTTGATAGTGGGAACTCTATAAAAAGTGACAAAGCCATCAAAGAGCTACTGGAGAAAAATAACATACTAAATGAGGACATAAGCAATATGAAGAGAGAACAAGAAATTCAATCTGTTAGACTCTGTGAAGTAGTTGAACAGAAAAAGAAAGTTGAAGAAAATAAGACAATGGCCGAAGAAGACAAAAGACAAATATCAATGAGACTCGATGAAAGGACAAGTGACATGCAAAGATTGACTAACAATCAACTAAACATGCTAAATCAACTGCTACTGGTTAATGAACAATTAGGTAGGAAAGATGTGGATCCACTACTACATTTGGGGCCAAATTTTGACAGAAGTTCCCGACGGGTAACTTTTTATTACAAATTTGGTGTTTTCTTTGTAATAGGCCCTGATGGTGTCAATATTCTGATGAGTATTTAATTAACCATCATAATTCTAAGAAATTTGAGGTATAGATAAAAAAAAAGTGTAATGGAAAATCATTTTTATTTCAATTGGATAGAGGAGTGGGAGAAAAGGAGTGAAAGTTGAGCACGAGAGAAGGTATGTGATTTCTTCATCTTTCCAGCCTCTGGCATCATATTTGAATGCATTGCATTTTATTTGATCATAAATGCTCTCTGAAATGACTGCATTCTATTGGTGTCATGCCCTAGCTGGTGCTTTATCTCTATTATTTGATGTTATTGGTGCTTGTGCTCAAGGATATCGATTCACTATATTCAAATGTTTGGATTCACGTTTGTTGATATTACTAGCATATATGTTTAATGATGCCATTATATATTGTTGTCACTGAAATGACCGTATTCTACTGGTGTCATGCCCTAGCCCATGCTTTAACACCATTATTTGATGTTATTGGTGATTGTGCTCAAGGATATCCATTTTTTTGAAATGTTGACTGTGGTTATCAAATGGATAGCACATGAGCTTCTAGCTAGGCACCATTTGTATTGATAGCTTAGGGAATCAAATGTATTGTATCGTTTATAGTTGAGACTTTGTTAAAAGGAAATAGGACAAAGAATAATTTTTATTTAGTTTCTCTATTTTGATCCCTAAGTGGCTTACAACCCTAGAGAAGTATATGCATATTTACAGATGCAGTTGCAGGATACATAGTAGCCGATAATTCACAATAAATCCATGCATCCAATTTGAATAGAAATTAATACAAAGAACTAGGGTCCTCTAATGGCCCAATCATCCGCACCTTGACTATCCCCTCAACCAGTGACCCTTCAAAACTGGGTTATCATGTAATCAGTGAGTGATCCTTCATTCTCCTGGTTTGCCCTACATCCAAACATATCAGAAATACACAATACAATGATAACAAGTCTTTCAAAATCCCCCTTCCCCTAAGGAACACTATCAACCATCCCTTCCACAGAGCATTTCACTATTTTATGAGTGGATTGTGTAGGAACAATTAATAGTAAACAAGGAGAAAACTCCTCAACACATCTTGGAAACCATTGAATTCAATAATAAATGAAACCTAACACCAACACTATTCCTTCCATAGTTGCAGGATACATAGCAGTCGATAATTCACAAGAAATATATGCATCAAATTTTTATAAGGATATCCTACTAATCAATAGGAATGTTCTTGAGATGACCAATGATTATGCATTTTGATGGTAGTGTGCTAGTTCAAAATGATAATATAAATCTGAAACAATTTTTTCTGATTTTCTCAAACTATAAATGTGGTTAAAGGGAAAATATTATGTGGAAAACCCACAAACCAAGCTAGCAAATAATTGTACATCAAATTATTCCTATATTCACTCAAGTATTTCTATGCTTCAGCTACCTGCCCTTTGAGCTTCATCTAGAGGAATGTGTAGCTTTAAGATAGAGTTACTTCTTGGGCCTTACAATAGGGTGGAATATGATCAAGATTTGTTTAGGCTGTATCTTTATTAGTCCCACTATTAGGTTCTTATGGTTCATGATTTGAATCTATTATGGTTGTGTAAGGGATTTGTAGATGCTTTTTCTAACATAATTATTGGACACCATGATTGGAACAACTAGTTGTTGGCTATTGTACACATGAATCATAACTGTCAATGGTTCTTTGTGTTCAAGAATTTGTTGATCAATCTTTGAGATTTATTGTCCTGGCTTTAAAAGAGTGATAAAAGATATAGTGAGTGCTATCTTTTCCAAGTGTTTTGTGGGTGCCATTATCTTCTAGGAGTAATTGCTGGAACCAAATTATGTTCTTTGCCTCTAGTAAATATTGCAGACACAATCCTCTTCTTGGTGAAGGGTTGTTTCCATCCCCATGAGGCACTATTGCATGGTTTTAGTTCCCTTGTAGTATAGTGAACCTAATTTAATACAAGTGTGCACTATTTTTGGATCCATAATTTATGGCCCCTACACTATGCTTGTTAGCCTAAGACAGACCTAACTTTGCATATAATAAGAGGCCAACATGAAACAAATATCCAAAAGTTAGGGGGTTATTTCCTGTCCATAATTTATTATTTAAGTGCTAAGTATTGATGGGTATATCGTGTAATTCATGCCTAGTGTGTCTCTTTCTTTCTCTCCACATTTCACATTAGGAGTATATGCTATTTAACATACCAATGAAATCAACTATTGGTCAAATCTAATCAAAATTACAATATAAAGATTAAAATAGATCTTGAAGAAATATGGGAACCATTTTTGACAGATATTGTACAAATGAAGAGAATACTCCCAAGAGGAAATGCTTCAATGTGGAACAATTGAAGGACAATATTTTACTTTTATAAGCACATCTGCAATGTTTTTGATATATTTCTAACATAACAAAACCATAGAAAGAATAGCATATAGAAGAAAGTAAAGAATAATGATCATATTTTGCGATATTGTGGAAACTTAAAGGAAAGAATGTTTGGTGGGGTTATCATGCAATTAGTGAGTGATCCTTCATTCTCCTAGTCTGCCCTACATCCAAACATATTGGAAATACACAATAAAATGATAACAAGTCTTTCACAATCCCCCTTCCCTCAAGTAACACTATCAACAAGTGATCCTTCTTCTTATCAACCATATCCAATGTTTCATTGAAGTTACCACCAAGAATGAAGGTCACCTTACCCATACCATTCATGGATTCTAAAATGTTGTTCCAAACTCCTAAAAATTTTTCTATTATTTCTTGTTGCTTCTTTAAATACTTCTTCTACCACAATGTCCTCCTACCCCATCTTCTTGATCTTCCTGGCTAAAGCGGATGAATCCACACACAATAACCCAAAATGAAGGGTTTTGTATCCTTTAATGAATCTCAATCACTGGTAACACATGGACAGTCAAACCAGTAGTCTCCAAAGCATTCAATAAGTGAATATGAATGTTTGAAAACTTTCCTCTCAACTTCCCCAACCACTCCTAATCGGTTAGAGGGATATTTCTAGAATCTCCACTATTCCTATCCTTACCAACAATTCGTAAACATAATTTATTTGATATGATAATAACATGCTAAACTGAACCAATGGCATGTTCTTTGTGTGGTACAAGGAAGATTTGGCTATCAAATCTTCCTTTGTGCAAGCTGAGCATGAGAGAAGGTATGTGATTTCTTCATCTTTTATTGGTATCTTTGATAGGCAATGTCTTTCGAGCCTCTGACATCATATTCAACTACAAATTTCAAATGCATTGTATTTTAATTGATCATGAATGCTCACTAAAATGATTGCATTCTACTGGTGTCGTGCCCTAGTCCATGTTTTATCTCCATTATTTGATGTTATTGGTGCTTGTGCTCAAGGATATCGATTCACTATTTTCAAATGTTTGGATTCATGTTTGTTGATATTATAATTCATCATATTAGATAAAGTATGTTTAAGAAGTTTTAGTGTCTAAACACTCAACTAATCCCTCTAACCGATTAGGAGTGGTTGGAGAAGTTCAGAGGAAAGTTTTCAAACATCCATATTCACTTATTGAATGCTTTGGAGACTACTGGTTTGACTGTCCATGTGTTAATGTTTAGAAGAGATCAATAAAGTATTTAAAGACATTCTTAAATATTTGGAGAGGTTTAAGAGGCACTTATCATGACTGTACCCTCACAAACAGTGGCATAGACTAGTTTTACTAAGTTTCCTTTCTCTATTTTGAGGTTTCCTTTCTTAGCCGTAGGGGTACAGTCAGAGGGTTCATTGACAAAATGATCATTTGAATGGTTACTATAAATATGAATTATTTGATATAGCATATTTCTCATTTTACTTGAAGTTTGGAATAGCTTGTACTTGAATTTTGGTATAGCTTGTGCTTGTGCTCGAATTCTTGGTAGAAGTGAATAGAAGAAATAGTGTTGGTGTTAGGTTTCATTTATTATTGAATTCAATGGTTTCCAAGATGCGTTGAGGAGTTTGCTCCTTGTCTAATGTTAACTATTCCTGCACAATCCACTCATACAACAGTGAAATGCTATGTGATTAACAATTTCATACAACTGGTCCTTTGGCGTGTATTAAATACAATCTAGTCACTTATTGAATGCTTTGGATACTACTAGTTTGACTGTCCATGCATTACCAGTGATTGAGATTCATTAAAGGATACAAACCCCTTCATTTTTGGGTTATTGTGTGTGGATTCAAATGTAGGTTTGATTTGGTTAATGTTTAGAAGAGATCAATAAAGTATTTAAAGACATTCTTAAATGTTTGGAGAGGTTTAAGAGGTACTTATCATGACTATACCCTCACAAATAGTGGCATAGACTAGTTTTACTAAGTTTCCTTTCTCTATTTTGAGGTTTCCTTTCTTTGCCGCAGGGATACAGTCAGAGGGTTCATTGACAAAATGATCATTGGAATGGTTACTATAAATATGAATGATTTGATATAGCATATTTCTCATTTTACTTGAAGTTTGGAATAACTTGTACCTGAATTTTGGAATAGCTTGTGCTTGTGCTCGAATTCTTGGTAGAAGTGAATGGAAGGAATAGTGTTAGTGTTAGGTTTCATTTATTATTGAATTCAATGGTTTCTAAGATGTGTTGAGGAGTTTGCTCCTTGCTTAATGTTAACTATTCCTGCACAATCTACTCATACAATAGTGAAATGCTATGTGATTAACAATTTCATATAACTGGTCCTTTGGCATGTATTAAATACAATCTAGTCACTTATTGAATGCTTTGGATACTACTGGTTTGACTATCCATGCATTACTAGTGACTGAGATTCATTAAAGGATACAAACCCCTTCATTTTTAGGTTATTGTGTGTGGATTCAAATGTAGGTTTGATTTGGTTAATGTTTAGAAGAGATCAATAAAGTGTTTAAAGACAATCTTACATGTTTGGAGAGGTTTGAGAGGCACTTATCATGACTATACCCTCATACACAGTGGCATAGATTAGTTTTACTAAGTTTCCTTTCTCTGCCACAGGGGTACAGTAAGAGGGTTCATTGACAAAATGATCCTTTGAATGGTTACTATAAATATGAATGATTTGATATAGCATATTTCTCATTTTACTTGAAGTTTGGAATAGCTTGTGCTTGTGCTAGAATTCTTGGTAGAAGTGAATGGAAGGAATAGTGTTGGTGTTAGGTTTCATTTATTATTGAATTCAATGGTTTCCAAGATGTGTTGAGGAGTTTTTTCCTTGCTTAATGTTAATTATGCCTGCATAATCCACTCATACAACAATGAAATGCTATGTGATTGACAATTTGATACAACTGGTCCTTTGGTGTGTATTAAACAAAATAGAAATTTTAGCATATTATTATCATTCTATTTCTTTGTTATAAACATGCCATTGGTTCAATTTTGTAAAAACAATTTCGTGTACAATTTTTTTTTCTATTTTTTCCATTTGACAACCACAGTCAACATTTCAAAATAGTGAATAACATCAAATAATGGAGATAAAGCATGGGCTAGGGCATGACACCAGTAGATTAAAATTGAACCAATGACATGTTAATATAATGATAATAATATGCTAAAAATTCTATTCTGTTTAATACAGGCCAAAGGACCAGTTGTATGAAATTGTCAATCACATAGCATTTCGTTGTTGTATGAGTGGATTGTGCAGGAATAGTTAACATTAAACATAGCCAGTGTTCTCTTTACTTTCTCAAATATCTACAAGTCAAGAACATTAGAGTTGTATAATACATTGTTAGTATCTTCTTTCCATGGGTCCTAGGTCTTTGGGTCCATGGAAAGGAAATAGATTACAAAATACAATTCAAAACAAAGGAAAAACTTAGCAAATTCAGTCTAACTCAATGTAGCTGAAGGAATAGTCATGCTAATAGTTCTTGTAAGTCTTCCAAAACATTTATTAAAATCCCCTAAAGTCCTATTGGATCCCCAAATTGCCTAATCCAATCAACTTACATCAAGATCATGAGAAACTTCAAAGGATTAAAAACATTACTTGGGATGGTCAAATCATTATGCTTTCAAATCAATTACCTATCAAAATATCCCTTGTGAGGGAGAGAAGCCAAACACATAAAGAACATGCACATAAACATGACAACTGAAAAACTTAAATGGAATACACTAAGAAGTACCAAAAGATGAATGCTCTATAGTCCTAATGATTTTTCTATAGTACTCTTAATGATTTTTTAAGAACTTGATTTTCTAGTCTTAATGATTTTTCTATAGTCCTAATGATTTTTCTATACTCTTAATAATTTTTCTTTCATCCTAATTTTTGTTGCTCTTGATAAATTAGGCCTTGAATTTGAATTTTTGTTCACTATTTTATTTTAGCTTGATATTTGATTCATTTTTTATATACACAAAGACTACACATATTGATAAAAAAAATGAGCTATTTGATTAAGGTTAACTATTCATGATTGTAAATAGTCAATATTTCTGATGGTACTCTTTGGTGTATTTTATTTTAAAATAGTCATGTTTCTATGGCCATGATAAATATCCCTTTGTGTTGAGAAAATTAGAGTTGAAAAAATGGTTGCAAACAAATCATCCTTCTTCCACCAACATTCTAGTCAATGTACAAGTAACGAGTCATTCCATTCAAGAAAGACCATGTTTGACAATATCAACACAAAACAAAATAGGGAGTATGCAAAATTTAGTGATTGTATCTTCCATTAGAGCCACTTCATATGCACAGGTGATGAACATGCATATTTGCTTGAGCGCTATTGGGAGCTTACCCAGCAACACATGTTCTATTGTGAAAATCACCACAAATCTATTTGTTGTTGGGTCTAGCTCCTAGTATTGCTTGGTCAAAGATGCATGTTTTTCACCTATGCATATACCTTCTATGATCAACTCTTATATGCACAACAACACAGGTGATGAACATTCAAATTTGCCTAAGCAGTACTTTGAGTAGTCCTCCTATACATGTATTGTTGTGAAAATCATCACAAGTCCATTTGTTGGAGGGCTACTCAAAGTACACATGTTTGGAGGTCTGAAGGAAATAAGAGAATTTGAAGAGTCATGAGTCTTAAGATTGTACTTAATATAGCCAAGCTTCATTCAATGGTACATTCAAACATGAAACAAACCATTCTTAAACCAAATTAAACTAGTAAACCAAAGGAGATATTGATTATAAGTAAACTAGTAAACCAAAGGACAGGTGTTTACTACTAAGTCTCTGTTTGTTGGGCATACTGATTATAAGTACTGGACATATATCACAAATGTTGCTAATTAAGGTTGGTGGGATGATTACACCTATCCTGAAAAAAGATTGTCAAATAAAGAACATGCACATAAACACGACAATTGAAAACTTAAATGGAATACACCAAGAAGTACCAAATGATGAATGCTCAATTGTTGTAATGGTAAAGAAATATCAGAACCATCCATTTCTAGAACTTGATTTTTCTATAGTCCTTATGATTTTTCTTATTTCTTGTTTGTGCTTGGTGACATGATTTTGAACATTGTTGACATACTTAAATGGAATACACAATACCAAATGATGAATGCTCAATTGTTGTAATGGAAAAGCATCAGAACCATCCATTTCTAAAATTTAATTTTGTATAGTCTTAATTATTTTTCTATAGACCTAATGATTTTGAAAATTGTTGACAAAGAGTGTTTCTTTTTTTTTATTATAGTATAAATGATTTTTCTATAGTCGTAATGATTTTTCTTATTTCTTGTCTTTTGTCCCTTTTTTATTTCCTATGTCTGTGCTTCATGACAGGATTTTGTCACCTTATTTTGATGGTATATTTCATTTAGTCTATGTGGAATACTATTTTGTTCACTATTTTATTTCAGCTTCATATTTCTTTCATTTTTTATATACACAGAGACTACACATGCTAATAAAAAATTAAGCTATTAGATTTAGGTTTACTTTTCATTATTGTAAATGGTTAATATTTATGATGGTACTCCTTGATGTATTTCATATAAAAATAATAAATGTAGTAATGATGGTGTAGTGCATTATTGATATATAGGCTTGATGACTCTTGTCAATGTGCCAAACTGTCAATGTGGTGGTGGGCAGTGTGTGTTGAAGACTTCACAGACACCGAACAACCTTGGACGACAATTTTGGTGCTACCCAAATAGAAAAAAGGTTGCTAATGTCTATATATTTAATGTTTCAAATGTAAATACTATTCATTATAATATAAGAACTAATGTAGACTGGGCATCACAGGGAAATAATGGTTGCGGATACTTTAGTTGGGTTGATGACAACTCATCTGCATCTATCCACCCATGTCCACTTATCCAAAATGAAGGATTTGAGTGCAAAACGTGTCAGGCTAGGGAAAATTCTGGAATTATATTTTTACGATGCCTTCTCTATATTGTAATGGCATATATTTGTTGCGACCATATGAAAAGATGAACTCATGAATTAGTTAGTTTAGCATTTTCATAGTGTAACTAATATTTTAATATGGATATGATGTAACTTCTTTTTGCCTCAAGTGCGCATATATATGGTTTACATCTTTTTTTAGAATAATTCTTCATGTTTATGGCTCAGGTGAGCCCCAATCTACTATCAATCACATAATTTAACATATAGTGTTTTCTTGGTTATTCCATTTGTTCCTTGACCTTGACCATGGATTGACTATCATTTTCAAGCTTAAGTGAGGCTTCATACCATGCATCATCTGTAGATTTGTACGTAATGCTAATTTAAGAACATAAATAATAGATTGAATGTAATCTACAAATGTTGCATGGTATGAAGTATTGCTGAAGTTTGAGCATCCTCCCTTTATTCCAATGAGGGAGTGGAATGAGTTTATTTTGGATGCAAAGGAGAAAGGGGATACTCAAAGAGGAATTACACTAGCAAATGAGAGAAGAAGGTATAAACATTTTAATAGATTTTTATTATTAAACAATGAAATTTGCATATACTAGTGTTCTAAGCCTCCTCATTACATGATTTAAGGTCTTAGTCCATGGAAAAATTAAATTAGACTTACTATCCAAAACACATAAAAAACATGCACATAAACACGACAACTGAGAAACATAAATATAGATTTCACAATAGCTAAGAAACATAATTGTAGGCATCATAGTCACAATTTTTTGGAGACAACGTAATTGAGTTGTGTACCCAAGCGATGGAGAGCAACTTCTACACCTCTGATTCCAAGTTGAATACACCTATTGGAGGACCTTATATTCATGAGCAACAAATATAGTCAACTTGGAATCAGAGGTGCAGGAGTTGCTCTCCATCATCTGGGTATACAACTCAATTACGTTGTCTCCAAAAAATTGTGACCACAATGCCTTCAATTATGTTTCTTAGCTATTGTGTCCCAAGACCCATCATGACCCTTTACAACCATTTACAATCCCTAAGAATACATCTTAGAGGTCTTAAAATGTCGTAAAGGGTCATAAGAAGCTCCTAGGAAAGGCCAGATGAGCTTCCACCTTCATGTGGTTGGCCCTATTAAGTAGAGAATGTTATACTCTTCTCAAAACAAAGAGAAGCTCAATAATTTAAGGTCTTAGTCCACAGAAAAATTAAATTAGACTTACTATCCAAATTGGTACATTGCTGGGAATTAATGATGGGCCGAAGTTTTTAGATTTTGAGAAGATGTATATGCAATAGAAATCCATAGAGAAGATATAAAATACTAGAAAAGAAGAATTTCTCATCTAATGTGTGAAATGAAAAAGTGTCTACCTTCAACCTTTTTCAATGCACAAGAACACTACCTCATACACCAAGTTGAGGAGATTGAAATGTGTGGACCTGTACACACTCGGTCAATGGGGATGGTTGAGAGGCACTTGAAATTTTTTATGGATCTGTCATGATAATGACATATTTTTATATGCCAATGAATTTAATTATGTTGTATTGAATGTTCATAAATTTTATAATGTGTTAATGAATGTTACCATGTGATAATTAATGAATGTCACATTTTATTAATGTGTGAATGAATGTTATCACGTGATAATTAATGAATGTTACATTTTATTAATGGATGAAATAATGAATGAATGTTAGATGTTAACAAGGAATTTAGATTGATGTTGTGGGGGGGGGGGGGGCAAATGATCTTCCACCTTCACTTGGTTGGCCCTGTTTAGTACAGAATATAAAACTATTCCCGAAACAAAGTGAAGCTCAATAAGTTTGTTCCTTATATAGGGTCTCAAGTGTAGCATTTATCCCACTCTCAACATTGCAAGGCTTCAAGTGGTGTTTTGAGATTGGTTTCTCCATCTCCCATTGACATCTTGTCTTTCTCCTAAGAACTCTCACCGAGCTTTGATACATGGATGAGTAGAAGATGTCCCTTACAGGCTACACATATATAATATGGTAGATCTAGGGAACAAATATACTGCAACATAGAATGAGTCAAGTTGAATCTATAGTTTTTTCATTCACAATGAAAATTCAAATTACAAGCCATATTTTAGATTTAATATTCATATTCATCTTCATCATGATCATAGCCATCATGGTCAGCATTTAGTTCAACTTCATTTGAACCACACTGCATGTCGGGTACCATTATAAGGCATGGAGTGTGGTCATACCCATGTTACCATAATAATGAGTTAGCCTATACAATTATGAATAAAATACTACAGGTGCACCCGGGATTGGCCCAGGCACCCAAGTTCCTACCAAAGGAACCCAAGTTGAACCCAGATGAGAACAAAAGTAGAACCGGAACCCAGCCTCAAACAAAGAACTAGATAACTTGGGTTTTTTCTAATTCAAGTTTATTTCTAAATTTTTCTCTAATTCCAACCTAATCATTTCATATTTTGTTTCCCAATTTTCCTTCTTCCTCACTCCAAATTATGTTATGTTGTTATTTTTTTTTACTAATTGTGCTATTCCATGGATCACCACCCATGACCTGGTTAAGATGATGAATGTTGTCAGTGCCTTTATTACCAAGGAATCACCACCTGCCATTAATGAATATTAATGATCATTGTTTCCTAAGGGTAATCATTGTTTGTGTATGTTGATCACCCAAGTCTTTGGCTGTCATTTGCATGTTGTGAGGTTTGTCAAAAGTGGGGGTATGACATGCTGGTTGGATTATAACATATTGACACTTACACAATGAAGAAGACAAATGATTAAACAGAAAGAGAGGACCAACTAAACCATCTTGTGGTCAGTCTATATCACATTGAGAAACAATGTCAAGACTTGAGAATCAAAAAAATCAAAAGTTTCTTCAAGACCATGAATGGTCAACAACATTCCATTAGAAAACAAAACACTAATCTATGTTATCATTAGGCCATAAAATATGTCTTTAAAGTTTAGAAGCATCACAAAAACTTTCAAGAAACATAGTACTATCCAAAATATGTCTTTAAAGTTTATTTCTAATGATTATGATGATGTCGATGTTGATGTCTATAATTTATTTCACTTATTGATGCTTGCCTAGATTGAATTTTGAATTGCCAGGCTGGAGAATGCTTTCAAAGTTTAGGGTATGTTCTACATGATACTCTTAGTTACAGCTCAAATGCAACTCAACATATTTTTGATGCTGGGCAACCCACTACAGAAACTCATCCACGGGTGAAATTTATTGCGGTGAATTTCAGCATTGTTAATGTTATTACTTTTCCTCATGTTTCATATTTGTGAAAATGTTTCTTGGCACTATCTTGTTTTTCAATTCCTATATTTGCAGCTTTTTAGATCATTAACTTAAGCATTACATGTCTTTGTTCAAAGTTTATTCTAACACTATATTATATCTTATTCTTATTACAATGTTCTTTGTTGTGGGGTAGGAGGTCAATCTTCATTGTCTTCATTGTGGGGGACAGTGAAGATTTCTCTGACAAATAACAGGTCTTCGTTAGTATCTTATGATAACATGCTAAACTGATAAAGGTGTTATGGGCATTTAATCTGCAATTACTAATAGATTAAGCATATTATTACTATGCTTAATGTTCCATTTAAATGCATTTAACACAAAAAACAAATTTAAAAAACTGAACCAATGGCATGTTTACAACAAAGATGTGTTGAGGAGTTTGCTCCTTGTTTAATGTTAACTGTTCCTGCACAATCCACTCATACAATAGTGAAATGCTATGTGGAAGGGATGGTTGATAGTATTCCTTGAGGGAAGGGGGATTGTGAAAGACTCGTTATAATTATATTGTGTATTTCCAATATGTTTAGATGTAGGGCAGACGAGGAGAATGAAGGATCACTCACTGATTGCATGATAACCTAGTATTGAAGGGTTACTGGTTGAGGGGACAGTCAAGGTCTAGATGATTGGGCCATTAGAGGACCCTATTTCTTTGTATTAATTTCTATTCAAATTGGATGCATGGATTTCTTATGAATTATCGGCTACTATGTATCCTACAACTCCATTTGTAAATCCGCATATACTTCTCTAGTGTTGTAAGCCACTTAGAGATCAAAATAGAGAAACTAAATCAAAATAATTCTTTGTCCTATTTCCTTTTAGAAAAGTCTCAACTATCAATGATACAATACATTTGATGCCCTAAACTATCAATACAAATGACACCTAGCTAGAAGCTCACGGGATGTCCATTTGATAACCACAATCAATATTTTAAAATAATGGAGTTAAAGCATAGGTTAGGGCATGACACCAGTAGAATGCGGTCATTTCAGTGACAACAATATATAATGGCATCATTAAACATGCTAGTAATATCAACAAATGTGAATCCAAACATTTGAAAACCAATGGCATGTTTACAACAAAGGTCTAATAGAAGTCCCAACAGTTCTTAAACACACTATCTAATATGATGAATTCTTAAACAATTAAGGTTTGAGTAGATATTGTTATCACACATTTTTTTGTGTGGTACAAGGAAGATTTGGCTAGGTCAAATCTTCCTTCATGCTAGTAGTCTATAGAATTAGACCTTTATTAGCAATTGATCATATCAGATAACTAGTATGTTTAAGAATTATTGGGACTGGTCCTTTGGCATGTATTAAATAGAATATAATTTTTGGCATATTATTATCATTCTATTTCTTTGTTGTAAACATGCCATTGGTTCAGTTTTGTAACTTCACTATTGTATGAGTGGATTGTGCAGGAATACTTAACATTAAACAAGGAGCAAACTCCTCAACACATCTTGGAAACCATTGAGTTCAATAATAAATGAAACCTAACACCAACACTATTCCTTCTATTCACTTCTACCAAGAATAAAGCATTCAATCCATTCAACATTACATATAATCATTAGACAGTTACATTTTCTGACTGTGTAGAGGAACAGTCAAGACCAAATCGATCAAAACTACATTCACCCTTGCACAAGCTATTCCAAACTTCAAGTAAAATGAGAAATATGCTATATCAAATCATTCATATTCATAGTAACCATTCAAAGGATCATTTTGTCAATGAACCCTCTGACTATACCCTTGTGGCAGAGAAAGGAAACCTCAAAATAGAGAAAGGAAAATTAGTAAAACTAGTCTATGTCATTGTTTGTGAGGGTATAGTCATGATAAGTGCCTCTCAAAGCTCTCCAAACATGTAAGATTGTATTTAAATACTTTATTGATCTCTTCTAAATATTAACCAAATCAAACCTACATTTGAATCCATGCACAATAACCCCAAAATGAAGGGTTTTGTATCCTTTAATAAATCTCAGTCACTGGTAACGCATGGACAGTCAAACTAGTAGTCTCCAAAGTATTCAATAAGTGGCTGGATGCTATTTAATACACACCAAAGGACCACTTGTATGAAATCATCAATCACATAGCATTTCATTGTTGTATGAGTGGATTGTGCACAAATAGTTAACATTAAACAAGGACCAAACTCCTCAACACATCTTGGAAACCATTGAATTCAATAATAAATGAAACATAACACCAACACTATTCCTTCCATTCACTTCTACCAAGAATAAAGCATTTAATCCATTCAACATTACATATAATCATTAGACGGTTACATTTCTTGACTATGTACTAGAGGAACAATCACGACCAAAATAATCCAAACATTTGAAAATAGTGAATCGATATCCTTGAGTACAAGCACCAATAACATCGAATAATGGAGATAAAGCATGGGCTAGGGCACGACACCAATAGAATGCGGTCATTTCAAAGAGCATTCATGATCAAATAAAATGCAATGCATTTGAAATTTGTGGTCGAATATGATGCCAGATACTCAAAAGATGAAGAAATCACATACCTTCTCTCACGCTCAGCTTTTGCTCTTTTTCTCCCACTCCATCTCTATCCAATTGAAATAAAAATGATGAGGCCATTTCACATTTTTTTTTCATAGCCAAATTTTCCTTGTACCACATGAAGAACATGTCATTGGTTCAGTTTTGTAAATTTGTTTTTTGCTTAATTAGTAATTGGTAGATTAAATGCAAATAACACCTTTATCAATTTAATTAGCATGTTATTATCATATCAGATAAAGTATGTTTAAGAATTGTTGGGACTGGTCCTTTTGCATGTATTAAACATAATAGAATTTCCAGCATATTATTATCATTCTATTTCTTTGTTCTAAACATGCCATTGGTTCAGTTTTGTAGATTTTTTTTTTGTGTTAAACACATTTTTCATGAGGAGGGGTCTTCTTCTGAGGAGATTGATGAAGATTGTGCACCTTATAAGTTTCATGTCCTCTCTTTTGATTACTATGGATGAGATATATATCTTACATTTAACATTCAACTTCTTTACATTTTAGAACATGTAGTGTGTTTTTTGAGGATTTTACCAAATCAACTTTTAACATAAACTAAAAACACCAAACTAATATCTTGCCCTTTCAACTTGACAAAATATTTGCATTTGACCAATAACTGCAAGGAACTGAATGATAAATCCACATACCTGTATCTTTGTAAAATACCTGGAACATCAAAAAGATGGCTAAGTGGCTGCCGCCATGATTTTTATCTACTGAATATGGGAAAAAAAAAAGCACCAAAAAGAATCGAATAGAAAACATGATTGGTCATTTCAGAGAGCATTCATGATCAAATAAAATGCAATGCCTTCTCTCGTGATTGATCAGCTTTCACCCACTCATTTTCTCTACAATCGAAATAAAAATGATTTGGCCATTTCAAAATAGTGAATCAATATCCTTGAGCACAAGCACCAATAACATCAACTATTTTGATCTGTGGGTACCCTAATGTTGGCAAGAGTTCTTTTATTAATAAGATTACTCTGCAAGCTTGAAGAAGTAGTATATTTTGGAAAATGAAGAGTGGAAAGATGATGATATTTCTGAGATCATGGATGGACACAATGTTGTAGATAGAATGGGAAGACATCTTTCTAGCTTGGCCCTGGATCCTTCGACAATTGGGGTAGGATCCAGACCCAAGCTAAAAAGATGTCTTTCTTTCTGTTATGGAATTATCCCTTCTTTGGCCTCCACTCATTCCTCTTCTAAAAAATGGTTATCTAGAAACTTTGGATACTATTTCTCATCCATGCACAAAATGTTCTAGTGATCATATAAAATTACTTTAGGCCTCCAGTATTGATGAGATGTACAAGTGTAAAATGTTTTTGTGAGACTGGGATCAATGTGCAGTGTACATAAATGCAAGATAGTGATTATTATTGATGATCAACAGGTATAAGTCTTCTAGGCCTTACCCAGTAGCTAGGACTAAAGATAACATAGCTCAAGAGACCATCATAGGTTATCTCTTTCTCTGGTCTATATTATTGACATAATGTTTTACCTTTCATTAGCTCATCAAATCTAGGGATTTGAAAGAATTTAATAGAACATTTTCATGACAATGTATATTATTTAAGTTGATGTTGCATGAATTTATCTACTTCACGCACTTGTAGACTATGAGGATGACAATAAAGAAGCATCTCCTCCCATGGCCATGCTTCTTTATTGCTGTCCTCATAGTCTACAAGTGCGTGAAGTAGATAAATTCATGCAATGTCAACTTAAATAATATACATTGTCATGAAAATATTTTATTAAATTATTTCAAATCCCTGGATTTGATGAGCTAATGAAAGGTAAAACATTCTATCAATAATATAGACCGAAGAAAGAGACAACCTATGATGGTCTCTTGAGCTATGTTATCTTTAATGTGCATATCCATTAATTTTTCAACACTTTATAATTCATTCCGATGGAAGTGTTATACATCCGATAGATACAATGTCAGAGAAAAATACTTTATGACAATTCTTGCGATAGTAATGCTATACGTCTAGCATGGAAACTTGTCGGAGATATACTACCCTACCATCACTCTTTTGACAGTTAAAATGTCACATATATACAATTTGCAACAGGCTATTCTGACAGTAATTCTATGTCACCGATGGGTTTATCTATCAGAAGTTAGTGGTAGATCTATTGCTATTCCAATAGTTCTAATGTTGGAAAGGATATCTTTTCGACAGTTAGTTCCAACAGTGATTGTATATTTTCGATAGGTCTTTGTGTTGGAATTCTAATAGATGGACCGTAGGAAATGCCATAACAAAGTTGTTATCATGTGAAAAATTTTGATGTAAAGGGGTGTCGGTAAACTGATGGATGTCTCTTTTGTCACAATTTCCAACACAAAAATGGTGATAGACACGTGTCAAAATACTGACAAATGAGCATTACAAATCTGACAAATGGCCATCAAAATTTGACCTCAAATGTACTAGTTGCAGGCCTTTTAGAACCTAGCAAGACTTAACCTAGACTGTATGCCTCAAGTCATACCACAAAATGTGCAATAGGATATGGAAGAATGTGGGTCCTCAGCTAGGGACTGGAGTATGAGTCCTGCTCCTTAATTCACAGAGGTTCAGGTCAAGAATGAAGTTGGGTCTATCAAGGGACAAGAACCTCCACCGAGGGATGAGGTTTGCAAATATGAGAGACCACATCCTGATACAGGTGATTAGATTAGAGAGTTGATGCAGCTTTAGATGCTATTTTTTTTGGGTTCTACTCATGGGATAGAGGTCGAGTCTTGGCTTCTGAGTCTTGAACATTGTTTTGGGTTCCGCCCTTATGAGAGAACCCTTAAAGCATGCTTTTCCATTCACCTTCTCAGAGGAGGAGCCTCCACATGGTGGAAGAATGAGGTGTTCAAGGGTCCTCTGATTATAGACACCCTAACTTGGAAGACTTTCCTTCAGATCTTTAGGTCTAGGTATCTCTCTGAGTAGTTTTGATAGTGTCCCATAGATGAATTCCATGATCTCTAAGAGAGGGGACTTTTAGTGGCCCAGTATGAGGGAAAGTTCATAGATCTCCTTCCTTATGTCGAGTACATGAGGGATGAGAAGTTACAGGTGAATCAGATCATCAAGGGATTAAACCCCTCTATAGCTGACATCATACATATGGTACCACCAGAAGACTTGTGATTCACCATTGATAGGGCCTTAGTTGTAGAGGTGATCATTAAGGGATCTCAGTGTCGCAATTTCATACCTCACAATTCTGGATATCAGAATCCCCCTTAGAAAGTGAATAAGAGGAACAATTCAAGGAATTTCAAATCACCATAGCCTCAGCAACACCAACAGCATCAACATTCTCAACAGAGCCAGGCACCAAAAGCACCTCAGAGATGGCAGGGCTCGAAGCCCAAGAAGTGGCATTCTCAGGGTCCTAAGAAGGGATAAAAATCTCAGGCCCCTTATACAACCCTAGCATAGAAACAACATCCCTATAAGGGGGGATATAGTGGGTCTACATAAATAGGAGAATATTAGCACTCTAGACCTCAAGGTGTATAGGTACAGGCTCGAGGACCATGCTATACTAATTGTTCCATGGGGCACATAGCCATGGAATGTCGCCAGGGAGCTAGTCAGCTGGCAATAATTTTCAGACCTATAGTTGGAGATATGGGCAAGTCCCACAAAGTGTTTGCAATGATTAACAACCACCAGGAAGAGCATCATACCATAGTCATTGAGGCTTCAGATATGATCGAAGGTAGTGCAGTTTTTATCCTATTTGATATTGGAGCTATTGGCTCCTTTGTTTCTCCATTGGTCGTGGAGTGTTACAAGCTAGTGGCAGCTAGGCAAGATATTATGTGGGAAGTTGAGCTAGCTTCAAGAGCTAGAGTATCTGTTACCTTGAGTGTTAGGGAGTTCCCGATTTGGATTGGTTGCTTAACCACCTTAGCAAACCTTTGAGTAACACCTCTTGGGTCTTATGGACTAGTTCTCAACATGGATTAGCTTTATGCTCACAAGGCCGAGATAGATTATCATAAGAATTTGATCAAGTTCTTGGATGATGATTGTAATGCAACTGTGATATATAGAATCCATAGGCCTATATCCCTTCATGTGATCTCTGCTATGTAGCTTAAGAAAAACATGTTGAAGGGATGTTAGTTATTTTCCATTACCATTAGTGATAGGGAAGATGGGGTAGAATAGGAAGCCTCACTAGATGACCATCCCATGCTGCAGGAATATGCAAATGTGTTTCCTTCAGACATACTGGTATGCCACCATGAAGGGTCATAGAATTTCACATAGATGTTTTACTAGGAGCAGAACTGGTTTCTAGAGAACTTTACAGGATGACCACTAATAAGATTAATGAGCTCAAGTTGTAGCTTGAGGAACTATTAGAGAAAGGACATATTTGTCCTAGTGTTTCTCCTTGGGGTGCACCTTTGATTAAGCCATGTCATTTGTTTAATTTAATTATGCCAAATTTGGCAATTATTGCATAAGTATTGGTATGGCTAGTTAATTATACCATGGTTAAGTAAAGGGTTAAGTAGGGGTTAGCCATAGTGTAGTACCAAGTTTACCATGGGTTAGGAAGTTTCTAGTAAGTTAACCTTGACTTGAAATGCATGGGTTAACTTTAGGTTAGGTTTAAGAGGGTCTTCTAGGCTCCCATAAGGTAACTAGGGTTAATTTTAGTTACCCAAGTTGATACCCTAGGGGTTAGGGGTCATTTTCAGCCCATTAAACACCTCTAAAGTCACCTATTAAAATTTGTGCAGATTTGAGACTTGTGTAGTTTTAGTTAACCTCTCTTCTTCCCAAACTTGTATTTAACTCCATTTATGGAGAAGGAAAGTGGGAAGAATGGAATGGAAGTTTCTTCCGCACTTTTGATTGGTTCCTATATTTTAGGAGGTTTTCCTTTATAGGAAGGATTTTAGGAAGAGCTTGAGTGTTCACCCAGTCTCTATTTTAGAGACCACTTTCAGAATTTGGAAGGAGCTTAGGAAGGGATTGCTTGGAAGGAGCTTAGGTAGGGATTGCTTGGAAGGAGAGCTTGTAATCATAAATTTCATATTCAACCTTAGGCTTGGATTAAGTTTGGCTTCTTTTAGTATAATTGTTTTTTGGACATGTATGTGAGCTTTGAGATCCGTTAATGGAGTCCTTATCTTTTTATGGTTTTTGCTTGAAAATTCTTGAAGTGTAAATTATTGTTTTTCATTTGTAAATTCATTTTTAAATGGTATTCTTCAAGGTACACTCATCCTAGGGAGGGTAGAGTAACCTTGAAGGGGGTAGTAGTAAGTGACCTAGGATTGTGTAGAGTCTCCCATTTGTGGAGGGATAAACATGGGGTTTCATGATACCCATGATGCCAAGTATGGTCTATGGGCACCTGGGGGCATATCGAGGTTTTTAGACTACATCTTGTGTAGATGGTCTTTCCAAGTCCATGTGTGGCTTGTTGTTTTGTACTTATACTATGGATTCTCATCCTGTTAGTCCACCACTACCCTTGTTTCAGGAAGGCCTCTTGGAGACCTTCCTCTTCTTTAAACCATGTCGGGATTTTTTTGGTGTTACGTGTTTGGGTGAGGTTTTTGTAAATGGTTTTGTGATACCTGTTTGTATCCCATTCTATTCTGGATCCCCTAGCTAGGGGTGACCTTGAAAAGGCCTAGGTTGGGAGGTGAGCCCCCGTGGTCAACCTCAAGCTATTAGGTACGCAGCTAGATGTTGGAGCTAACAAGATTCATATATGTTAAGAATTCAAAATTGGGAATTTCATTGTAACCTTGTTTTCCATTATAATGTTATTGTATTTATAATTAAATAAGGGTTAAATTCACAACTATTATGATATATATGGACATGACTATTTTTTGTGCATAATTAACTTTTTGGTCAACCCTTGGTCAAACCTGGGGCATTCACCTCGATTTGGGTACAAAATTAGTTTGTGTTATGTTTTAAACCTTAATAGATCATCCTTGGTCATATTTGGGCACAATAGACTTTTGGTCAACCCTTGGTCAAATCTAGGTCAAATGCCTTAGTTTGCATGCCCAAGTATTTCTTGTTAAGTTTTGAACCCCTTTAACTTTGTTGCACATATTTTAGTGCATGGTTGACTTTAGTCAGCTATCTCAATTTGTGTACCAATTGAAGCTTGCTATTTAGGGAACCTTGTAGGATAGTTTGGAAGCTGTTCAGTGAAGTTTGACTTTTGGTCAAACTTGGTCAACCTTCTCTAGTTTGACCCTTGTGCTATTTCTAGACCACTTAGACTTTTCAGTTATCTATTTTCCCTCTGCACCATTTTGTGTGCACATAGAAAACTTGTGCTATATAGTATTTTCTTCATAGTTATAGTTATATGTTTGTATTTGTTTAGTAGGTTTTAGAAAAAAAAATTATTGTGTTTTGCTCATCTTTTGGGCATCACAAGTATCAATGCAGTTGTAAATTCCCTTTGATGCCAAATAGTTGTCGTTGGCTTTCTAAACTATTTGCCAAATTTATTTTGTAATTTTATCCATTGAATAAACATTTATTTTTTGAACAATCTATTCGTTAAGCTTCCTATAAAGTACTCTCATACATTCATTGAATTCAAACCACTAGCATAATTGGTCATTCACCTGCATTATTTTCCCCCAATATTTTTATTTTATATACCTCATTGTATATTTTGCAATTTCATTCAATCTATCCTAGGAATATTTGATACTATATTTTTCATTCTACAGCTCTTGTGTAAGTCTTTCAATGTTATTTACTTTATCCAACTACATTTTTTTCTCATTATTTTTCCCTTTTTGTCTGATGGTCCAATTGGTTCTATATTTTTTTTATTGAGATAGTAACATTCTCCACCCTTTTTTATAATTATTCTAAAGAGGATCTTTCCTTATCAAATTTTTTGATGCTTTCAACCAATATTTACTTCACCTCATTCAGTTCTACCTTCATCTGTTCATTCTATGTCATTACAAGTGTAGAGGAAGAATTTTTTATCCTTTTCAAAAATTCACCGCTCTTGTTATCTATTGCTTTCCTCTTTGCTTTCTTATTTACCAAGTCTTCCTGTAAATTATCTATTTGTCTCACCAACTTATTTTTCTCTCTCTAGCTTGAGCAATGATGTGAGGACCACTTTGTTGGTCTTTCTTGACACATTAATTTTGTCCACATTTTAAATTTGGAAAAATCCAGTTGGATGATGCTAACGTGAAATTGAAAGGGATATATATAACTCTTTGGTAGATTTTCCTTTTTTATTTGGGGGTAAAGGAACCATGTACTCTATCATTTATTTGTTTTGGTAATATGCAGGAAATACCATATTCAATGTAGGTTGTTCCTCTAAAGTTGTTGGCACAAAAATATTCATTATCTTCTTATTTTCTTTATTCATATTTTCTCTATTCAAAAATTTATCAATGAAACCATTGTAATGAAAATCAAGGGTTGCTAACACAATTAAGTATTTGCATGGTGAAATAGAACTTGAAGTAATTTTGGTGCATCCTCCTATAGATGTGGTTGAAAATAATGCATTTTAACAATTAACAATTCCCATTCATAATCATGTCCCACTATCACCTACAAATGGAGTTATTGGACTCTTTTGAGGGGTTTGGTCTAAATCTACAAATAATAACTTTGTAGTGGAATTGGAAATTGATGGATTTAGAATTGTAGTCATCATTTTTTTCATAACCTTTTGCTTCTTCACATTTCCTTTATCACTGGGATCCTATATAGTATCTTCTACTACTAGCCTTTGTAGATCCCTATAGTTTTGTTAGCTATCAGTGTCTTTCACTTAGTCATTATCTAGGCAATGTTGGTCAATCATCACTGCAACCGAGTCATCATGTATAGGCCAAATCATGTAATGTACATTTTACCAAGTAGTAGTCACTACCAAGTAAACCAATGGTCACCAAGTACTTTTCTATTAGCCGAGTTATCTTTTGCCGAGTTATGTAAATAAGACAATGTTGAGCTCCAAAGTATAAAGAACAGTGAATGCCGAATGCCAGAGATATCAAGTGTCGAGCAAGCCAGAATTAACATATGTGTTTGTTATGGCACAAACACTAAGGTAAACTGGTTTGGCCGACATTCATATTTTGTTTACTTTTTGTTGAGGAAATCACGAAGGTTATTACACTTCTATTTTGTAATCATTGATCCCTATGCAACACATGGAGCCAATTAGAATTAGGGAAAGGTTAGGTGGCAAAATGAGTTAATCTAGATTGTAGATCTCAAATCTTGTAGGAATTTAGTTGTCTATATAAGATGAGATCTGAACCCTAATAGTGTGTGTGTGGATGTGAAAGGGTTGAGAGGTATGAAAAGAAAAGAGAGAATATCTTGAGATCAGTGAAGTATTCTGATAGAGTTTAGTGACCAAGTGAAAAAAAGTAAAGCAGTGAAGGATAGAACAGAGATATATTTGATAGATAAGATCAAATCAATACTGGAAGGAGAAGATCTCTAATCAGCATACAGTGCAAACCGAAGGATTAGGAACTGAGACATTCTAACAAGTTTATCATGGTAAATCTCTTAACAGAGTGGTTTTAACAAACCTTATTTAATCTCTTTATCGAGTGCTTACTTAGTTGTAAGTCTTAAATCCTTTTGTAAGGTAGATTGTATAAGTCTTTAAGCTCTTAATAGGGCAGACTCCTCATAGGGTAGATCATATTTTGTGAACAAATTTGTAGCCCTAATAGGAAAACTTTATACTGTAGTAGTGAAGATTTGTGGGTGTCATCCCCACCCCAGTTTTACCTTTCAAGGGTTTCTGGGTAACCAAAATTACTGTGTTATGAGTACTTTCATGAATGTTGTTTCATTTATTAGTTTCATTACATTAATGAAGTTTGTGATAAAGCTATGCAGGTTTTCAGTAATGTTAAAATGGATCAATAGGTGATATCTAATTCACTCCCCCTCTTAGCCTAACATTTCCCAATAGATTTCCAAAAATTGGTATCAGAGATCTAGGGTTTTTATAGAAACTCTAACCACTTGTGAAACAAAGATCTTTAGATGGACGTTTATAAGTTGGGAAAAAATATAGAGAATCAAAAGATTGATGTTCAGCTTGCATTACAACAACTTGAAGTGGCTAGAGGAGAACTCAAGAAATCTTTAAGCAGAAGAAGAGAAATGGCTATTCAGCAAAATGAATCTCAATGTCAAGAAGAAGATACTACTAGACTATTTGATAATGGGAACTCTATAGAAAGTGACAAAGCCATAAAAGAGATACTGGAGAAAAATAACATACTAAATGAGGACATAAGCAATATGAAGAGAGAACAAGAAATTCAATCTTTTAGACTCTGTGAAGTAGTTGAATAGAAAAAGAAAGTTAAAGAAGACAAGATAATGGCTGAAGAAGACAAAAGACAAATATCAATGAGACTTGATGAAAGGAAAAGTGACATGCAAAGATTGACTAATAATCAACTAAACATGGTAAATCAACTGCTACTGGTTAACCAAGAATTGGGTAGGAAAGATGTGGAGCTCACCAATCTGAGGTTAAAAAATAATCAACTAAGGAATGAACTAAGATCTGAAAAGGAAATAAATGAAAGGATGAACAAACCTAATGATGCTGCAAGATACTTTGAAGAATTGTTAAGGTCACCTAGAAGATCTAGTGATAGACCTGGACTTGGACTAAATGAGAAATCGTCATCTACTGAGGAAAGAGAATCATCAAAGAATGGAGAGAAAAGGAATGTTAAACCAAAGAACAAGCCTACATGCCATCACTGTGGAAAGCCACAACATACAGCTAACATTTGTAGAGGCAAGCATGGTAAGTCTGATCCTAAACCTAAATTTAATGGAAATTGTTTTAACTGTAAGAAACTTGGACATCAGGCACAAGAATGCAGGTCTAAGGTTAGCAATCCACATATCTCGCCATAATTCCAAGGACAATATTTCAACTATCAGAACTATGGACATAGAGCATTTGAATACAGATCAAAACCTAAATGGTCATCAAATGAATAGAATAAGTCACCTAAGAAGGGTAACACATACAACTAGGATTATAACACTTGGTACAATTGTCATTATTGTGGAAAATATGGGCATATTGGAGAAAATTGTTTGAAGACTCATTTTAGAATGAAATCTAAAAGTTGGATGAATGGAAGTATGGTATGCTACAAATGTAACAAGATAGGTTATCTAAAGAAAGAGTGTAGATCACCCATACCAAACAATGATCAAAGAAAGAATGAAGATATCATTGAGAAATTAAGAAATCAGATGAACAAAACTTGGGAGAAGAAAGAAGGAAGCACTAGTGAAGCCAGTACATCTTAGGTCACCCAATCTGATGGATCAAGTGATCACACTACTTCAAACTAAGCAAAGTAGCTATGTTTGGAACTGAGTCTTACAATATTTTATCCTATATCAGTTCCTAACATATGTTGAGAAAAAGTCCATATCTACATAGATAGAGATGCATTAGGACACATTTGAGAAATGTGGAACAATTCATTTTTGATGTTGAGCATTAGTGTTTTAGTCTGAAATGATAGAGTTATCAAAGTATGCCAAGCACCTGTGATAGTTGAGATGTGATGAACATCGAGCTATAACCAAATGGTTGTATCGATCGAGCTTGTGTTAGTTGAGCTTAACATAAAATTGCTGAGATAGTTGTTTCTCACCTAAAATGTGTACAGAACATTTATTAAGCCCTAATTTGACCGTTTGAAATCTATAAAGCGGGATGTTATCATTCATTTCATTTCTCTAGTGAATTGAAAATTTCTTTGAGCAATTCAGAGAGTGTGTAACCTGTCTATTTTAGAGCTTAAGGGTGATTTCAAAATCTTCACAGTGTGCCATCAAGAAATCATTTGTAGAACACTTACGCAAAGGTACCCTACTGAGTAAAATATTTTTTGGAGAATTTGTAGTTGAGATAGATGGCATCATCTTCATCTATTGCAATGAAGAAACAAGAGAAGGAGGTTTTTAATGTTTAGTTAGTAAGGAATGAGGTGTGTAAGCCACAAAAGTTTCAAGTCATCCCGAAGAGCATGATTAAGGGAGATCTTAATGGTGCTCTATCATCAGCTTTGAAAAATGTTTTAATGGTAAATGACATTAGGTCATGCTACATGTGCAAAATTGGAGGGATTGGTGACTATGAAATCAGGGAAGCATATGATAAATTGTGTAGCAACGAGGTGTTGAAGTCAGAACACCAGAAGGTTGCCGAACAAGGGTTAGTTCAGCCCCTTGATTTTCCACAAAATTTCAAAGTGGATTGGATTAAAATTGTACTAAGTAGAGTACACAACATCCAAATTTGGCTAGAGGATGGACCAATTCTGATCACAAAAGACATGATTCACTGGGTAACTGGATACCCTAAACTCCCTGGTAATAAAATAATGAGATGTTTAAGCAAGGAGGAGATTCAGGAAAACACTTAGACGGTATGGAATAAGCATAGAATGACAATCTCCACTATCACTGATCTAGAGATTGAATTTTCAATGAGAGTAATTTGTCACAAATTCTATCAGTCTATTCAGTTGGACAGCATCCCATGCATGACAATGGATCAAGCTTGGAAAATCATCAAGAAGGATCATACCAGTGACCTCGCTGAGATCCAACTGACTCAACTTGTAGAGATCCTTACTTCTATCCAAAAAGTGAAGAATTCTATGTGTAAGTTCGGTTCCCTACCTGTTTGTCTATTCGTTTACATTCAGAAGTGTTTTCCTACTATTGGTGGAGTAGTTTGGGATAAGAATAGGCCAATCATAGTTCAAATTAATGAGTTTATTAGTCAAATAGGAGAGAATTTTAAGGGTGTAATGAAAAACTACTTTGTAGAATTCAAGAAGAAAATAAGAAAGAGAAGTAGGATTCTTGTATCTCTAGTTGAGAAGTACAAGTAGGACATTTGTTTCTTAGTAGATATTGACTTCACATATGCACACACTTTATTGAGGGTATCATGGCTAATGTTGTTACCTTATGAGGTTAATATTGATGAGACCATAACAACAATTAGAGCCTTGTTAGATGAGGAAGTAGATAAGAAGGCTCCCTACTTTGGCACATATGAGGAGGTTAAGACCAAGATAACCATGGGATTGAAGTCTGCTACCATGGAGAGAAAGAGGAAAAAGATAGTGAAGAACCTAGTGAAAATGATAGGAGAGAGAGAGGTAGAAGCACCTCTTGGACTGACACAAGGACTGGGAGAAGACAAATCAAGTGAATCTAGTGAAAGTGAAGAAGAGGATAAAGTAGTGGAGAAGAAAGGAAAGAAGCTAGTAATTGCCAAGCCTATGAGCAAGAAAATAAAAAAACCTAAGGCTATTTCATCACCTATTCTTAGGCCAAGAACAAGGGCAGCCTCTATAGCTCTATCTACCAAGCCACAAAAGAAAACCCTTGCATTAGGGAAAAGGAAAATGGTTCATCCTAGGGCAGTGTCGAGCTAGACAAGTTAGAAGCCTATGAGGAAACTTATATAGGAGAAAGATGATGATGAAACAAAGAGTGATGAAGAGATTAAGAATAAGTTACTAGTATAGAGGAAAACATCGAATGTGGATGAAATATACCACACCATCAAGATCATTGTTGGACTCGCAGGTTTGAAACAAATAAGATTTGAGAGCATCAGCATAGGAGATAAGGAGAACATTGAAGAAGCTATACTTGAGATGCTCTGCACTTTCAAGATGCTACCAATACAAATGGTGAAATTGATCCCTAATGATTTATACGAGAGAGTTGCATAGAAATAGGAATTTTCCATAATGACCAAGAAGCAGGTAAGGAAACGTAAATTAGCTCAAGTTGCACCAGATCTATTCCCTACTAGTATTCAGGAAGTTGTGGAATAGTACAGGAATAGATTTGATCCTAAGCTCAAAGCTTACTCTATCCTTCAACACAAGGTTGAGGATGTTGTTCAAGAAAGTCTTAGGACTTGGAAGATTATTTTTGGTCTGTTAATTAACAAAAGTGCACAACAGGAAGCTAGCACATCTAAGGGTGTTGAGCTAGATGATAAAGAAGACATAAAAGATCCACATATTCAGGAGAAAGAAGCTCCCAAGGAAGAAAAATGTTAGAAGTTACTAGAAATAACTATTGTTGACATCACTGAGGATACCCCAATGAATAATTAGGTATTGACCAAGGAAGACATACAAGTCAAGGAAGCACATGATACATCTTTACTAGGAAGTAACACTGTGCTATTAAAAGTTATGGATTATCCAAAAATTGATGACACATCAACTGTGAACACAACCCTTGTCAACCAGTCAGCAACTGCACTTTAGTCTACATCTACCAAGGAGTCACAACAAGAAAAAGCAGATCAGTCTACACTAGTAATTGTAAATTCTCATGTAGAGGATATGGGAAAAGAAGAGAAGGTCACAGGTATCGACATCCAAGAGACTAAGGAGAAAGAGGCAATAAAATCTCTTGTATAGATGCCGAGTGGGAATACATTGAAGAAGAAGGCACAAAAAAGAAGGTGAAAAATTCTACACCTAAGGTGACACTCAAAGAAGTTATTATGATTTTAAAATGGGACACAGATAACATATCATATGAATTGATACAGATATTGTAAGATTTACTAAAGATGAAAAGAAGATAGGAAGAATTGAGAAGGGAACATCAGCAAAATAAAGTTCTTCATGAGATAAAAGGTATATTCATTGATGCTTTTGACATGACTGATGTTAATGACTCTAACTCCATACTAGAACAACTTTTCCACATAGTCAAGAAAGTAATAGATGATGAGAGAAAAGTGAATGATAAGTTGTTGCAGTGGTTAGAAAGGAAATTTGAGACAAAGGTACTAAACAAGGTCTCTACTGAGATAGCAGTAAAGCATGTAGAACTTTCTACCCAAATATCAGGCTCAGAAGGAGTTGTACTTAATGCACAATATTTGTACAAGAAACTATGAAATGTAGAAGAATTTACCAAGGATAACTAGGAGCTGGTAGATAAACTAAGACTAGATATAAAGTCTATCGGTCACTCATTGAGTTTGGATGCAACTACCAACTCTTTTCACTACGTTGAGCTTCTACATAGTCAAGGAAGGATAGCCAAGTTGATGACTAATGATGGTAAGATAAGGGCTCATCTACTCTCTATTCAAACAATGTTGACACCTCACCTGGAGGTCATCCAAAGAGATTTGGCTAAGGCTAAGGAAATAATATAGAAAGATCCTCATCTTTCTACTATTGAGATCCTAGTTGACCTAGCTACCGAGCTAGAAGTGCAATCTAAGGTTCTGAAGTTTGCAACATCTGGTTAAGAATCTGCATTGTATATGGTTATGATGCTTCACAAACCATTTTTGAAGAAACACTTTAAGCTTCCTACTAACAAAGAAATCAAACGTGCCAAAAACAAGGGGAAATAATCAAATGACATATCAAGTACATAGGGAGGTAACAGAATCAAAGAGCAGAAGCAGAACAGAATGGTATGATATACTTAGTTTTATATATGTATATATCTTAGGGGGAGTATTATGTTAGTACTAAGTACTCTTGTAAATGTATTGTAAATGTCATGACAAAGTGTTTTTTCCACTAAAGTCAAAAGGTGAGATTGTAGATCCCTACAATTTTGTTGTCTATTAGTGTCTTTCACTTAGTCATTATCTAGGCAATGTTGGTCAGTCATCACTGTGACTAAGTCATCTTGTATAGGCTGAGTCATTTTGTATAGGTTGAGTCATGTAATGTACATTTACCAAGTAGTAGTCATTGCCGAGTAAACCAATGGTCATCAAGTACTTTTGTATTAGCCGAGTCAGCTTTTGCCAAGTTATATAAACAAGACAATGCCAAGTGTTGGAGTATAAAGAATAGTGAATGCTGAATGCCAGAGATATCGAGTGCCAAGAAAGCTAGAATTAACATAAGTTTTTTTAATGGCACAAATACTTAGGTAAATTATTTTGGCCGACATTCATATTTTGTTTACTATTTTTTGAGGAAATCATGGAGGTGATTACGCTTCTATTTTGTAATCATTGATCCCTATGCAACACATGGAGCCAATCAGAATTAGGGAAAGGTTAAGTGGCAAAATGAGTTAATCTAGATTATAAATCTCAAATCTTGGAGGAATTCAGTTGTCTATATAAGATGAGATCTAAACCCTAATAGTGTGTGTGTGGATGCGAAAGGCTTGAGAGGTATGAAAAGAAAAGAGAGAATATCTTTAGATCAATGAAGTATTCTGATAGAGTTTAGTGACTGAGTGAAATAGAGTAAAGAAGTGAAGGATATAACATAGATATATTTGATAGATAAGATCAAATCAATACTAGAAGGATAAGATTTGTAATTAGCATATAGTGCAAACTGAAGGATCAGATACTAAGATATTCTATCAAGTGTATCAAGGTAAATCTCTTAACAAAGTGGTTTTAATAGACCTTATTTAATCTCTTAACTGAGTGCTTACTTAGTTGTAGGTCTTAAATCCTTTTGCAAGGTAGATTGTTAAGTCTTTAAGCTCTGAATAGGGCAAACCCCTCATAGGGTAGATCATATTTTGTGATAAAATTTGTAGCCCTAGCAGGCAAACTTTATACTGAAGTAGTGAAGATTTGTGGGTGTCATCCCCACCCCAATTTTACCTTTCAAGGGTTTTTGGGTAACCAAAATTACTATGTTATGATTACTTTCATGAATGTTGTTTAGTTTATTAGTTTCATTACATTGATGAAGTTTGTGATAATGCTATGCAAGTTTTTAGTAATGTTAAAATGGATCAATAGGTGATATTTGATTCACTTGCCCCCCCCCACCTCTCAGCATCACATTTCCCAATAGATTTCCAATAGCCTCTTGTTAGAGATTTCTTGTTGTTGCACTTGTTCACCACAACTAGTACTTGTATCCATACCATCCCCACCACTAGTGGTAGTAGTTGATTCACCACCATGTTTTGGTTCTAATTGTTCACCACAAATACTAGTAGTGTATAAACTATCCCCACCAATGTGAGTATCACTTGATTGACTAAAATGTTCTATTTGTGATGGAATATGAGTGTCTAGATAGTCTATATTTGAAGCTCTAACAAAATGAGGTACAAGTGTAACATTAATACCTTTTCTTGTTGATTTAAATCTAATAACCAATTGTTCACTAGGTTTTCTTAGAGCTTATACTAATAGTGACATCCAAGGGCCTTGTCCTTTAGGCTCTAAAAAACCACCTTCATAGCCCACTTTTTCCAGTATTATTTTTTATTGAGGTAAATATAGCTTTTGAAGGGACCTCAAAATCCTATACAAAATGGTCACAAAAGATATTCAAATATGCCCTTTAAGAAAAATAGAGCAAGACCAAAGTGAGGGTTCTACCATAGGCACCCGCAACCTAGATGAAATAATGCATGGAATAATATTCATGCAAACCCAGGCTAAAGAAAAAACAAAATCTAGGATTTTCCTTTAGCACCCTTCTGATGTTTCTAATTAAGGTAACAATAGGTTTTGAAGGGACCCTAAAACCCTATACAATACTGGAACTTAAGATAAAATAATAAGAGTTTCATAAATACAATAATCCAGCCAAAAAAAAATCTCGGACACTCCAAGTCTCTCACAAAAAACTAAGAGTTTCCATTACCTCCCTTCTTTTGGGAGGAGAGAGTCATATCAAATTATAGAGATGACTTTTTATGATGTTTACCAGTAACTAGGGTCCATCCCTCCTCTACCAACGAAGCCTTCTCTCGACAGTCTTGAGAGGAAGGTTTGAAGAGAGAAGCAAAAGAAGTCTAGACAAAACCAACAAAGGAACCTACCTCCATATGCAAGGGAGAAACACCAAGTCTAGATTTCTCCATAGCAATAGAAAGACCAGTCGAAGCAAAAATAGCTAGAGAGAATCTAGCAAACCCAACATGAAAAAAACTAGTAGAAAAAAGCCCTATAAACTGTCCAGCACCATAGCTACCAGCAAAAGTGATAGTAGACCCATCAAGTCCAAAACCAATAAGAGGAACATCAGTAGAAGAAGAATTACTAGGAGCATTAAATCCAGTAGGAATAGTACCAGCAGATTGTTCAATGGACCCAACAAGACTAGAACCAACAAGAAGATTCCCAAAAATAATAGATTTACTCAGAGAGATACCATTAGACACAATAGAAACAATGCCAGCAGAAGAAACACCAGTAGACTAAAAAAATTCAGAACTACCAGTAGTGGTGATAGTAGATCCCAAAGGAATAGTTCCTACCAGAGGAACATCCTCAGGACCAACATTCTCTGCAAGATCAATATTTTTCTTAACTACTGTATAATGATCAGAAGAAGCCCCCTTCCACCAACAAGAAAACCTTTTGTTCTTAGTCCTCTATAATCCGCATTGGGTTTCCAAGTGACATGTTTTAAAATACTTCCTACATTTGGAAGGGAGCCCTTCATAGTCTAGAGTTTGAATCCAGGAAGTCTTTGAGTAATCTAACTTAATCTTTTTTGGTAACCCCTTAGAGATATCTATCTCTAGTAGTAAACACACATAAGTTGAGTACATAATATCAAATGACTCTTCATCCACCATCAGAAAGTCTCCAAGAGCCTCTCCCACTAGTTCAAATAGGGAGTCAACCCAAAAATGAAGGGGGAGATAGGGGAGCCTCACCCAAATCGGGATCTTGTTAAAGATTTCAGAAGAGGGAGAAAAATCAGGAAACCAAGGTTTCATAACCAACATATAATGATTATCCCAAGAAAAAGAGTGATTGCACACAATCAACTTCCTATCTTCAGCATTATCGAATTTAGTAATAAAAAAACCCCTAGCCATAGAGAAAATATGAATAATACCAAAAATAATAGGTTCTCAATGAGTAGAGATCCACTGGTGCAAATCAGAAAGGCTCGGCCACAAACTGAAGAAGCGACAAATCACACCACAAGAAGAAAAGTTGGAGGATGCACACTCAATATCTTCCACCACTTCTTCATCCAAGGAAATCCAGATAGGGTTCGAGACAAGAAGAGGTCCCTTAGTAAAACCCAAACCACTAGCAATTCTAACCCCACTAGAGTGAGTGGTTAAGGCCCCCGTTGAAACCATACCTGCATACAATAATGTCCCCTTAGGCACTCCAGCACCACCAAGAGGAACAAAACTAGATATCAAACCCCCCACAGACCGTGAAACACTCACAGACTGCAAAGTTCCAGTAGTTAGTAAGGGATTAGTAGAGGAGCCATAAGAAGGGGAAACCCCAATAGTAACAACTAATCTCCAAATAGAGTATGGCTGAATTGGCCTGAAAATGCTATAAATACTCCACTTTTGTAGACTAATACTCCTCTTCATCAGTCTGCTACTTTATTTATTTCCCAATTTTTCCCTTTAATCAATGCGAGAAAGAAGAGAAAGTGCCCAATGGGTATGACACAAACATCATGTGCCACCCAACTAGGGAAGTATGTTGATAATTTTCAAAATTAAATTATGTATGCTAAAATCTATAACTGATCTTACATCTGATCCTACTTTAATATTTTCCTGACAACAATAACTATTCGATTGTAATATTCAAGTTAAATACTTTGAATGCAGAACATTAATCCTACTAACAACAATTTGATTGTACTATTTTGGATGCAAAAAATTAAATGTTATGGTGATACACTTATGATGATTTCATCTCCAAGCTAACAAGAATTTTAAGAATCTAAGATTTGTTAAACTGCTCATGTTATTAAATTCCTATGCAAACGTGATCTAAGAGGTATTGATTTGGAATTGATCAAACATAATATTTTGAATAATAAAAATGTTAAATGTCGTAGTTATTAGGTATTTGTCCACCACTCCTAAGGTAATTTTTTAATATTTTGTGTTCCTATTTTGTTTATTATTTTATATTATAAAATTTTATATTATAAAATTTTATATTATAATTTAATTATAGAGTATATTTTAAAAAATTAAATTAAAGTGAATTTGCAATCATAAGAATTTTTTATCTATAAGTTTTTTTCTTATATTATATTATATTTTTTATAAAGTAATTTTTTTAACACATAATAATAGAGGACACAATTTTAATTTATATAAAATCATTTATTTAATAGAAAGTAAAAAATATTAAATATTTTTTCGAGTAATGAATGGTTGATTTTAAAATTTGACCTTAGATTAATAAATTTTATGAAATATTTAATATTTATATTAATTTAAATAACATTAAAGTTTTTATTATATTTTAAAAGAAAAATATTATTGATTTTTTTTATTAATTAAAAATTAAAATTAAAATTAATTTACAGTTTCATCATTTAAATTTATTAACAATTTTTAAGATACTAAACATTTATAATAAATTTAACTTTAATTTTGTCAATTTCATTTACTTATTGATGATAAATAGAAATGTTTTACATAGTTGTCTCCAATTTATTTCTTTATCAATTGTTTAATTTAGAATATCAAGGATATTTTTGATTTATCAAAGTAACTTAATTAGTTTTGCCTCTTTTGATCAGTTGGTTTCTGTATGGTAGAATTAAATTCAACTTGATTAATTCACAATAATAATATTACAACTAAGCATGTTTATATAAGGTATAAACACATTTGTTTGCCAAGTAATTTGAATTATAACCAAGAATTGGAAGAACGGGAACTAGAACTAGAGCCAGCATGAAAAAGAAGATGGTTTCTCTTCCTAAAGAGTTGGTGAATCTTAAAGATTCAATTCAGAAGATCTAGACTTTACAAAAGGTTGTCGAGGACTCCCTTAATCTGTTGGACTAATTTCTTGGGCTAGTAGTCCCTTTTTGTTGTCTACTAATAGTTTTGTGTGAGGTTGTATCTTCTTTTTGGTTGGTGGTAACTTGTGTTGATCTGTCTATCTTTTAAGTTGTTTTGTGGGTCTTCCTAGCTCATTGTTCTAGTATTGCTTATCTTTTTTGTAGCTTGTAAAGGGCTTCGAGGCCCCTTCAAAACTTGATTTTACCTCAATCAAAAACAAAGAATTGGATGCATATGACTTTGTAGCCCTGAAAGAAGGCATTCAACTTAATTATTCTATGGTTGTTGCTTATATTGATTACATGGTTGAAATTTTTTAATGGTGATAAAATTTGTATTTATCTGATAACTAATTCACCCTCCCCCCCCTCTCAGTTATCTTGGTAGACTTTACTTTCTAACATCATCATTGTCTAGCAAAGAATCCTCTAGAAAAGACTTTCTTTTGCGGCCCGTAGGGTTCTTTGAGGAGGAAGCATTTCCCTTAATCTGACCTTTCCCTTTTTTACTAAGGTTGGAAGTAGTATCCTAAGAAGACTCGAAAACAAAATCTGGCAGGGTTACCAAGAGGATTTTCCTGAACATCTTTTATGCTAGCATTAAGGGAATTCAATAAGTAATAATGAAATGAAAATTTTTCCCCATAACAGAAGTGATTCAAGATCACGAAATGATACCCATAAACACTAGAGAATCTTCCATCAAGAGTAATGTATTGTATAATAGCAAAGAGGACTCTACATCAAACCTTCTTGATAATAGTTAGAGAATAGTAGATCTTTTTTTTTCTTTTAACCAGGTGAACCTTTTCATCATCCTCCTTGGGGAATTTATTGATTGTCGCTTCATTGAGATGCTTGTCTCTGTAAAATTCTAGCCCTTCCTTGGAGAGACCCGTGACTTCCTCTATGATGTCCTCTATAATTTTAATGGTCGAGCCCCCAAGCACAATCTTTCTATTTCTCCAGTTTTGATAAAATAGTTTGTAATTGTAGAGTCTTGTCAAGCCCACCTTTCTTGAGAAGACTCTAGACTTTTTCCTTATTTTTACAGCTCTCGCAAGATGCCAATTCAATTCTCTTCCTAGTCCCACCCATATTAGAGCACAAGCACCCATTCTCAGAAATGGTCTTCAAATTGTAAACCAGTAGATAGCTTCCCTTAATCCAATATAAAGCCCATAAAATGACTAAACAGACCTAAAAAGTGTGCTGAAAGAAATGCCATAAATGTCCAAACAGGAGTTGATGTCATAACACTAATGTGGAAATAAATTCCTCTGGCTAGATTTCATCATTAAAATTAGTGGTTTGAGCTCTGTGGGTACGATCAAATTAGCAACATCTTGACATTGTAAAAAATGGCCAGCTCACTACTCCATTCCATAATATCATTGGTGCTAACTGCTTCATTAGCTAATCCATCAACCACCATATTGATTTGTTGGTACCCATGGGAAATACAACATGCTTCAAAATTATTAATAATAACTTTAGCCATTGTGATAGTATTATTGATAGTCCATGAAGGGGTAATAAAACCTTTAAGGCAATTGATGATGTTACTAGAGTCACCCTCAATCCAAACCTTAGAAAAATTACATTCTTTAGCAAGTTTGATTGAGTAGTATGCCGCCATGTGGCTTCAGCCATGTGACTGGATTGGACACCAATGGGATACATAGTAGTAGCTCTAAGGGTCCCTTTATCATCATAAATACCTCCACCACAACCCACTTTTCTAGGGTTACCTTTCAAATCACCATCAAAATTGATCTTAACCCATCCTCTAGGGAAAAAACCCCAAACCGCTTCCTCCCTAGGGTTAGAGATCTTTCCCTCGGTGTCATTCATATTCAGCCTCCACTAATAGAAGATATCTTTTTAAAAGAGAGATAGAGGTAGGGAGAGATCCATCTGCACATTAATATTTTCCAAGATAGGCCTTCTAATTTTGAAATCAACAACATCTGGGTAGAGTTTTGAATCACAAAAGATCTTGTTGTTCCTCTCTTTCCATATGCCCCAGAGAGTATGGGGAAGAATAAAAGACAAGTGGATTTTTAAGGACTTCCCACTAAAAGGACATCACCAAATCATAAAGAGGTCTGGGAGGCTACCAAGAAAAATTGAGCATAATGAAAAAGAAGAGAGAATCTTTGACCAGATAGAGATAGTAAAGGGACAATAGATGAAAAGGTGAGCCATTGTTTCTTGATCCTGGTTATAGAGAGAACATATATTGGTAAAATAGAAACCCCAATGACACAAATTATCAATAGTCAAAATTTTATTCTAAAGGGAACACCAAAGGAATAGATTCACCTTAGGGGTAAGATTCTTGATCCAGGCATGGGCCTAGCAAGGGATCAAATCCACCTTAGGGGAAAATAAAGAGACCGCTGAAGAAATAGAGAAAACACCCAAAGGATTGTCTTTCCATATAAGAATATTAGGTTTATCTTGTGAAATAATCACAACTCTTAGAGCATCTTGAGTGGGGGCAAAATCTTGACTAAAATCTTTGGGATTCACCCACTTATCGTCCTACCAATAATGAGAAACTAGATGACCATAAGAATCCTTTCAATTTTGAACAAAAGGAGCAAGGGAAAGAATAGTGTTTAGAGGATAATTGAGAAACCTGGGGTCTTCCCAAAAGTTAATACTTAACCCATTTTCAACTCTCCAAGAAAAAACTCTGGACAAATGAGTGGCTAGTTTGGATCACATGATTACATATGTTTGATCTCAAGGGAGGATCAGGGTTCTCCTTAAAGGATATGAGAGAAGGATAGTTAATAAGATATTTTTGGTGCCAAATAGAACTCCATTCCCCCTTGTCATGAAAAACCCTCCAAATCTTTTTATAAAGAAGAGCATTGTTCAGCATTCTTAACCTATTGAGACCTAGACAACCCCAAGAGTAGGGGCTAAAGACTTTATCCCAGGCAATTAGAGAAAGTCTTTTTTTATCCTCCACACCAGACTAGAGAAAATTTCTCAAAATCTTCTCAATAACCTCAACAACTTTAGAGGGGATTCTAAAAAGGCTCGAGGCATAAATAGGGATTCTCTAGAGAGAAGATTTTAACAGTTGAAGCTTGCCCACCAAGCTTAAGAGGGAACCCTTCCACCCAACCAGTTTCTTATTGAATTTATCCACTAGAGAGTTCCAAAAAATCTTGAAAGCTTTCAGGCCTAGGGGAAGACCCAAATAAAGAGAAGGGAGAGAGGAAATCTGGCAACTAAGGATAGCAGCAATTCTATTTGTCTGAACTCTGGAGTATTGATAAAGAAAAGAGAACTCTTGTCCCAATTAATAAGATGACCTGAAGTAGACCTATAACAATTAAGAGAAGCTTTAAGTACTTTAGCCTCTTTGATAGTCAAAAGACCCATAAGGATAGTATCATCCACAAAATATTCATGAGCACAAGTGAGATTACACGACGAAGGACTAAGGCCTTTCAAATGACCTGACTTAATCAATTTGTTAAGATATTTGTTTAAGTTGTCCGCCATGATAACAAAAAGGATTGGAGAAAGGGGGTCATCCTACCTTAGGCCTGTAGAAGCTTTGAAAAAGGTAGAGTGGGGTCCATTAATCAGAACAGAGAAAGTCATAGTAGAGATCAGTTGAAAGACCAACCTAAGGACCTTGGAGCTAAATCCAAAGGCAGCAAGAACTCTCAAAAGAAAAGACTAGTCCACATGATCATAAGCCTTAGAAAGATCAAATTTCATCAAAAACCCCTATTTCTTGGAGGAGGAAAGAGAATTAATATTCTCATGAACAACCAAGATAGAATCTAAGATCTGACACCTAGGGATAAAGCCATTCTCCTAGGAGGGATAAGATCTAGGAGGAGAGACAAAAGATGTGAAGTTAATGCAGGAGCATCTTGGGTGTAAGAGAAATCTTGCATCACCCAAAAATATTTTTGGTTTCTTTTCAATAAGGGCTATCTTGGGCAGAGCTGCTAGTTATGGAAACTTACTATTTTTAGTAAGTTGGTCTTACAATCTCAAAATGTTTTGATTTCACAAGTGGAGGTTCCTTATAGACAAATCAGCCTACCAGTTGAGTTTCATTGTCACGTCATCTGTATATGTGAAGTTATTGAGGTTTTTGGGTATGAAATCTTTGAGCTAGATTTTGAAGGTCTTAGAGGCTCGGGATCGCGATTGACCCCCGACTAATTGGAGCTTGCGTGAGTCAAGCATAATAGATGGGATCCTACCATTTTAAAAAAGTGTTTATAATAGAAAATCAAAGCTACAATTAGAAAGTTATGGCCTCCCATTCATAATCATGTCCCACTATCACCTACAAATGGATTTACTGGACTGTTTTGAGGGGTTTGGTCTAAAGCTACAAACAATAACTTTGTATTGGAATTGGAAATTAATGGATTTGGAATGGTAATCATCATTTTTTTCATAACCTTTTGCTTCTTCACATTTCCTTTATCACTAGGATCCTACATAGTATCTTCTACTACTAACCTCTTGTTAGAGATTTCTTGTTGTTGCACTTGTTCACCACAACTAGTACTTGTATCTATACCATCCCCACCACTAGTGGTAGTAGTTGATTCACCACCATGTTTTGGTTTTTATTGTTCACCAAAATACTAGTAGTACATAAACTATCCTCACCAATGTGAGTATCACTTGATTGAATAAAATCTTCTATTTGTGATGGAATTTGAGTGTCTAGATAGTCTATATTTGAAGCTCTAACAAAATGAGGTACAAGTGTAACATTAATACCTTTTCTTGTTGATTCAAATTTAATAACTAGTTGTTCACTAGGTTTTCTTCAAGCTTATACCGATAGTGACATCAAGGGCCTCATCCTTTAGGCTCTAAAAAACCACCTTCATAGCCCATTTTTTCTAGTATTATTTTTGATTGAGGTAAATACAAGTTTTGAAGGGACCCCAAAACCCTATACAAAATGGTCACAAAAGATATTCAAATATTCCCTTTAAGAGAAACACAGCAAGACCAAAGTGAGGGTTTTACCATAGGCACCCACAACCTGGATGAAATAATGCATGAAATAATCTTCATGCAAACCCAAGATAAAGAAAAAACCAAATCTAGGATTTTCCTTTAGCACCCTTATGATGTTTTTGATTAAGGTAACAACAAGTTTTGAAGGGACCCTGAAACCCTATACAATACTGGAGCTTAAGATAAAACTATAAGAGTTTCATAAATACAATAGTCCAGCCAAAACAAAAGCCTAGACACAACAAATCCCTCACAAAAAACTAAGATTTTCCATTACCTCCCTTCTTTTGGGAGCAGAGAGTCATATCAGATTGTAGAGAGGACATTTTATGATGTTTACCAGTAACTGGGGTCCATCCATCCTCTACCAAAGAAGCCTTCTTATGCCAATATTGAGAGGAAGGTCTCAAGAGAGAAGCAAAAGAGGAAGTCTGGAGAGAACCAACAAAGGAACCTATCTCTATATGCAAGGGAGAAATACTAGGTCCAGATTTCTCTGCAACAATAGAAAGACCAGTCAAAGCAGAACTAGTTGGAAGGAAGCTAGCAAACCCAACATGAATAAAACTAGTAGAAAAGACCCCTATAGATTGTCCAACACCATAGCTACCAGCAAAATTAATAGTAGACCCATCAAGTCCAGAACCAACAAGAGGAACACAAACAATAGAAGAATTACTAGGAGAATTAAATCTAGCAGGAATAGTGCCAGCACAAGCACCAACAAATTATTTAGTGGACCTAGCAAGACCAAAACCAACAAGAAGATTCCCAAGAACAATAGATTTACTAGGAGAACTACCATTACACACAACAAAAATAGTGCCAGCAAAAGAAACACCAGCAGACTAAAAAACCTCATAACTACTAGCAGTGGTGATAGTAGATCCCAAATGAATAGTTCTTGTAGGAGGAACATCCTCAAGAACAACATTCTCTCCAAGATCAATATTTTTCTTAACTACTATATAATGATCAGAAGAAGCACCTATCCACCAAGAAGCATACCTTTTGATCTTGGTCCTCTGTAATCCGCATTGGGTTGCCAAGTGACCCATTTTAAAACACTTCCTACATCTAAAAGGGAGCCCTTCACAGTCCATAGTTTGATTCCAGGAAGTCTTTGAGTACTCTAACTTAATCTTTTTTGGTAACTCCTTAGAGATATCCATCTTTACTAGTAAACACACATAAGTTGAGTGCATAATATGAGATGGATCTTCATCCACCATTAGAAAGTCTCCAAGAGCCTCTCCCAACGCTTCAAATAGGGAGTCAACCCAGAAATGAAGAGGGGGATAGGGGAGCCTCACCCAAATTGGGATCTTGTTAAAGATTTTAGAAGAGGGAGAAAAATCAAGAAACTGAGGTTTCCTAACCAGCATATAACGATTATCCCAAGAGAAAGAGTGATTGCACACAATCAACTTTCTATCTTCAGCATTATCAAATTTAGCAACAAAAAAACCCCTAGCCCTAGGGAAAATATGAATAATACTAGAAACAATAGGTTCCCAATGAGTAGAGATCCACTGGTGAAAATTAGAAAGGCCCACCCATAAACCCAAGAAGCAACAAATCACACCACGAGAAGTAAAGTCAGAGGATGCACACCCAATATCTTCCACCACTTCTTCATCCAAGGAGATCTAGATAAGGTTCAAGAGAGGGAGAGGTCCCTTAGTAAAACCCAAACCACAACCGATTCCAACCTCACCAAAGCAAGTGGTTAAGGCCCCGATTGAAACAATACCCTCATACAATAATGTCTGCTTAGGAACTCCAGCACCACCAAGAGGAACAAAACTAGATATCGGACCCCCCAAAGGTCATGAAATCCTCCCAGACAACAAAGTTCTAGTAGCTAGCAAGGGATTAGCAAAGGAGACAAAAGAAGGGAAATCCTAATAGCTACCAACAAAACCATTCCAATAGCCAGTGAAACCTCCATGGCCCCATCAATAGCTACTAAAAACACACCCACGAACAATCCACCAGCCGATGAGATCCTTCCAGCCGACTGCAAAACTCTAGCGAACGGAAAAACCCTAGTCGAGACCCTAGCAACCAGCAAGACCCTAGAAGCTCAAACATCCAATTAAGACTAGAACTTCCCATGTGACCACAAGGTTCCAATGGGAGCAAAATCCCTAGTCGAAATCCCAGCATCTAGCGAAGCTCCCAACAAAGCTCCAGTAGATAGCTCCATCTTTTAAGATGACATTTGATCCATGTTATCTATTGGTTTGTAACATACTTTTTCCAGTATTGTTACCCCTTTAGTATATGTTTATTTTACAGACTCGCTCAAAATAGATTTTTTGTAGAGTTTGTAGTAGCCATTGGAGTGAGAGTTAAGGGTATCTCCTCATCACAAAAAATATCACTTTCAACACGTGCTTCAGTGTGATTCTCTTTATTCCATATTTGACTAAACTTAATAACCTCTTGATTATCTTCAAAATATGCACTTATCTTTAGTTCACCTAGATTATTTATCATAATCCAAATATTATTGATTTTTTTTAAGTCGAGTGTATGTCCAAATAAGATTTATATAGAGATTTGGGCATAGTTTTTTAATAGATGGAACTTAAACTCTTTTGTCAAAATTGATAGCCTCCTATTTTGGAAGCCCTACTCTATTGTCCTGTGGTGGTTTAATACCATAATTTGTGCTAACAACTATTCAAGAGAAATACTTTTTTTAGTAGCAATTTCCTCCCCTTTTCTGACCTCATCCCTAGAATCCCTATTTTTCAACATTTATAGAAATGATTTACTTTCATGTTGAATTCTAATTAAAAATTTATTATTCACCACAAGCTTTTCTTGAATTAAATTGCATGGATCATACTTCAAGTAAATTTCAACATTAAAATGAACAATTTTAAAAAATTCATGCACCATACTAAATGTTTTTCTCTCAAATGTGAACCCTCCACATGTGAAGGGTAATGAAGGAAATATTGTCTTCTTTTTCTAACCATGAAAGACTTCATTTGTAGTCTCCATCTTCTATACATATTCCTATGAAAAAATTCTCTTTGTCACATGTATAAGAAGTTTATGGGGTTCTACACCTAATCCACAAAATCTTAATATACTGTATTCGTTCATGAGGAACCAGTCAACTAATTGTATTTGAGGTTCAATTTGAATGCAACCTCTACAAGACATATGAAATATAGGCATTGGATTGTTTGTAATATCATGATACATTGTTGGAAAAAATAAGTCTACAAAAAGGGTGTGATTCCTTCTCTTATCATGTATATTTATCTTAGGGGTCCATTTATATATTGGAGCCATTATTCTCTTCTCATCATTCTTATACACCTAAATCTCAAGTGTGTTGGTCTCAAACATTCCATGATATTTTTCTAGAAGAAGATGACACAAACAGGTTGTGAACCTAAATGTCTTAGAGGAACCTCTCTTAATAATTAAAAAATATTTGTGCATAGACAAAGAACAATGTGCTCAACAAAATTATATCTAACTAATTTAGTAAGACAATGAATATTAAATATCATTTCAAGAGGGCTTGCACCCACTTCCCTATTATTTTCTTATCCAAGGAAATATGTTAGCAAGACAATAGTATCCAAAACATATGACACAAAAATATCAACATTATAAGGAGGCTTATGATTCTGATCTAATCAGATACCCTTCATTGTCGTACCTCTAAGAAATTTATTTTTCCCAACTTCAATAATTTACTCATAGCCCTCTACAACCATTTTTAGGTCAATGTGGACGTATGAGTTTTCTAGCTTCAAACATTAACTCTAAGTCCAACAAACATTTAAATTCTTCCTCATTGATGGAAACAATTTCCTTTTTTGCATTTTTATTAACAATTTATCTTCTACTTTCATCATAATTTTTGGCACAGCCCATGCAATTTTTGGGCAAGGAGAGACTTGAGGTAACATCATGCATCCTAATCCAACATCCCGTGATGTAATTTTATTTGTGTGTTCTCTTACCATTTTGCTAAAAAAAGAATGTTGTACCATGCTAGTTGTATTTGTTGCCTTATTCTCTAATGAAAATACAAAATTTTTGGTTCAACTTCCATGAATAATAGGGTCATAAATATCATCGTATTCCTCAGTGAAACCTGAGGTTTTAAAGACTTGGGTAGAGTTTATATTTTCTTTTATTGTGCCTTTCAATTTTTCCATCATTGGTAATGGTAAAAAATGGTGGTACAAAAGCTCAAAAATGTAAACCATCAACCCCTAATTCTACAATCTAAACCAAATAATATAAAAATATAAAAATGTGAGATGTAAGTGTCCTATATTTTATCAAGAATTTCAATTTGAAATGATGAATAGATAGACTAGCACATATAAACTCTATTGCATACCTCAATCTTGTTTCTAAATATCTAGTAGTTAACTAGTTAGTTCAACGACAACTCTCCCATAATTTAAAAAGCCTCAAAGCTTAAAGGGAAAAATTTGTTGAATTGTATTATCATGGACTTAGTCTCAAATTCTTAATAATTTTATTCCTTCTCTCTGAAGATTGACTTGTCACATGTTTCACATTTTTAGAATCTTTTTGAAGAGTTTTTATGCTTCACAACTTCATCCCAAAATAGATCTTATGTTTTTTATCTACTATAATCCAATGGTGATTCATGAATTAATTTACTATAGTTAATTAATTTTATAATTAAAATTTAAGTACAATTAATTATATCTATAACCACAAATTTTCAATGATAAATATATGGCACTAGGTATCCTTACGTGCTACAGGTTTTTAGAACTTAGTGTTTGACCTCATGGACATTACTCAAATCTTTCATTCATTCAATATAACATGTCACATAGAAACATGTCTTTTTTCTAGAGGAAGTTTGTATAACTTTTTGTCCTTTACAAGTTTGGCCCAGAATAGAGCTTACATTGTTGATTTTTTATCATCCAAAGGTCATTAAATTGATTTAAATTATAGTTAATTAAGTATAGTTAAATATGTATACTTAGTTAAATCATCAATGTCCAATTAAAAATCTATGCCATGTGGGTATCATTTGGATGGTGGATCCCAACTATTTTTCCTCGTGGATGTTACATAACTCAAGCCTTTCATTTGTTCAATTTGACATGTCACACCAACACGTGTCTCTTTTTTAGAGGAAGTTTCTAGAATTTTTATCCTTTAAAAATTTGGCTTAAAATAGAGTTTACATCATTCATATGAGATCATCTATTAATTATTAAATTGATTTAGATTATTCATTATAGTAAAATTTAAATGAACTTACTATCAAGTAATAAGTGTAGTTAATTTAGTTTACTTAGCTAAATCACAAATATCCAATGAAAAATCCATGCCATGTGGGTATGAATTGGAAATGGATGGTGGATCCTATCAATTTTTGAATTTTTTTCGTCATGGACATTATGAAATTACAAAACTCAAAACTCTTAAAAATAAATCATTTCATCACTCTGACATGTCACCTTGATATGTGTTGATTTTTTCAAAGGAAGTTTGTAAAAATTGTCATCCTCCAAAACTTCTATTGAAAACATAGTTTACATCATTGACCTATAATCATTTAATAGTCAATAAATTGATTATAGATAATTCCATGCAAGTATTAATGGGATAGTGGGTCCCATAGACTATTTAGGATTTAGGGTACAAAAAGTCTACAAAATTATTGATTTTGGTAATTGGTACAATTGGTTACCAAGTTGGAAATGGTATTCTACAAAAGAGAGGTACTAAGTGATGAAAACTATTAATGATAATAAGACACATATTTATATTTGATTTGTTTTGATATGTAGTGTACTTTCATTGGGGTATAAGGTGGTACATTCTCCCATGTTACTATAACTGATGATGATGATGAAGACTGACCAAGATCATAGGAATACAAGATAGTAGAAAGGTTAGATCAGTTATTATCTTGTCATTGATGTCAAGAAATTAATATCTCATTTATTGATGAAGGGTGCTCCCCTTAATACCACAAACACATAACAGAAATAGAGAAACAACAACAATACGCAAGAACAGAAAATTGGCTTCTTATTATCTCCACAAATGTGGAATTACAAACTTTCAGAATTACAATATGCAAAGCCACATGGGCATTCCCTTACAATATTCTGTAGGACAAAGCCTCGAACTATTACCCAGATCTACTACCCAGAACTATTCTGAACTGCCTAAGACAATAATACAGCCTTCCTTATATAGGCAATTATCCACCGCCTGGGAAGGTTCCAGAATTTTAGCCAATAAGGCCGACCAAACTTAGAATTATTTTATTTTACATTTTATTACATCATAGTCGGCTCAAGATAACCTTTGAAACCCGAACAGAAATTTTGAAGAAAATTATTTTTCGCCATTTCAGGTGGCCCAACTTCCGAAGACCATAAGTCATCACCAGTTGACCCGCTCGGCTATTATAACCCCATTTCGGAAATGCCATGAAGCGCTCTACAGGCTTGATCAGCGCAAGCGCCCGTCACCCAAATTTTTGACCTCATCCGGGGCCTCTAAAGCCTTCAAAACTGAGTTCAAAGTTTCTGTACCCTGCTGCCAATACCGAAAATCTTCAATATCTTCCAATATACACTTGATCTGGAAATGAAACTTTACTGGCAGACTTATATGACCAAAGTGAACCTCCAAGAAAGAAATCAGATCATTCTGAGCACATACAAAAATTACCAAAAATAGTAACTTTCCATAAATAGCAGCTCTGCACTAAAATAGCCCTTATTGAATATAAAAAAATAGAAATATTTTTGGGTGATGCAAGATTGCTCTTACACCCAGGATGCTCCTGCATCATTTATATTGTGTTTCCATATCATTCAGAGTATGATATAAGTTGAATGAGTTAAGAAGAAGAAGTGAGATGTTATGAAGTTGAAGAACTTAATTGGGAAATTGATACAGATCAGACAATGTGTTGGTTCCTTTTTATTTTCTAAATATATTTACACTTTGTATAACAACTTAATTGTCTTTGACTCTTTAAAAACCCACTCCAAATTTGTTGAGAGAAAGGACAAATTAACAAGGACCAAGAGAATGATCCTTCTACAATTTGAGCCTTAATGCTCATATGGGTATACTTATGGATTCACTTCTTAAAAGGAACCAGTAAAACCTATTTGCATTTATTCAATACAAATACTATGTATTAGTATCATTGATACATTGATTGAAATATTTTATCATATATTAGTTGATTGATAATGAAGAACTGCTTCCTAAGAATAGATCAATGTCTTATTCTAAGGCATATAGTCAAATACAATATACATTAACAGAAAATTTAACTCAAACACACCCTGAACCCAGAATAAGTGCTTTGTAGATTATTCCTCTCTCTCACACTGAGACTTCAAATTCTCACCAAAACTATGAATTCTCTAAAAATTATTCCTAAGATTTACCCCTCCCTTGAAAGGAACTCAAAAATAGATTCACAATCTACTTTGTACACCATACCTTAAATTACTTTGCAACATTAACATATAAGAACTCAAGCTCATAACAAGAAGACATTCAAAAATATGAGATGGAATTCCATTGTATTTATATTAAAAAATTTCAGTATCAGTACATTGACAATGGCAGAATGCCAAAACAAAAACTGGAGATCAAAATTTTCTCTCTATTCAGTTGCTAATTTAACCATCCTTATACAAAAGTAAAACTTGCAATATATATCACTAACCATCTTGGATTCCTTAGGAAAAGGATGTAATAAGCTTTGGATGGCTAGGATAGTGATAGGTACAAAAGACAACAAATAACCTCATTAACAAAAGAGGAAAGAAAAACTAGAATATTTGTTTATAATCATCATGAATCTTCATAGGTGGCATCTTTGTTCTATAGGTATTTCAATGTATCTGCTGAAAGTTGTTACCTAAATAATGACTGCCAACCGGCTAACTTACATTATTCTCTTTCTAATAATTACTCTCCTTGTATTCTAGGATTAGGTGTCATGTGTAATTCTATCTTCTTCCATTGCCTCTAAATCAATGTGTTGGTACTCAAAATGTAGTTTTGAGGTACCATGTTGAATTCTTAATTTGTCCTCATTTTTGGCTAAAATTGCAAAAGGGAACCGGGTGTTTTTCGGGCCTGTGTCATGAGATTCATGTATTCCATTACCTTTCATATATCCTGGTATGTCATTCTGAGTCTTCAGGTCGCATCTTGAAATGGGTTTTTGTCCGTTCGTTCCTAGGAGGTCCTGAAGGCAGAATTCGCCTGTGTTAAAATCATCGGGAAGGGTCACTTTGAGGGTTAATAAAATGCACCCTGGAGAGCGTCATGAAAATATAAGCCTAGCCTCTTGTTGTACACATTTCATACTCTTTATGTGTCAGGTTTTAGGCCTCTATGATAAGATTCGACCCTGTTTATTCATCCCCTTCCGGAGGTGTTTTCTAGTTTCTGCACTTGGCCCTTTTCCCAGTTTTGTCGGGAACCCTGTTTGACATGTTATAATTTATACCTGGTGGATTGGTAGAAAGGTTTTCATCATTTCCCTACATTATAGACAAGTTTTACTCAACCCTTGTCAGTATGTAGCTCGTGATGAATCCATCTGATGAGAAATTGAAGCTAATTCTATTTGCAGCTTTTGTGTTTTGCATTGTTTGGTTATTCACCATTTTTCCAGAGCCCTACTTTGACTATGAATAACTCATGCCCTGTTGATCAGGTCATCAGTATGTTTGTCTTAGTGTATAGTAGACATAAAATACTTCCATGCTCTAAGATTGTGGCTCTTGACGTATTCATTTGGTCAATTTGCCAGACCCTTTCTGTTTGCAAAAAGTGCAAATTGCCCAGTTATGTTTTTTGCAAATTTGTCAGGGGTTTCCTTTGCCTGCTAATAAATTTTCACAGGATGATCCTATTGTCAAAATTCTTGTTGTCCTATATTGCTGACAAGTTATACTGTATCTCATTCTGATTCGAGCATCCTACCAATCCATTCGTGCACTTTTCAAGGCTAATTCTAGATGCAGTTTTCGGTTTTCTGATCACTGTTTGCAGATGCAGAATGAAAAGGTAAACTTCAGAGGTTAATAACTTTCACCTCGGTTTTCATCATGGGACGTTGTTTTGCAGGATGACTAAGTGTATATCAAAGAACATGCATGTTCAGTGGTGGAGCCGGGCCAGGTGATTATGTTAGTTTTTAAAGCCATTTTCCAGGCCGTTTTCTCTTAATTTTGGTGACTTTGCAAAAGTGTAAAAGGTGAGAAGTATGTTTACAATTTTGTTACATAATGGTCATACTTTGTCGGAGGTGAATGATGCTTCCAGACTAAAACATAAAATGCTAGAAGGTGGATATGCCCATGGTATTGTTGCTCAAAATGCTCTCATTGTAGAAATTTGCCATTTTTGGGGAGACACAAGGAGCAACATTTTTATCAATAAAAATAGGATCTAGACAAGTGTTTATTATAGATGATACATATGATGGCTGAAATACTCAGGGACATGAGAGTTGTTGATGACCCAAGTGTCAAGCTAATGGAAGAAGGAAATCTTGAGCCCGGTTTGTATGTCAGTTTTCTGAAAGAAGTCATTGTTGTTTTCTATTGGCATCAAGGAATTCTTTTGAAAGATGCATCTAGGAAAGAAGTTTCGTGCAACTTCATTTGTTATGTTGTGGATCTTTGTGACTATGTTTATGCTTGTGTTGAAGGAAATGAAGTATTTGATTTTTTAGTTGCTTATGTTGCTAATAAATCTAATAGAAGGAGAAGAACAAAAAGGCTGAAAATTAGCCATGTTCAAAATTTTGAAAATGATGTCAAGATTTCTTCTGGTTGGTGTGTGGATGTCCAAATGTTCTTGATAGATGCAAAACCCCCTGAGAGATTGATGACACCCGAGTGTGCAGTGTTCTTTGCTGAAGGATACCACCATTGTGCTTTCCTCAGAGCATGTCATAAACCAACAAAACAATTTGTTAAGACTAGTGGGAAGAAAATTTAGCTCGATCCACTTGGTGCCGAGTTAGAAGAGTTGTCTCTTACAGCTGGTTACAGATTTTGAAAGGTGAGGGGCATCGATGTCTAAGATAGGCCACATAGAGAGCATCAACGGTTGCATGCATTAAGATCAGATGGTTCATAAGCTATTCCAAATTTGATTTCAAAATTTAAAAGTTTCTTTTTAGACAACAACATTCAAAAGGAGAAAATGTGAAAGCATTGAATTCAAAGCCTTCTTAAAGATCCAAATCCATCATTGGGGTTTGATGTCATTGTGGAAACTATAAAAGGATTAATATGTTCTTAATATGACTTAGAAAAGTGATTATCTCTCAGCCTCAAAAATAATTCTCAGACCTGAAAACCAATTATGAAAGCAAGGAAGCAAGGAAAGGTTTCATTGGTTCCAAAACTAATTTCAAAACCTGACACTCAGTATCTCCAAAGGATTCAAAGTGGGGAAACTTACTTGAAATCATTTCTAGACTCCAAAATAGTTACAGTCCTCAAACTAACAAGAGTGCCTTGTTCAAGGATCCACGAATGTGCCCCTCTACAAAGTTATAGAGAATGAGATTAAATTTGAAAGCATAGAAGACCAACTTAGAAATGATGCCACCGTGGACCAGTAGGCAATGTGATTTTTTTTTCAAATGACTTTGCGCTAATAGGAGGCTGCCCTGCGTAAGGAAATTGAAGGTCTCCAACACATAGTGTTTGGAGGCTCATGTTTTAACATGGGCGCCCACAGGAAGAAGACCAATTTAATGCAAAGGACCAACGTGCCAGACGGGGAGTTTAACATGAAGGGGCTAGCAGTGCCTGGCACTGAATTTGCAAAATTGAGAGTCCCTTGCGAGAAGGCACATGGAGACTAGCACACATATTTGGTGCTTACGCATATATAGAATGCTAGCTCATGCGTTAGTTTAAACATGCACCAGTGTGAGGTTTTCATTTGTTTTGTTTTTTTGGAATGGTGTGGCCTTGCACAAGCAAGTGAAGGGTACTACTATACATTGCAAAGGAGTTGGAAACCAAATTAAAAGGAAATGCATAGTAGACTTTGGCATGTCCTGTGCAAGTCTAGAAGGCAGCAGAGACTTATACTATTTCAATGGACTCCACACATTTTGATTGGGGATTGGCAAGTTAAATAAGGGCTCACATGTTGATGTGAGGGCCTACATCTCAGAGTTTAGAGGCTTGTGCAACAAACAGAGAAGCTCACGTGGTTTTTTGGAGTGATGCATGACAATGAAGGGTCTCACGTAGTCTTGAGGGTTATTTATCAAACAAAGAAAACAGGAAGAAACTCATGCATTATGTTGGAGATGGCAGCACAAACATAAATGGAGGTCTTTGTGCGGTGGTAGGCCAGGCGTTGTCAAGGATGGGCTACGCAATTTCTAAATTTATGTATCCCACATTCGCAAGGGGAGAGCATTTCCAACTGTTTATGTACAAGGGCACCCAGATTGCATTGTAAGTTAGAACCAAAAGGCTCTTGGTGGGTGCGCTCAATTGGTGGTGGCTTCTATGCACTGTTGGGCCCCATATTTTGGAGGAAGGTGCTATGAAAGTCTTTAAAACATTGGGATTTAATCCCACATTGCTTGTGCGGATGAAATAACTAATATACAAATACCAATCCACACAATAAGCTTGTATCTAAGAATGGATGCCCAAGAATGAAGGTTCCTCTAATGTGCGCACGTGTTTCAAGGTGCTTAGTTGGCAGTGATTTGGTGAGTGGGTCTCATAGATGGTAAGGAATTTTTGACAAGTTGTGTGATTGTGTAGGTTGCCAACCTTGGGATTTGTGCCACCATCCAACGATGGTCGCATGATCTCATGGGCCATTTCTGGCCCATGCAATCATGCAACAAGTTGCCATGTGGCACTCCAGTGAGGTGGAAATATGGTTGATGTTCAATGCCCAGGTGGAGTTATTAGCCAACCAACAAGCGACAAGTGGCAAATATGAAAAGTGGTGTCTAGATGGTGATGAGGTGGTTGACTAGGTGAATCAAATTGCACCATGTGGCACTTGTCGGACCCACCCATTTTAAATCTATGCAGATGAAAATAAACCAAATTGTAAAGGTTTAAATTATGTGTAGAATTCAAAATTTAAATGTGATAGTTGCTTTGGAGATGAAATTTGAAAATGATGTTGAGGACTCATTTTTTGTCTGAAATATAAAGTGTTATATACCGTTGGAATTAGGAGAAGCTAAAGAATCCATTTTTTGGATTAGTTTGTTGAAAGAAGAATGCCAGGGAAAGCAGTAACAAGAAACAACAACTCAGATCAAATTCAGTTAAAGAAGTGAGAGGATCAAATCATATTTTTGTTTTGGAGAGAATCAATTCAGTTGAAGAGATGATTGTAGTTCAAAGACAATTGTAGAGGAAGGGGATATTTTGGGAAATTAACAAGTGTCTGTTGTTGGAAACTGGCTTTCCCCTTTCCTCCTATATCTTGTATTTTCTCTCATTTTGTAAGGGATGTTGGAATTAATGTTGCAGGGCAGCTTCCAGACTTGGATTTTTGTTTCATGTGTGTCTTTGTTTTACAAGTGTACAATTCCAGATGATTTTAATGAAAATAAAGGAATCCCGATTCAATTTATGGTTGATGTCTTTGTGTTCATAATTTGAATTCTTGTGTATTGATTTGTAAGGCATGTCAGCATACCAGTTACAAGGTACCTGTGGGTTTGAATTCGAGTGTCTTTCAAGGAGGGAGTAAGTCTCGATTTCAAGTTTTGAGAATTCTAGATTTGTATACGAGTTTGATGTCCAGGAACTGGAGTGAAAAGAATGGTTTGTAAGGCATCCCATTCAGGTTTTTGAGTTGGAGTTATGGTTTTCTAGGAATGTATGTTTTTATGACTCTGTTGCCCAATGAACAAGGCACTGATCCTAGTTTGCTTTGCAGTTTTCATCATCAGATCTTTAAATCATTTCCATCTTTAATTTCATGTTTCAGAAGCATTCATGTTTATGTCTTGTGTTCCCTAAATACAAGTATTGTTAGTGATTCTTTGAAGAAATGAATCCATGGGTTAACCTGCCCGAGTTCAAAGCTCAAAGAGAAGGAGTTTATCCTTATTGTCACATTTGCCATTTTCCTAGTTCTTAGCGGATCATACAGGTGGGACCCTGTATAAGACTGGTTGAGTTGAACTCCCATGTTTTATAAGTTTGAGAACTATCCACTAATTTTCACATCTGCATAAAGGGTTTTAGCTAGTAAGTTATATGTATGCGGATCTTATCATGTTTTAGGTGCACCCGCCTGAGTGTGTGGAACTCGAAGCAGAAGGAGGATTAAATCCTCATCAGTTAGTCTTTTCATGCCCCTCAATTTGCATGAACAAGCAGATTTATGTTACTAGACAAAGATCCCCCGGTCTGGTATTCATATTTCTCTTTTAGAGTTGAGGGATACATGAAAAATAGCTAACACAATGGTTGTTGGCTTCTTCTTCTTGGGCTTCATGCTCTTTTAAGCTATGTAACTATTTTATCTGCTTGTCATTATTCTTCTCTAGTTGATTTGATTCTCAGCGTTTAAAATTTTGATTTCATTATTTTTGAAAATGTTTCCTATGAATGCTTCCCTTTAGTCCTGTTGGAAAATAACCCCTTAAACAATTCAAATATCAGGCCACAATGGTTAATCAACAAGTCTAAAACATAACATTTGATCCTTCTCTTTCCTGACACATCATGCAGTTCATAAAAATTAACAGAACAGTCAACAAAGCCTTAAAAAGACTTTCCACATCACCCTCCTTAGCAACCAATCAGGAGCAAGAACATCAGCAACACCTGGCACCAAGGACCCACTACTTTAAAATCTTCATTAGGCTAGATATGTGGTGGTAGGGTGTGATTCCACAATCAGTAAACCTCCTGCATCTTTTCATTAAGGCTTCAGACCTACCACACGATTAATTGAGAACTGTCAGCTCTTTATTACTTTAACCATGACAAGTCTTTAACCACTCCTCTTTTGGAGATCATGCAAATGAAGGCTCCTCTTGATCTCTGAACACTTTACTTAACCAGAGTCTAATCATGAGATCTAGAGATAACAAGCATTTCTTAGTCGCTGGAGACTTTACTTAACCCAAGATTTTTTCTCGAGATTCAATGATAGTCGTTGATCTTGATCTTTATCGATGGTAGTCTCTTAATTGTTGAATTATTAGTCATTAACCGCTGACACTTGGAGATTCAAAGATGACCATGTCTACTAAGTCACTGAACATATTATCTTAATTGTCAAACATCTCAAGATCTGGAGATAACTACAAACTATTAAGTCTTCCACCTTTTTTCTGAATCTCTGGATCAAAATAGACTTCATCATTACTTTATGAGATTCAGAGATAGTTTTCTTTCTTAAAACTTATTTCCTTTGTCACTTGATCTCCGAATGATCCTTGACTTAAATGCCACCTTGTGAGACTATGAGAAAACCATTGTGCCAAATCACTAAAGGTTAAGACACCACTGCTAAGTATTGAGAGACTTGGAGAAAGCCTTTTGGCGAAGTCCCTAGATAAAAAAAAATAACTACTCAGGGCTTGGAGATTTAGAGATAACCATTAAAACATTACTTAGTCACTTAATCTCCAGATCTTTATACTTATCTTTTAAACATCCTAAGACTTAGAGAATGAAGGGAAATAATAAACATGTACTAAATAAGAAACTTAAGTGTCATGGAAAAGTAACACACAATTAGACCTTGGGTAGGTTTTTTATTTAGGCAAGGCAATTCTCATGAAACCCTATAAAAATGAAAGGATCAATTTTCTCAAGCTAGGGCATTTTTCAAAAGATCTCAAGGGTATGAAAATTTGGCTAACAGTGGGTCTATCTGGGGATGATGGGTAACTTGTGCCCATGCAAGAACTTAGAATTTACTAGAAGAGCATACCATAAACTTGACAACAATGACAACCGCAAAGAATTAAGATGAATACCTTCTTTCAGGGCTACATAGTCATATGCATCAAATTCATGGTTTTTAATTGAGATAAATTCAGGTTGTGAAGGGGCCCCAAATCCCTTTACAAGCTACAAAAAAAGATAGCAATACTAGAATGACGAGCCAGGAAGACCCACAAAATAACTTAAAAGATAGATAGATCAACACAAGTTACCACCAACCAAAAAGAAGATACAACCTCACATAATACTACTAGTAGACAACAAAAAGGAACTACTAGCCCAAAAAATTAGTCCAACAAATTAAGGGATTCCTCAGCAGCCTCCTCGAAAGTCTAGATCTTCTGAATTGAATCTTTAAGATTCACTAGCTCCTTAGGAAGAGAAATCATCTTCTTTTTCATACTGGCTCTAGTTCTAGTTCCTGGTCTTCTAATTCTTGGTTATAACTCAAATTACTTGGCAAACAAATGGGTTTATACTTTATATAAACATGCTTAGTTGTAATATTATTATTGTGAATTAATCAAGTTGAATTTAATTCTTCCATACTAAAAACCAACCAATCAGAATAGACAAAACTAATTAAGTTACTTTGATAAATCAGAAATATCCTTGATATTCTGAATTAAATAATTAATAAAGAAATAAACTGGAGACAACTATGTAATACATTTCTATTTATCATCAATAAGTAAATGAAAATGAGAAAATCAAAGTTAAATTTATTAAATAAATGTTTAGTATCTTAAAAACTATTGATAAATTTAAATGATGAAACTATATATTAATTTTAATTTTAGTTTTTAATTAATCAAATAAAAACTAATAATATTTTTCTTTTAAAATATAATAAAAACTTTAATGTTAGTTAAATTAATATAAATATTAAATATTTCATATAAATTATTAATCTAAGATCAAATTTTAAAATCAACCATTCATTACTCGAAAAAATATTTAATATTTTTTATTTTCTAATAAATAAATGATTTTATATACATTAAAATTTTGTCCTCTATTATTATGTGTTAAAAAAATAGCTTTATAAATAATATAATGTAAAATAAGAAAAAAAATATAGATAAAAAATTCTTAGGATTGCAAATTTACTTTAATTTAATTTTAGAAAATCTACTCTATAATTAAATTATAATATAAAATAATAAACAAAATAGGAACACAAAATATTAAAAAATTAGATCAGGAGTGGTGGAAAAATACCTAATACCTGCGACATTTAACATTTTTATTATTCAAAATATTATGTTTCCTCATTTCCAAATCGATGCCTCTTAGATCATGTTTGCATAGCAATTTAATAACATGCGTAGTTTAACAAATCTTAGATGCTCAAAATTCTTGTTAGGCTGGAGATCAAATCATCATAATGTATCACCATAGCATTTAACTTTCTGCATCCAAAATAGTACAATCAAATCATTGCTAATATGATTAATGTTCTGCATTCAAAGTATTTAACTTGAATATTACAATTGAATAGTTGTTGTTGTCGAGAAAATATTAAAGTAGGATCAAATGCAAGATCAATTATAGATTTTAGCATACATAATTTAAGTTTGAAAATTATCAACGTACTTCCCCAGTTGGGTAGCACATGATGTCTATGCCATCCCCATTATGGCACTTTCTCTACTTTTCCGCATTGATTCAAGGTAAAAATTGGAAAATAAATAAAGCAATAGACTGATGAAGAGGAGTATTAGTCTACAAAAGTAGATTTTGTATAGCATTTTCGAGCCAATTCAACCATACTATATTTGGAGATCAGTTGTTGTTGAGCTTAGAAATGTCAGCTAATAAAAGTGCAAGGGACGATCGAAAATCATTATTAGCATGTGGTAGTGTTGCACCATCAAAGCTCATGAAAATCTTTGTTGATGATTCGATACGTGAAGCCAAGAAAAAGTTAATATTAGAGAAGAAAATAGAGTCCATGGAGAGGATAGAAGTATTCGATGCATTAGAAGAAGAGGGGAGGGGAGAGAATGAAATAAGTTGGCAGATGAGGTGAGGGGTCTACAAAGGGAATGCGAGAGGTTGGGTGATGAGGTGGTGTTGTTGAAAAGTTCAAGTGCTAGGATGAGGACAAAGCTTTTTGAGGCATACAAAAAGCAAAGCGACGAGAGGGTTTTGGATTAGTTTTGGATGAGTCACTTCTTGGATACTTTGGTTGGGTGTGGAGAGGAGTCAAAGGTGAGTATTTCTTCAATCTTCTTGTTGAGAAGAGTGGAGGATTGGTGGATGAGCTAATGTAGGACACTGTCAAGGATCAATTCCCCAAATGGACAGCTAGGGTGTATGCGAGGAGGCTTAAAGCATACATTGCAATCTCCTCGGAGCTGATGTTGGAGATAAAAGACATGGATGAGAAGGAAAGAGTGTCATGGTTCATGATGGGTATGGCACAGAGGCTATCACAGTAGTTGAAAGCCTCCTTGATTTAGAGCATGACACATGGTGCAGTTGGAATTGACATGCAATTTAAGTGTGTGCTTGCCAAACACATGGTAATTAAGAGCTTCAACTCTCCCATTCTAGCATTTAGCTTATGGGAAGAAGGAATTTGAGAGATTTTATTGTTCACAACATCAAAAATTTGCACAAGAATTAATTTCTAGTGGGTTAGTGACACTAAAATAATTTTCAATAATTAAGATTATGTGTCATGCTCTAAATCGAGGAGGCTTTCAACAACTATGATAGCCTCTGTGCTAGACCCATCATGAACTACGACACTCTCTCCTTCTCATCCATGTCTTTAATCTTCGACATCAGTTCTAAGGAGATTACAATGTACGTTTTAAGTCTCCTTGCTTGTGACTTGGCTATCCATTTGGAGAATCGATCCCTGACAACATCATGCATATGATCCTCTACCAATCCTCTACTCTTCCAGACAAGAAGGCTGAAGTGATCCTCACATTTGGCTCCTCTGCACACCCCACCAAAGTGTCCAAGAAGTGACTCATCTAAAACCCTCTCATCGCTTTGCCCTTTGTATGCCTTCGGGGGCTTCACCCTCATCCCAACACTTGAACTTTTCAACAATGCCACCTCATCACCCAACCTCCTGCAATCCCTATGCAGACCCCTCACCACATTTGCCAACTTATTTTGTTCTCTCCCCTCTTCTTCTAATGCATCAAACACTTCCATCCTCTTCAAGACTCTATTTTCTTTTCTACTATTAACTTTTTCTTGGCTTCACGCATCAAATTGTCAATAGATATTTTTATGAACTTTGACGGTGCAACACTACCGCATGCTAAAAATGATTTTCAATCCTCCCTAGCACTTTTATCACCTGACATTTATAACCTCAACAACAACTGATCTCCAAATACAATATGGTTGAATTGGCCTGAAAATGCTATACAAACTCCACTTTTGTAGACTAATACTTCTCTTCATCAGTGTGCTAGTTTATTTATTTTCCAATTTTTACTGTGAATCAACGCAGGAAAGCAAAGAAACTACCACAATGGGTATGACACAAACATCATGTGCCACCCAACTGGGGAAGTACATTGATAATTTTTAAAATTAAATTATGTATGCTAAAATCTATAACTGATCTTGCATTTGATCCTACTTTAATATTTTTTTGATAACGACAACTATTCGATTGTAATATTCAAGTTAAATACTTTGAATGCAGAACATTAATCCTACTAACAATGATTTGATTGTACTATTTTGGATGCAAAAAATTAAATGTTATGGTGATACACTTATGATGATTTGATCTTCAACGTAACAAAAATTTTGAGCATCTAAGATTTGTTAAACTGTGCATGTTATTAAATTCCTATGCATACGTGATCTAAGAGGTATCGATTTGGAATTGATGAAACATAATATTTTGAATAATAAAAATGTTAAATGTTGGAGGTATTAGGTATATGTCCACCACTCCTTAGCTATTTTTTATATATTTTGTGTTCCTATTTTGTTTATTGTTTTATATTATAAAATTTTATATTGTAATTTAATTATAGAGTAGATTTTATAGAATTAAATTAAAGTAAATTTGCAATCATAAGAATTTTTTTATCTATATGTTTTATTTTTCTTATTTTACATTATATTTTTTATAAAGTAATTTTTTTAACACAATAATAGAGGACAAAATTTTAATTTATATAAAATCATTTATTTATTATAAAGTAAAAAATATTAAATATTTTTTTGAGTAATGAATGGTTGATTTTAAAATTTTATCTTAGATTAATAAATTTTATGAAATATTTAATATTTATATTAATTTAAATAACATTAAAGTTATTATATTTTAAAAGAAAAATATTATTGTTTTTAATTTGATTAATTAAAAATTAAAATTAAAATTAATTTATAGTTTCATCATTTAAATTTATCAGCAATTTTTAAGATACTAAACATTTATAATAAATTTAGCTTTGATTTTCTCGTTTTCATTTACTTGCTGATGATAAATAGAAATGTATTACATAGTTGTCTCCAATTTATTTCTTTATCAATTGTTTAATTCAGAATATCAAGGATATTTCTGATTTATCAAAGTAACTGAATTAGTTTTATCTTTTTTGATTGGTTTGTTTCTATATGGCAGAATTAAATTTAACTTGATTAATTCACAATAATAATATTATAGCTAAGCATGTTTATATAAGGTATAAACACATTTACTTTCCAAGTAATTTGAGTTATAACCAAGGATTGGAAGATCGGGAACTAGAACTAGAGCCAGTATGAAAAAGAAGATGATTTCTCTTCCTAAGGAGTTGGTGAATCTTAAAGATTCAATTTAGAACATCTAGACTTTACAGGAGGCTATTGAGGGCTCCCTTAATCTGTTGGACTAATTTCTTAGGCTAGTAGTTCCTTTTTGTTGTCTAGTGGTAGTTTTGTGTGAGGTTGTATTTTCTTTTTGGTTGGTGGTAACTTGTGTTGATCTATCTATTTTTTAAGTTGTTTTGTGAGTCTTCTTGGTTCGTCATTCTAGTATTGCTTATCATTATTTGTATCTTGTAAAGGGTTTTGGGACTCCTTCAAAACTTGATTTTACCTCAATCAAAAACCAAGAATTGGATGCATATGACTTTGTAGCCCTGAAAGAAGGCATTTAGCTTAATTATTCAATGGTTGTTGCTTATATTGATTACATAATTGAAATTTGTTATTTGTGATAAAAGTTGTATTTATCTGATAACTGATTCACCCCACCCACCCCCCCTCTCAATTATCTTAGTGGAGTTTACTTTCTAACATCATCACTGTCTAGCGAAGAATCCTCTAGAAAAGACTTTCTTTTGCACCCCGTAGGGTTCTTGGAGGAGGAAGCATTACCCTTAATCTGACCTTTCCCTTTTTTACTAAGGTTGGAAGTAGTATCTTGAGAAGACTTAGAATCAAAATCTAGCTCTGTATCTAAATCCTCCCCATAATCTTCATCCTCTTCGATATCATCACTAGGATCTGAAGGAGTAGCTTTAGGGGGCTTAGAGGAATTAGGAATGAAATGATCATAAATAAGTAGCATAAGACCCTTGTGCATGTTTGGGTTGCCAAGAGGATTTTCATGAACATCTTTTATGCTAACATTAAGGGAATTCAACAAGTAATAAGGAAATGAAAATTTTTCCCCATAATAGAGGTGATTCAAGATCACGAAATGATACCTATAAACCTTAGAGAATCTGTCATCGAGAGTAATGTATTGTATAACATAAAGAGGACTATACACCAAACCTTCTTGATAATAGTCAGAGAATAGTAGGTCTTTTTCTTTCTTTTAACTAGGCGAGCCTTTTCATCATCCTCCTTGGGTATTTTATTGATTGTCGCTTCATTGAGATGCCCATCTCTATAAAATTTTCTCCCTTCCTTGGAGAGACCCATGACTTCCTCTATGACATCCCCTATAATTTTAATGGTTGAGCCCCCATGCACAATCTTGCTATTTCTCCAATTTTTGATAAAATAATTGGTAATCATAGAGTCTTTCCCCCAAAGCTTCTCTAGATACTTGTCAAGCCCACCTTTCTTAAGAAGACTCTAGACTTTTTCCTTGTTTTTCCAACTCTCATAGGATGCTAGTTTAGTTCTCTTCCTACTCCCACCCATATTAGAGAAAAAGTGCCCATTCTTAGAAATGGTCTTCAAACTGCAAACCAGCGGATAGCTTCCCTTAATCCAATATAAAGTCCATAAAATGACTAAACATCCCCAGAAATCATGCCGAAAGAAATGCCATAAATGTCCAAAGAGAAGTTGACGTCATAATAGTGATGTAGAAATAAATTCCTTAGGCTAGATTTCATTATTAAAATTAGTGGTTTGAGCTTTGTGGGTACGATCAAATTAGCAACATCTTGATATTGTACAAGATGGCAAACTCACTTGTCCATTCCATAATATCACTGGTGTTAAATACTTCATTATCTAATTCATCAGCCACCATTAATTTCTCAGTACCCATGGGAAATATGACATGCTTCAAAATTATTAATAATCACTTTAGCCATTGTGATAGCATTATTAATAGTCCATGAAGGGGTACTAACACCTTTAAGGAAATTGATGATATTACTAGAGTCACCCTCGATCCAAACCTTAGAAAAATTGTATTCTTTAGTAAGTTTGATTGAGTAGTACGCCGCCATGGCTTCAACCACGTGATTGGATTGGACAGCAATGGGATACATAGTAGCAGCTTTAAGGTCCCTTTATCATCATGAATAACTCCACCACAACCCACTTTTCCAAGGTTACTTTTTAAAGCACCATTGAAATTGATATTAACCCATCCTCTAGGCAAAAAACCCCAAACCGCTTCCTCCCTAGGGTTAGAGATCTTTCCCTGGGTGTCCTTCATATTCAGCCTCCACTGATAGAAGATATCTTTTTAAAAAAGAGATGAAGGCAAAGAGACATCCATCTTCACATTAATATTTTTCGAGATAGCCCTTCTGATTTTGAAATCCACAACATTTGGGTAGATTTTTGAATCATGAAAGATCTTGTTGTTCCTCTCTTTCCAGATGCCCCAGAGAGTATGGGGGAGAATAAAAGACTAGAGGATTTTTAAAGACTTCCCACTGAAAGGAATACACTAGCTCATAAAGAGGTCTGGGAGGCTACCAAGAAAAATATAGCACAACAAAATAGAAGAGAGAATCTTTGACTAGATAGAGACAACAAAGGAATAGTGGATGAAAAGGTGATCCACTATTTCTTGATCCTACTTACAGAGAGAACATCTATTGGTAAAATAGAAACCCCAAAGACACAAATTATCAATAGTCAAAATTTTATTTTAAAGGGAACACCAGAGGAATAGATTCACTTTAAGGGTAAGATTCTTGATCCGGGCACGGGCCCAACAAGGGATTAGATCCACCTTAGGGGACAATAAAGAGACCGCTGAAGAAATAGAGAAAGCACCTGAAGGATTATCCTTCCATATAAGAATATTAGGTTTCTCTTGGGAAATAATCACAGCTCTTAAAGCATCTTGAATGGGGGAAAAATCCTAACTAAAATCTTTGAGATTCACCCACTTACCACCATGCTAATAATGAGAAACCTGATGACCATAAGAATCCTTTCAATTTTGAACAAAAGTAGAAAGGGAAAGAATAGTGTTTATAGCATAATTCAGCAACCAGGGGTCATCCCAAAAGTTAAAACTTAACCCATTTTCAACTTTGCAAGAAAGACCCTTGATAAGTGAGTGGCTAGTTTAGATCACATGATTCCATATGTTCAATCCTAAGGGAGGATCAGGGTTCTCCTTAAAGGATATGAGAGAAGGATAGTTAATAAGATATTTTTGGTGCCAAATAGAGCTCCATTCCTGCTTGTCATGAAAAACCCTCCAAAGCTTTTTAGAAAGAAGAGCATTGTTCATCGTTCTTAACCTCTTGAGACCTAGACCACCACAAGAGTAGTGGCTACAGACTTTATCCCAAGAAATTAGAGAAAGTCTTTGTTTATCCTCCACAACAGACCAAACAAAATTTCTCAAAATCTTCTCAATAACCTCAAAAAAATTAGAGGGGATTCTGAAAAGGCTTAGGGCATAAATTGGGATTCTCTAGAGAGAAGGATTGAATAGTTGAAGCTTTCCCACCAAGCTTAAGAGGGCCCCCTTTCCACCCAACCAATTTCTTATTGAATTTATCCACTGGAGAGTTCCAAAAAATCTCAGAAGGTTTCAGGCCCAGGGGAAGACCCAAATAAAGAGAAGGGAGAGAGGAAATCTGGCAACTAAGAATAGCAGCAATTCTATTTTATCTAAACTCCAGAGTATTGATAAAGAAAAGAGAACTCTTGTCCCAATTGATAAGCTGACCTAAAGTAGAGCTATAACAATTAAGAGTAGCTATAAGTACTTTAGCCTCTTTGATAGTCGAAAGACCCATAAGGATAGAATTGATATCCATAAAATTTTCATGAACACAAGTGAGATTAGATGGATTGAGGCCTTTCAACTGACCTGACTCAATCAATTTGTTAAGATATCTGCTTAAGTTGTCCGCCATGATAACAAAAAAGGATAGGAGAAAGGGGGTCACCCTACCTCAGGCCTCTAGAAGCTTTGAAAAAGGTAGAGGGGGGGCCATTCATCAGAACAAAGAAAGTCACAGTAGATATCAGTTGAAAGACCAACCTAAGGACCTTGGAGCTAAATCCAAAGGCATCAAGAACTCTCAAAAGAAAAGACCAGTCCACGTGATCATAAGCCTTAGAAAGATCAAGTTTCCTCAAAAACCCATGTTCCCTTAAGAAGGAAAGAGAATAAATATTTTCATGAACAACCAAGATAGAATCCAAGATCTGACGCCCATGGACAAAGTCATTCTACTGGGAGGAGATAAAATCTGGGGGGAGAGAAAATAAATGTAAAGTTGATGCAGGAGCATCTTCGGTGTAAGAGCAATCTTGCATCACCCAAAAATATTTTTGGTTTGTTTTCAATAAGGGCTATCTTGTACAGAGCTACTATTTATGGAAACTTAATATTTTTAGTAAGTTGGTCATACAATCTTAGAATGTTCTAATTTCACAGGCGGAGGTTCCTCTTAGTCATATCAGCCTACCAGTTGAGTTTCATTGTCATGTCATCTGTATTAGTGAAGTTATTGAGGTTTTTAGGTATGAAATCTTTGAGCTCAATTTTAAAGGCCTTAGAGGCTCCAGATTGTGATCAAGCCCTAGCTGATTGGAGCTTGTGCAAGTTAACCACTGTAGATCGGGTCCTGTCATTTTTGAAAAGTGTTTATAATAGAAAATCAGAGCTACGGTTAAAAATTTATGGCCTTCAAAAGTTGGGCTACCTAAAAACATATTTTGTAATTATTTTGAGCTGACCCTATGTAAAAAAAATGAAAATAAAATAATTCTTAGGGAAGTCAGCCTTAAGGGCTAAATTTCTGGAACCTTCTCAGGCGGTGGAAAATTGCCTATATAAGGAAGGCCCATAGTGTTGTCTAGGGTAGTTCTGGGAGATCTGGGTAATGATTCGAGGCTTTATCCTATAGAATATTGTAAGGAAGAATGCCCATGTGGATTTGCATATTATAATTCCAAAATTTGTAATTCTACATTTGTGGAGAAAATAAGAAGCCCTTTTTTTGTTCTTGCAAATTGGTGTTGTTTCTCTATTTTTATTTTGTGTTTGTGGTATTAAGGGGATCACCCTTTATTAAGCGGTATCAAAGTGGGTGTTCTTGAGTGTGTAAATAGATCATCGACTATGAGACAGTTTGCACTAGGACTATGGTTTAGGGTTTTAGTGATAAAACACAAAAATGCCTCCACAAAGAGAAATTTGGCAGAAGGACTAGTGGTGTGACACTTGAGGTTAGAGTCCTCTAGAGACAAGTGTGAGCATTGCAAGAAGAGATTCGTAAATGAATGGATCTTACAATTAGAGATGAAAGCGAGGATGAAGCTGAAGAAGGAAATTTTGATCAAGAAGGAGAAGGCAAAATTCTTAACCAAGAGGAAGAAAGCCTTTTTTGGGCCATTTTCAAGATTAGAAAAAGACCTAAGATTGAGGTTCCTGCATTTTCAAGAAATCTCAACCCATAGAAATGATCGACTCAAAATGAATTAGAAGAATATTTTGAGTATAAAGATATTGAAGATCCTGATCAGGTAAGTTTTATGAAGGCCAGACTGAAGGGTCATGTGAAGATCTAGTGGCAAGAGATTCAATTGGAGTGAATTAGAAGAGGAAAAAAGAAAATCACAAGATGGGATCAGATGGTACATAAATTGAAGTGACAGTTCATTCCTATTGATTATGAGCTTGATCTACTTAAGAAAATGCAAGGTTTGAAGAAAGCAAAAATATTTGTTCAGGAGTATACGGAGGTGTTCTATAAAATCCTCATCAAAACAGGGCCATGCCAAAGCAGATAAGGAGAAGGTTTCCGTCTACCTTAATGGGTTAAGGCCAAGCATTTAGGAGGAGTTAAATTTGGTTCAAATGAACAGTATTGAAGAAGCATACTTGTTTTCCCTAAAAGTAGAGGAAAAGATAAACAAGAAGTTTGAGAGCAGATAAAGCGGAAGAGATCGTGGTGGAAGATATGGTGGATGGTCATATGGAGGCCAAAATGAAGATCCAAAAAAGAAAGATGAGGCCAGTAGCAGTCAAAATCACAGAGAAAATAATTTCAATCATTTCCAAGATCAAAATAATAGGGATTAGAGAGGAAGAGGAAGAGGACAAGGATCTAAAAGAGGAGGCTTCTGGAACATGTTTTCACTGTGGAGAAGGTCATAGGGCATATGAATGTCCTCAATGCCAAGGAAGGAAAAATAGGACAACTGAAGACCAGACTAGAGTTAAACATGTAGATGAAGATGCTAGATCATCACATTTTGAAGATGTTGAAAGAGGAGAAACACTAATTAACAAAAGAGTCATGTTGACTAGTGAGAATGAACCTGAGCAAATGAGGAGCTTGTTTCTCACTAGATGCAAGTGTGAAGATAAGTGTTGTGATGTGATTATTAATAGTGGAAGTACTAACAATTTGGTGTTAGAATAGATGGTCACAAAGTTGAAGCTCAAGAGGTAGAAACACCCACATCCATATCGGATTGCCTAGGTGCAAGATGACCATAAGGTCATGCTCAATGAACAATGCCTAGTAAAGTTCAAGATTGTTGAATACCATGATGAGGTACTATGTGATATCATATCTATAGATGCATATCATATGTTGTTAGGTAGACCGTGGTAGTTTGACAGACATGATGTACATGATAATCATGCCAAATCCTATTCCCTGACCAAGGATGGAGTGTGACATAAGCTAAAGCCATTGAAAGACATAGAAGAAAAGGTATGTGGTTATGCAAGAATAAGTTTTGTTGATGGAAAAAAATTTCTAGAGGATATGAGGCATGAACATATGTGTTTTTCTTTAATTCTAAAAGCTGGTAAAGAGGAAGTAGAAGATGTACTTGTAGAAGTTACAAATTTGTTGAATGAGTTTTAAGATATTGTATCTGATAATATGCCTGATGGATTACCACTGATAAGGAAGATCAGTCATTAGATGAACTTGATCCCAGGAGCTAGTTTGTCAAATAAGGCAGCACATAGAATCGCACCAGTAGAAAGTGAAGAGTTGAAAAGACAAGTACATGAGTTGTTACAAAAGGGGTTGATTTAGGAGAGCCTGAGACCATGTACTATACCAATGGTATTAGCATCAAAGAAGAATGGAGAATGGAGGATGTGTACAGATTCTAGGGCAATAAACAAGATCATAATCAAGTACATGTTTCCATTACTACGAATGGATGATATTATGGACTGTTTGAGTGGAGCTGTGTATTTCTCAAAGATAGATCTAAAGAGTGGATATCATCATATTTGAATCAGAGAAGGGGATGAATGGAAGACTGCCTTCAAGAAAAAGGAATAACTATATGAGTGGTTAGTCATGCCTTTTGGGCTAACCAATGCACCAAAAACATTCATGCAACTCATGAACGAGGTTCTGAAAGAATTTTTGAGTAAGTTTGTCATTGTTTACCTAGAAGATATTTTGATCTTTAGTAAGACATTGGAGGAGCATATGATGCATATTCATATAGTGTTTGAGAAGCTAAGAGAAGAGAAATTTTTGATTAATTTGAAGAAGTGCAGTTTTGTGAAAAAGGAGTTAGTGTATTTGGGATTTGTAGTTCAATAGAAGGTCTAAAAATGGACCCAAAGAAAGTACAGGCTATCCTTGAATGACCTACTCCAAGGAGTGCTACTGAGGTATGATCTTTTCATAGTTTTGCTAGCTTTTAAAAAAAATTTATGAGAAGTTTTAGCAGTATTTGTGGACCCTTGACTGAAAAAATGAGAGGGGATAAAAAAGAGTTTAAGTGGACTACTAGGGAAGATAAGAGTTCCAAAAAATGACTAAATATCTCAAGAAAGCATGCCGAAATAAATGTAATAAATGTCCAAGTGGACTACTGGGGAAGATAAGAGTTTAAGTGGACTACTGGAGAAGATAGGAGTTCCATAAAATGACTAAACATCCCCAGAAAGCATGCCGAAAGAAATGCCATAAATGTCCAAGTGGACTACTGGGGAAGATAAGAGTTTTAAACTATTAAAATAAAAAGTTACAAAACAACCTGTTTTAGCACTTCAGCATTTTAGTAAGGTATTTCAAGTAGACTGTGATGCTAGTGGTATTGCAATGAGAGCTATTATGAGCCAAGAAAGTAAACCTATTGCTTATTTCAATGAAAAGTTAAATGATGCCAAGAGAAAATATTTTGTTTATGATCAAGAATTTTATACTATAGTTCAAGCATTGAAGTAGAGACACTATCTTCTTCCTAAGGAGTTTGTTTTGTATACGGATCATCAAGCTTTGCAATATTTGAATAGTCAAGGAAAGTTGAATCAAAGGCATTTGAAATGGGTTTATTTTTGCAGAGTTACACATTTATTTTGAAATACAAGAGTGGAAAGTCTAATAGGGTTGCAGATGTGCTTAGTAGAAGGGAACTATTACTGACATAGATGTAGATGTGCTTAGTAGAAGGGAACTATTGCTGACAGAGATGCATATTGAGGTGGTTGGGTTCAAGGAACTCAAGAGTTTGTATTCAAAAGATCCTGATTTTGGTGAACCTTGGAAAGCTTATAAAGAACCTATTACTCTAGACAAAATAAAGTGGTTGGATTTCATCATCCAAGATGATATGCTATTTAGAGGGAGTTAGTTGTGCATTCCACAAAGTTTTATGAGGGAGAATCTCATCAAAGAGAAGCATAGTGGAGAATTCACTGGATATTTTGGTCGTGATAAAACCCTTGCTTTGGTTAGTGAGAATTATTACTGGCCACAGTTGCACCAAGATGTTAAGAAGTTTGTACAAAGTTTCAAAGTATGTCAAATGGAAAAAAGGAGCAAAATATAATACAAGGTTGTATCAGCCATTACCTATACCAGAGAAGCCTTGGGATGATATTAGTATGGACTTTGTTCTTATTTTACCAAGGATTCAGCGGGGACATGACTCAATTTTTGTGGTAGTTGATAGATTTTTAAAGATGACATATTTTATTCCCTACAAGAAGACTAATGATGATGTTCATGTAGCAGAATTATTTTTCAAAGAAGTGGTGAGACTACATAGTTTTCCAAAGAGCATAGTTTCAGGTCGAGACACTAAGTTCATTGAATATTTCTAGCACACATTGTAGAAGAAGTTAAAGACATATTTGAAGTTTAGTTCATCATATCATCCATAGACTAATGGATAGACATAGCCGGTGAATAAGAGTTTAAGGAATTTGCTGAGATGTTTGGTTGGAGATAAACTAATAGGATGGGATTTGATTTTACCACAAGCAAAATTTGCATACAATAATTATGTCAATAGGAGCACTCATAAATCACAATTTTAGATTGTATATGGAAGTAGTCCTAGAAATGCATCTGAGTTGAGGAAGATAGACAAAGAAGAGATAATAAGTGTTGAAGCTAAGGATTTTGCATAATATTTGAAAAACATCCATGAGGAAGTGAGGAAGCACATTACCAAGATGAATGTGCAGTATAAGACTAAGGTAGATGAGAAAATGAGGCATAAGGAATTTCAAGTTGGGGATGAAATCATGGTTCATTTGCAAAAGGAGCAATTTTCAGTTGGTACATATAAAAAGTTAAAAATGAAGAAGTTTGGGCCATGTAAGATACTTAAGAACCATGATTCAGGAAATGCCTATGAAGTAGAATTGCCTACTAAGTTGACTATTTCACCAGTATTTAACATTTTAGATCTGATAGAATATCATGAAGGGGTGTTAAAGATGAGGTCTTAGAAGCACAATGGAGTATTTGACCAACTACTTTAGCTACCAAGGAGATTGAGAATATACTAGATAGTCATTTTTGGCAGAAGCACAAGGAACAGAACATATGAAGAGTATTTGGTCAAATGGAAAGGATGACCTATAGAAGATTCATCATGGCTTACAAGGGAGAATGTTAATTGTCTTAGTTTTCCTCTTCACACCTGAGACGTGATAGGGTCACTCTTCAAATTACCTCAGGTGTCTGATGTAGGAGCATCTTGGGTGTCAAAACAATCATGCATCACCCAAAAATATTTCTGGTTTCTTTTCAATAAGGGTTATCTTGTGTAGAGTTGTTATTTATGGAAACTTACTATTTTAGTAAGTTGTTCATACGATCTTAGAATGTTCTGATTTCACAGGTGGAGGTTCATCTTAGTCATATCTGCCTACTAGTTGAGTTTCATTATCATATCATCTGTATCAGTGAAGTTATTGAGGTTTTTGGGTATGAAATCTTTGAGCTCAATTTTGAAGGCCTTAGAGGCTCTACATCATGATCGACCCTTGGTTGATTAGAACTTATGTTAGTTAAATATTGTAGATCAGGTCTTGCCATTTCTGAAAAGTGGCTATAATAGATAAACAGAGCTATAGTTAGAAATTTATGGCCTTCGGAAGTTGGGCTACCTAAAAACATATTTTGTAATTATTTTGAGCCGATCCTATGTAAAAAAAATGAAAAATAAAATAATTCTTAGGGAAGTCGGCCTTAAGGGCTAAATTTTTGGAACCTTCTCGAGCTGTTTTGGGAGATCTGGGTAATGATTCGAGGCTTTGTTCAATAGAATATTGTAAGGAAGAATGTCCATGTGGCTTTCCATATTGTAATTTTAAAATTTGTAATTCCACATTTGTGGAGATAATAAGTAGCTCATTTTCTATGCTTGCAAATTGTTGTTGTTTCTCTGTTTTTGTTATGTGTTTGTGGTATTAAGGGGAGCACTCTTCATCAAAAGTCAAAACCTTAGAGATGATCTTATAGAAGGAATTACAGAGGCTAATAGGTTTGAAAGAATCTAGTGACGAAGCTCCAACAAATTTAGGAATCAGGGAAAGAAAAGTTTCATTAATCTCCTTCAAAATATTACCAGCACTAAAGAACTCCTGAATAGCTTTAGTCACATCATGCCCAAAAATCTGCCAAAAGGATTTAAAAAAGAGTATAGGGAAACCATCTGAACTAGGTGATTTACCTTCAAAAGAGAAGACAACAATTCTAATTTCTTTAGCCAAAGGGATGGCCACAAGGAAAGTTTTTTGATCATCCTTAACCACATAAGGGATACAATTTAGGATAGAATCCTGATCTGAAAGATTGAGGTTGAGATCACTAGAGAGGAGGGAAGAGAAAAACCTCCTAGCAGCAAAACTAATATCCTCCTCTTTGTCAATCCTAGAGTTATTCACGGATAAGAAAGAGATTATGTTGGCAGCTTTGTGCTTGAGGGCTGTCATATGGAAGAATCTAGTATTCTTGTCTCCCGCTTTGAGCCACATAGTTCTAGATCTTTGTCTCCAAAATCCCTCTTCCCTAGAGATAATATTGTGATACTTTGAAAGAGCAATGTTTTCTTCATCTTTAGAGAAAGAAGAATAGCCATCCTTTTGGATATTGTCTTGGATTTTGTTAAGATCAGAGATAGCTTCATTTTTCATAAGGAAGACATCCCCAAAGACCTCCTTATTCTAGTTTTTGACCTTGTCTTTGATAGCTTTTAACTTCATAGCAACTCTAAACATTGTAGAGCCTTTAACCTCAATATTCCACCAGCTTTTAATGCTAACTTCCAAATTGGGATGAATGGTCCACTTCGTTTCAAATCTGAAGGGAAAGTTGCATTTTCTAGAAAGAAGATCTGTTTTAAAGGAGATAGAAGAGTGATCAGAACAAATATGACTCAGAGCAATCAAGGAGTAGTGGTAGAGGGCTAACTAGTCATTAGTAATAAGAGATCTATCTTGCCGGACTTGGATAAGCTCATCCCCACTCCGTTTGTTGGACCAAGTGAAGTTGACTCCCTAGAGATCCAAATCATGGAGAGCGTGAGAATTAATGAAGTCCATGGGGTCCACTCTACTTTCCAATTGGGTAGGAACAGCCCCACTCTTCTCACTCTCCCTTAAGGGAGTGAACTAAAATCTCCCATAATGATCTAGCTTTCATTACAAAAAAATTTCCTAACCTCAAAAATCCTATTCCAAAATTTGCTTTTCCCCACTCTAGTATTACAAGCATAGATATTGGCCAAAAACCAAGAGGTGCCGTCCCTAATGTGATTGAATTTCACAATAATTAGATTGTTCTCATGAAGAATAGGAATACCAACAACCATATCAACATTCAAGAAAATAACAATGCCTCCAAAAGCCCCTTCTAAACTACTTCTGAAACTTCTGCCATTCTTGTAGATTTTAATACCTTCAACCTTAACTTTAGCCATCTTCATTTCTTGAATAATTACAATGTCTGGCTTGTGATTTCTGCAAAGATTTCTAAGCACATCCTATTTGTGAGGACCATTGAGTCCTCAAGTATTCTAGGAGATAACCTTCATGACTTCTTCAGAGAGCAGGCATCTTGGAGTGTTAACTGGGTTCCATCTGCAATGTTCTTGTGAGCTTATTCTTCCTTGATTTTGTTTGTTTCTTTTCTTCCTCAAGATCGCATCTAGGCTCCCACATCCACTTTGATTTTGTTTCTAGCGTTGGTTGAAGGAGGTAGGTTCTTGACCACACCTTTCTTAGGCTTCTTTTTATTAACAACCAAGGAAAAACCATCTCCATTAGGGGTTGATAGGATCTTCTGCAGAATAAAGTTAGAGTTCATAAAGATCCTCTCCAAATACAGCTGGGAGGAAGGGCTAGTGTTCAGGATATTATAATCTTGAGCATCTAGCATAACATCCCTCTGGGGGGATTTGAAAACTTCATCTGGCATGCCCTGATTTGGGATAGCTTCATTACACAACACTGATTCGTACTCCTTTTCAGGATAAATCTAGTCTAGTTCCTCAGGGAACTCTTCCTTGTTTTTGTTAGAGTTCTCCTAAGAACCATCGGGGGACAAAGAGACTTCTTCCACCTACATCTCTTTGCAATCTTTCCAAGATTTAGGGATTCCTCAAGTGAAACTTCAGAACCCTTATTCTTAACTTTCCAAACTCTTTTAGGATTCACACCAATAGGATGAGTAGGAGCATTCTCCTTTCTGGTTTTGTGAGGCTTATGGGGACAACTCTTAGGCAAGTAACCTAAATTCTTAAAATAAAAGCAAGCAAAGGGGATGCTTTCATAAGTGATCTCTTGTTTCCATTTACCTAACTTAGACATAATATCTATAGAAGTAGGCATATCTGATTCATGTTCAACTCCAACACAAATTCTAGTGTAGGTAAGCCTTCATCTATCAACAGTGACTAGATCAATAGAAAGGAGTTCGCCAAAGGAACTTGATGTACCAACAAAAACATCTTGTAACCAAAACTCCAAAGGGAGACCAGGGAGATGCACCTAGACCAGAGTTTGGATAAAGAAAGAAGACTCTGTCAAGTAGTTTTACCAAAAACCCAAGGTCCAGCACAAAGGATACTTTTCATGTCCTCATGTTAGGAGAAGGAAAAGGCCATAAACCCTTTATGCATTGCTGAAATATCTACCTGATCTTTTGATAACCACTTGCATCTAGCAAAAGCTCTACCAACATCTATTTTAGGTCGAGGACCTAAGAATTTTCCAACCAGAGATGAGGCCATAGAAGCAATATTGTGGTCAATAACCTCATCAAGGACAACAACAACAAAAGTCCTAGCAGCAGAATCAGAGATGTTGCAGACAAGAAGGAATGAGGACTTACTAGAGGGCTTTTTATCATAAAGAGAAGACTAGGCACCTAGAAGCAAGGCTTTGGGAAGGTCCACCAAGTTGAGATCACGAGGACTAAACCCACCTTCAAACACATGTCCCAGAGAAGAGTTGACTGCCATAGCACAATCATCCAGAGGTTTGTCAATCCCATCCTCAGAGACTGGAAACTGTTGTCCTATACCTGGCCCATTTGAAGAACTAGAGGTAGAAATCCCACCTTGGGCTTTTGAAACTACCCCATTCTCTCCTTCACCACTCCCTCTCCCGCTCGCCATGTATAGTATATTTATGGTATCCTTTTTGTTATCTTGGTAAAACCCTAACTAATAGTTGTTGCCTAGTCTAATAGTGATGCATGCCATACTATACATGCAACATGAGTGATCTATATAGTTTCTCATCCCTCTCTCCCTCTTCCCACATACGGAGTTTCCTTTCAACCCCCTACTTGAGGTAAAAAACCTATCCCCATAAAAGATAGATCCTTTTATAGAATGATCAAAACAAATACAATGATCTCAAGCATATAATTGATAGTCAATCAATATATTCCTTCTTTATAGTCCCAATACACCTACTATAATCACTGTTTGAATACAAAACATATATAATTCTTTAAGCATCTCATAGATGCTACTAACATAACAATAATTATCATCAATAGTATTGATCGCGCACAGATTGAAAAAAAGTAGAATCATCAGCCATAGTGAATAGCACCCATGCAATTTATAACACCTCTACCTTTTGTTGAAGTTGCATATCATACTTGAGAATTAATATAAAAAAACATAGTAACTTCTCATAGTCTCCAATCTATACTCATTTAGAATAAAAAAAATAAAGGAATGCAATAAGACGTAAGTTACAATGCAAGGAGCCAACTATCATTAGGTTTCCAGATGTAACATGGCACCTGTAGACCATTAAATAAGCCACATCCTTGATATAGGAAAAAATTTGATTCCATATCATCATACAATTGAACTGGGGAAGGGAATGATAAATAATAATAATACAATACCATTGGCAAAGAACCAATGATCATATGTGGCCCAATAAAACTGACTCAACATTATCATTCAATTAGGTGGTGACAATACATAAAAGACATTACAAAATATGAATAGCTTCATAATCATAATTAATCATAATAAATCACAAAACTTCTACAGGTATGAATGATATCTCTCAAAGATACTAGAACATTAACACTCCCTCTTAGAAAGAGAGATATCATTCATATGTCACATGACTAACACAAAGGTTGTACCCAAAATATCTCAAAAACAAAACTTTATCACTGATTTTCTCAACATGGTATTGTCATCTCAGAATGACATTCACCATTTCTACTCTCAGATGGTGAAAAAACACAAGAGCTAAGTCATGGAGTTTCACACATGACTTCCACCATGGCTAACCCCAAGGGGTGGAACAAGGGATTTCACCTCAAACTTATCTTGCAGAGAAGAATGCATTAACAAGGATTATACCTCGAACTTCTTCCTAATGAAGAAGAAATCATTAAAAAGGGATTGCCCCTCAAACTTCTCCTTCACATAGAAGAACTCATTAACAAAGGATTACACCTCTAACTTCTCCTTCATGGAGAAGAACTCATCAATAATGGATTGCACCTTGAACTTCTCCCTCACAGAGAAGGATTCTTTAAAAAAGGATTGCACCTCAAACTTCTCCCTCCTACAAAAGAAATCATCAACAAGGGATTGCAACTCAAAAATCTCCCTCATAGAGAAGAACTCATTAATAAGGAATTACACCTCAAACTTCTCATTCATAGAGAAGAGCTCATTAACAAGGCATTGCTCCTCAAACTTCTCCCTCATAGATAAGATCTCATTAAGGCACATAAATATTATCTAAATGTTGAAACACCCTCTCAACAGGGGGACTCCCTCTCAACAGGGGCAACACAACCACAACTTCAATATCACAATATAAATTATTTGATTCCACTATTTGACTAAGAAAGGAGCTTTTGTAGTCACACTACTACACGAACTTGTTGATCCTCTACAAAGGACTTCAAACTCACGCTCTACCACACAAGCCCACAAAAGATAGATCCTTTTATAGAATGATCAAAACAAATACAATGATCTCAAGCATATGATTGATAGTCAACCAATAGATGTCTCCCAATACACCTACTATAATCACTATTTGAATACAAAACATATATCATGCTTTAAGTATCCCACAAATGCTACTAACACAAAAATAATGATCAACTATAGAAAACAACACCTATGCAATATATAACACCTTCTCTACCTTTTACTAAAGTCGCATAACATACTATTTAGAATGAATATAAAAAACATGGTAACTTCTCATAGTCTTCAATCGATACTCATTCAGAATCGAAAAGACTTTTTCAAAGGAATGCAATAAGACAATAGTTACAATTCAAGGATCCAACTACCGTTAGGTTGCCAAATATAACATGGCACATGATGACCATCAAATAAGCCACATCATCAGTATAAGGAAAACATCTGATGTCGTGTCATCATACGATTGAATTGAGGAATGGAATGATAAATTATAATAGAATATTGTTGGCAAAGAATTGATGATCATATGTGGCCCATTAAAACTGACTCGTTGTTATCATACATCTGGATAGTGATAATACATAAAAGACATTACAAAATATAAACCACTTCATAATAATAATTAACCATAATCAACCACAAAACTTCTGCAAGTATAAATGATTAACAATTTATAATTATTATTTTAACAAATAAATTCAACTTCATTAGTGCTCAAATAGGCTTCCCTTTTTTCTTTTTATTGGCTATTAATCCAAGGACCGTAGTCCTAATTTAACAACCCTATACAAAGAAATTTGAAGGAAAAGATGTTGAGATCTCAAATCAACCTCTCCACCATTCTCATTCATAATTCAACGTGAACATGCAAAAATATCCAATAGATCATCTTGTTCACACAAAGGTTGGTTCAAGTACTTAACAAGAAATTATCTTTGTTGCATAGATCATGTTTATAATTATATCAAGAAATCATGCCATATTTGCCACATCCAATACTATCCTAATGCAAAGTCATATAAGGTTTTATTTGGCTACATTATTAATCCTAATTTATAATATAATGATCTTAACAAATAAAGTCAACTTCATTAGTGCTCAAATGGTGTTCCCTTGTTTTTGTTCATGGCTATTAATCCAAGGACCTTGGTCCCACTTTAACGACCCTATACAATGACATTTTAATCCAAGGATGCTGAGATCTCAAATCAACCTCTCCACTATTCTCATTCGTAATTGACATAAATGTTGGTTCAAGTAGTTAACAATAAATTCTCTTTGTTGATCCAACAGAGGCGATCTCTTCAGGAATATATATAAGACATGGGTTTACATAATAGATTTACCAATGATAATTTTTTTTATAAAAGTTATGTTTAACAAAAGAAAGAGGTTCTAATTAATTTGTGTATGTGATTTTGACACATGTTTCAAGAAAGGCTTGATCTACATGTAACCATATATAAATTAAAATATGGCAACAAAGACTAGAGAAATATCTCTTATATAATAAATCTAGTTTAAAAAGCTGGGTTTTCTCTTAAGTTTCCACATGCATATATTATATTAGAAAAAATCTTAATGATAAAAAAAATCAGATAATGTTAAATAGTTTAAACTAAATTAGTTTTCAATGTTTTTGTTTTCATTTTTTTAATTCTTGGATTTATTTTTCCTTATAACCATAAAACAAATATGACTCGGGACAGGGTTGAATCGTAGTTGCATGTGGCACATAGATAGAGTTTGGCATCCGGTAATTTTGAATATTTGTTTTTGACATATTTTATGAAAAAAATTAGACTCACTATGCATGCTCCCATTTATAAAAAAATCAGGATTGCTGCATACCCTCTTATCCAAGAACGAGCAATTAGAAATATGTGTTCTATATGGTTGACATGTGCCATCAGAAAGACTAGATCTCCATCATATTTTTCTCAAATCTGTCTCTCTCTTCTCCTGTAGCTTCATCATGCTTTTGCTTCTCAGCCTCTGGTGTTTTCTATTACATCTATTCAAGAGTAGTTCCCGCATCATCAGCAAGTGAAATTGTTGAAATCAATTCCAGTCTTGGCTTGGATAAACTTAGAGGTTCCAACAAGAGACTTATCTCAAGGGTCAAGGTTATAAGCACACGTGAACATACCACTAGATGACACAATTGAGGTTAGAAAGAGGGGAAAATGTAGTGAAAGCATCGACAATATCACAACTCTTACAATCAAAGACGGATTCAATTACTACTATGTTGAAGAGGATTGAGCTTAGAAAGAGGGGAAAACAGGGTAAAGCAGCAATAGTAAAATGGTTATTTCAGGGGAACTTCCTGATGGAATTGATGGATTTAAAAATTGAAGCAGTTCCCAAGAGTTTGAGAAAGTGACAGTTTGTTAGTACCCCACAAAATTCCTGCCCATAAGTGATACAGCTAAAGGAAGAAATAAATGCTACGGAAAGTAATTTTCCAAAGGAAGAAACAGGGGATGGATTGGCAGATACAGAGTTTGTAAATGTCACTCAAAATTCACCCCCACCAGTGATATAGGTAAAAGAAGTGGCAACTCGTCAGGAAAGTAACCTTGTAAAGGAATAAACAGGGGATGGATTGGTAGATACAGAATGGAAAAGGGCACAAATAGCATAATTCTCCCAATATGATTTATATTCAAGCAAATGGGTACCCACAAGAAATCAGACATTTTGGTGACTTGTAAGCTAGAAATGAAGGCTCAATCATAAGTAAGTCAAAAAGAAGAAGACGCATTGTGTATATAGTGGAAGACATAACCATGAAGAGAAAGATTGCTGAACCAAGAGCCAAGATGCTAACAATAAGGGGATAAATATAGTAATCCCATCTAAAACAAGCTGAGTTAATTGCATGTTATTTGGAAGTGATTAGAGAGGCTATGAACTTGAAGGAGTGATAAATTTGGTATTTAGAATGACATTTCCATTTCAAACTTGTTTCATTTGAACATCTAATAACACAAATCTAAATTTTCTGTAAAAATAGAAAATGTCAGAAATTGAAAAAATGGGAAAGGAATAACTGACATGGAATTTTGGTTCCTCGCTTGCAATACATCTCAGCATATTTGAAAATTTGTCAACCCCTGTTTGTCTCCCTTCCTCCCTGTTGGTTCTACCATTCAACCCAAAATGGGAAGGTCCGTATGGATTGGTGTTGATTGCTGAGGAGGAAAAAATAAAGATTGCAACACAATTCCTCCATCCTTCTTCACTTTCTCTGCACAACGCAAAGGCAATGGCAATTAAAGGACTCCCATGCTTCCTACCAAATTTCCTATAAAATCCATTCTCTCAATTTACAATATTTCAAAAAGAGATTATAGATGACAACTGAAGGAGAGCTTACATCTAATTTCAATTCGTTTATATTTAAAAAAGCAATCCCAATAAAAAAGCGCAGGATGTCACAAAAAGACTCATCAAAACAATCTGAAACATCAAATGTATGTATGTACCAGATCTCCATTTTTCAAGTTCTTGCCAAACCCACCAAGCACATCCACTTCCTTTATTCCAGTCCAGTGTTTCTTTATCTTGCTCTGCATATTCCCCTGTCTCTGCCTCTTTCACTGCTCTGCTTCTGCCCTACTTATTCCTCTGCTTCCATATAATTGAAAAAAGAAACAGACAAATAAAATGAAAAAGACCAGCGTGCACGCTGTAAAAACAGACAAACAACATGAACATACAGACCAGTAAAGAAAAAAATCCTAAGGAAATCATTCAAAAAAAACATTGACAAAAATTTCGAATGAAGAAAAAAAATAATACTAAAGCATTGATAGCAGAGGACAACAATCATATAACAAATTATAATTGAAAGACATGGATTGTTTATATATCTTTACCAAATATGTTTCTTGCCGCTTTCTGCAACGGCTATTTTAGTTTGAAAACGTTAGATTTTTAAATTCTTTTTCCTTTTGCGTTTTAGTTTCAGATATTTTGAAAATTATCTCAAACGGCTATTCGGTCTTTTATTAATTTGAAATATAAATCAATTAATAATAAATTTGAATGGAAAAATTAAAATTTTCGATTGATAAATTTGTGGGGCTTGCGATTTACGCGCACTGAGATTGACGTGTTCTATTAATTATTTTTATCGATTAATTTTATATTATAGTACTAATTTTTATCATTATTATTGTTAGAAAATATAAAAATATTTTTATCAAAATCTTTCTTTCATGAGATTTTTATTTATATTGTTTAACAAAATATATAATTTTTTTGTTCAATAGATTTTTTAAATTTAATTTTGTATTTAATCTATAGTTCTTGATTAATTATAAAATTTTATTTACATAAAAATGGCAAATATACATATAATATTTGATAATTTATAATTATAATAAAATAAAACTATTATTTATAATTTTGAAGTTTGCATAGCCATATGATTTTCCCTTTATTTTTGTAATCATTTGTACTCACTTCCACATGATTATTACATGTCTTGGAATAGTGGCTTATCCTCGAGGTTCATTTATAAGCCACTTGGGATAATCCTAGTTCAATCCTAAGACTTGTAGAAGTGAACCATAATGTCTTCTTTTAAATTGAAAGTTTAGATATCTTGTCCCTTCCAAATAATTATTTTGAGTTAACTTAACACATGTTTATATGACATGTTGTTATGTCATTATATTTTAAGACATTCATTTTTTTCATTAATTTATATGTAATATTAGTAATGGGAAATAATTAGAATGCCCTATAATTCTTAAAGGGGCAAATAATCAAATTGAATTTATCTGTGTGCAAACCATGTCGATGTTTTTGTATGTTTTACTTTGACATCCGTCATCATTGCTAATTCACCCTAATAAGGGACTAACCTAGGATAACATGTGCAAAATAGAGTATGGATTTTGCTAGAAAAGAAAAGAAAAACTTGTAGATTAAAAAAAAAAGTTGTGAATTAAATGAAATCGTCATCATTTACAATTGTAAAAAGCAAGCTCTATACAAAGAGAACCAACACATGGGCATAACTAAAGCATACAATGTTGGAACCGAACTGGAAGAGGTAGAGTGAGGTAAATTGAAACTCTCATTCGTTAGATTAAATGCAAACTACCCTAACTAGTGTGCAACTACAACTACCCTAAATAATGACAAGTCATACTATAAATAAAGGATACATATATCAATATTTACAATCAAAATACCAATTGTAGCCATGATGGACGAGGCTACCCATGGAAATGCAATGAAAAAATAGATTGGAGAGAAGTTAGTGCTAAACAAGGTGCTTAGGGAATTATCCTTCAAAGATGTTGTAGGAGACATTTTGATTCCAAAAGGCACCCACTTTGAAATCAAACCCTTCTTTCTTGGAAACAAAGATGGGATCGAAAGAAGAAAGTATAATTTTGTCTCGCCATTTGTCATCAAGCCTAATGCCCTAATGACCATGGCTATCAAGGGTGAGAATAATAAACTTAGAAGTTCTGCTCTTTTTCTTGCAGCTCTTAACTGTAATAAACCTCCCTCCTGAAATTACTTGAGCAACTGGCTTCACAACTTTTGTGGCAAAAAGTTAGGGTTTCATTAAAATCGTATCTTAGAATGTTGCAGAAAGGTCCTTTGTCTAATTTTCTTTAACAATACCAATAGCCAAAAAGAAGTTAAAAAATGGTTTTGGTCCATTGGTGCTTGTTCATTAAGAGTCATCCTTGGTCTCCTAAAGCCATACATGAAGAAGTGTTGGCACTGTCGTGCCCTAGGTGGCTTATGGTCGGGAATGTTCCACTGTTTCTTTGGAGGGTTCTACCCCAAGACTTGGACTCCATTAGCAATGTACAAAGAATAGATAAGTCATATTCTCTCTTGCCCCATACTGATACCAGAGTTCTCATTTCAATTAACCCTGGTATTGATCTTCCAAGCAAAATTAACTTTGAACTCGACCAAAGTTTGATTTCTTGCCCTATCACATTCCTCGGTGGCATAAATGCTTGGTTTTAGTGTAGGAAGGAGGGCCATCTGAGATGGAATTTCCTCTTTAGTAATAATCCTAACAAAACTTCTCACCCTAAACATATTGGTGGATCCGCTCTGCAATTACCTAATCCTAGTAGTGCAGCCTCATTTTCCCCAAAACATTTTTCCCTTGATCCCTTGTTGATAAGCCTTCACTATTTGGTCCCCATTCTGGTACTCTTGAGACCTCCTATATTACCAAATCCCTTGATAAATTGTTGGATGCTCTCCACCATGGGGAGGCCTCAAATTTCTCTATGATTGACCTCGAAGACCCTCCACAAGTTATTAACAAAGCCCATGATGTTGAGTCCCTAGATTTTGGGCTAAAAGAATAATTTTATAAAGAAAATCTCAAGAGATTGAATGCATAATAGACTACCCTAGAAAGAATCAAAAGGATCTCTAGATCCAGACAAAGAGGAAAGAATAAACCCAATTCTCGTACTTTTATGGAGAAGATGCTCACGAAGAATTTGAATAACCATAATGTTGCCCCCACTATCACCACCTATCTCAATGAGGACGCCACCTCCAATTATGACAACACCAACCAAGACAGTGCAATGGATCTATCTATGAGCCCTAGTGAGGATGCGAGAATATCTTGTATACCATATTTTGTTTCCCCCTTTGTAAATGGAGATCCTCTTTCTAAATTAATTATTTTTATCCTTTCGTCCCTCCCCCCCTTCTAGACCCCTCTCTTGCTTGATACTGGTTGATGACCCCATATTTTCAAGTGGCCCTCTTGTCCCTAAGAGAGGTGATAATGGGTGAGAAAGATTGATGCCAATTTATAGATTGAATCCCATGATGCGGAGGGCCAATGTTGGGCCATTGTACCTTATAAAAGTGATCTAAAGGAGAATCATGTATGTCTTTAGCCCACATAAGAAAAAAAGAGTAGACTCAAGACCAAGAAAGAACCTTGATAAAGTCATTAGTAGAACCAGTGGTAGAGGCTGAGAACTCCCCAGACGTTAAAATAAAAAATAAGAGAGGAAGACCATCCCCTAAATTTCCCATGAATATCAAGTGTTCTTTATAGAATGTTAGAGGGATTGAATCACCTAATAGGAAATACATAATTAAGAGATTATTATTTATTGAATCACAACATTGGCATCCTTATGAGCTACAAGAAATTAAAGTTGTTTGGTTCAGTTTAGATATAAATTTGAAATGCATTTGGAAGGAGGAAAAAAACTTTACCACTTCCCATGATAAAGGTAAAGGTGGCATTTCTATCTGGATTGGTCCCAAGTGGAATAAGTGTGTTGATGGGTGGGGATACTCACCATGTAACATATTAGTGTGGGTTAGAATCAAAGTGGGAGAGTTGGTATTTGGGTTGTGTTAATTTTATGTTGCAAATGACTATAGGGAAAGGATAGACCTTTAGAAATGGATTTTTTTAGATCTGGATTCTACTCCCTGGATATTTGGAGGTGATTTTAATATGATAGAGAGTCCATAGGAAAAATTAGGGGGTTGCAAATTTGAATGGAGAGGTTGTGAAAATTTCTACTAGTATAAGATGCTAATCAAACATAGGCTTATGGACCCCTTGGCTAGGAACAAGGATGACAATAAGGAACCGTTTGGTGCATGGAATACAAAATGCTAGATATAGTCAATTCTGGAATATAATGCAATTCTGGAATATATATGTCCTCAAAATGATATTCAAAATATGTGTTGGAACCGTTTGGTTCACCCGGAAGATGACTGAGAAGATGTCACATAAAGCAATCTCATAGTGGCTTCAAGAAGCTTTCCCATTATTTCCTTAACAATTTCAAGCTCTGAAAAGTCATCGAAAAGGAAAATCTAGACAGGTTGGCACCTCATGAAAAAATATCTCAGAAGACAATTCAGAGTAGTTTGGGAAGTTTCTTTTGGACTGCTACAGCCAGACACAAGGTATTGACATTCAATTGCAAACTGAGGTATAGCTTTCAACTCGTAGATCCAAGCCCCTGTAGCTTTCTGGGAGCCATACGGTACTATTTGGAGACAAAGAAAAAGCTCAGAAATATTGTTGGATGTGGGTTAAGAGGAACTCTAGGCAAATTTTATGATTTTCCCAATCATCATACAACAGATAGGGTGGTCTAGGAAGGCTTGCAGGTCAAATCTGGGTAGAAGATTGAAGAAAAAACAAAGAAATTGTCATACTGTCCAACTATAGGCAATCGGGTCAACCTTTCCAGCAAGGTGTGGGAATTTAGTTGCAGACATCTAACATGGAGACCCGGCTTGTACTTACCAGGAGACCCAGCTTGGCATCGTAGAGTAGCTAATTTTCTCTGCATAGTAGCAAATAGTGAGAATGAAAATGATAGCGAACGGTGAGAATGAAAATGAACGAAAATTTTGGCAAAAAATAAACAAAAATTTTGGTGAAAAGTGAACAAAAATTTTGGACGTCAAATATTATAAACAATAAGAGGATCAGACGGCACATAAAATGGGCATTTGAAAAGTGGAATTAGAGTCAGAATTTCTAATTCCACCTTTTCAAATGGAAGATGAAATGCCCATTTTGTGGGCAAAATTGGAATTTCAAAATTCCAATTCCTTCTTGTTTGGATGGACACAAACATGGAATTCAATAATCCAAAAATCTAATTCTAAAATTAGAGCCCATATTCCATGCACCAAACGGGCCCTAAGGGAATTTAGTTTACTTGGTGTAATTACCTGCGGGGAGATAAAAGGATATACAATAGATCAGGTAGATTTTATGCCCACAAGGAATTTTTTAGTTTCAAAAAAGAGACCGATGAATCCTATGTGAAGGTCACCCCATACACCTTATCAGACCACCACTTGATTATCACTGAGAATTCACATAAATACAAACCATGTATCTAGCCAATGGTAAAAAGAAGGATGTTTTTTCTTTAAATGTCAATTTGTTGAGTGTTGATGATATATTTATTTCTATCAACTTCATTAGGTTATTAAATAAGGGTTGGGGAAATAAAAATAGTTCTATAAAAAGGTGGATATCATGCACAAGAAGCTAGAAAACACTTTTCCATGTGGTGGGCGACAAGAAAGTTAGGGATAACAAGAGGGAAGAGTCTAATACAATAAGCTGGTGATAGCTGAAGATATTTTAGGAAACAACTTGGCTGATCAACTAGCTAAAGGTAACCTAATATGTGCTATAGATTCTCTTAAGAGGGTGCAAAATGTGAAATTTCAAGAGAAAAACACTTGAGCTAGAATCAACTGGGTTATTAATGGGGAGAAGGGGTATAAATATTTCTTTCACATTATTAAATAGAAGGAAGATCATGATAGGATTTCAACTATTTATGTTAGTAGGGAAAGGAGATTTCTAATTCAAAGGATATTTTGAAGGCCTTGATCTTCTCCTTTTAGAACAAACTCTTCAATTCAGAGGATGTGGGCCAAGGCATGGTAGAGGCCAGAAACAAAATCAAGAGAATAGTTCCCAAGAGGGTTTCTAATGAGGATGAAAAGATTCTTAACAACCCAATCTTTGATAATGAAATCAAAGCATCCATCATGTCTCTTAGTAACCATAAGGCCCCTAGGTCGGATGGACTTCCAGTTGAATTTTATAAACACAATATAGATTGGATTGTTGATGAACTATTGCAGGTGTACTCTAAATATTTTGATAAAAAATCAGTGGGTAGTGAGATTAACAGTGGCCTTATTAAACTAATTAAGATGGTGATAGATCTCTAATAAATAACTAGATAACTATTACACTTCTTAATATATCCTACAGGATATTGGCTAAATTACTAGGTAAAAGGTTGGAAAACATCCTTCCTCGGGTGATCTCTACAACACAAACTAGTTTTTTCAAGAAATGGTATATTTTGGAAAATTTTCTTACCTACTAGGAAGCAATGAAATGGGAAAAAGACTCTAGTCAAGAGGTTTACATGTTACTATTGGGCTATGAAAAAGCATATGATAGGATAGAATGAGGTTTCCTTTTCATGTTAGAATGTATGGGATTTCCTAAAGTCTTTTGGCATCTGATCCTAACCAAGTTGAATGATGCCTTAGCCTAGGTTGAAGTGAATGGTATCAGATCTGAATCTTTTCAAAAGTAGCTAGATCTATTAGATAGGGGTACCCACTTGTACCAATTTTTTTTGTCATTGCTATAGATTCTCTTTACGAATTATTGAGAGATTACTCCGTATCTCCTAGGGTCAAATGGATTGTGTTACCTAATGATGAAGAACATTCTTAAATGTTTAGTTTGCTAATGATATAGCCATCATAGTCAAATTGGAGGAAGATAATATTAATGTGATTCTTAACAAACTATATCTCTTTTGTGTTGTTTCTAGTAGAAAAGTTTCCCTATCTAAATCCATTATGCTTGGATAGAATGACCACTCTCTAGATTATCGTACCAGATTCTCATTGTCTTGGGGGGTCCCAACCATCTAGTTAGATACCTGGGTATACCTTTTGTGGTCAACCCAGACCCAAGGGAGATGTTTGAGCAGTTCAGAAGTAAGATTGACAAGAAGCTTGGAAAGTGGAACACCCATTATCTATCCCTTACAAGAAGGTTCCAAATACACCTACATATTATGTCTTCCTACACCATACTTCACCTCAACTTGTTTGTCTAACCAATCTTTAGATAATTATATCCAAAGGAAAATCAGAGAGTTTCTTTGGTCATATGGTAGAGGAAATAAGAAGAGGCATGTTGTTAATTATAAGTCCAGTGTGCTATGAGAAAATCAGTTGGAGGTTTGAGACTGAAGGATTTTAGAACCTAAGGAATGGTCTTAGCTATGAAATGGATTTCCAAGGTAGTCCAAGGGGATGAACTATGCAAGGTCTTGTAAGACAAAACATAGTTAAAATTGTTCCCCTTAAAGGTTCTTTTTGGAAGGGGCTACATTTTAATGACCTATTAGCTGGGAACCTCTTTATCAAATTTGTGGGATCCAATGTCTTCAAATATATTTGGAAGGGTCAAGAAGCAGTTAGAGAGTGTGTGTCTAATAACAAGATCATTGGAAATGACTAACAAATTTGTGGGGAGAGATCTATCTGGTAGAATTTAAAACATGAAGGTAAGTACCCAACATTACTCCAACGGTGCTTTGTTAAGAGTTGGGTTTTTAAAGGCATGAGATGCTTCTTATACGTCATTAAGGATAGAAATTTGATGGGTTGGAGTGAACTGGTGCATAAATTCAATATCCATCAAACACAATGGAGAACCTACTCATTTATTAGGGAAGCTTTCTCCTCTCTACCCCTCCCTAGAGATTTTAGTTTTAATGACTCTAGAGTGGTCTAGAAGTTTATAAGTTTCTAGATGGTACTCCCCTGCCTGATACCAAGGCCAAATACATTTATGGTATCCTCTCTCACGGTCATGACATTCTCCTTCATGTTAAATCTTACTAGTTTTTAAGCATTGATATCCTGGGCTAGCAAAAGATTTTCTCCCACCTTTGGACAAGTAATATTAAACCCAAGAAAAAATGTTTTTAACGGTGGCTCCTCCTACACAGACTACCCATCCTTATGCCTAATGGTGAACAAAACTTGTGAACTCCTTTTGTAAACTCCCTGAATCTATTACCCATGTATTTTTTGGTTATTTATTTGCAAAGGAAATATGGGGGCCATTTGGCCTTGTGTTGAAATTTTTTTTTGAAATATCTAATGTTCTCTCTCATCTTATCTCAAGCCATAAGAAACATTGCAATGCTTTATGTTTTTTTATTTTTATTGAGATTCTATACTGCATATGGAAATTACATAATAACAACATTTTTAATGGAAAAGATAAGTTCCTTACTGAGTCTTTATGGAGACTCATTCTTTACAACATTGTTGTGCATGTTTCTATGGTAATGAGGCTCAATGAAAACAAGTTTTTGAACCTACTACATGATGGGAAAGTACACATTCTCAGAGAAGAAATCTCGCGTGCATTTACACATAGACCCGCTTCTCATATGAACACATAGCTTTTGAGATAGCTTTACAAAATTTTATGGTGGATATGAATGAACAAGGCATCCGAGAATATAAGACCCCCTATTGGATACAGGGCCAGTTTGGATGGACCACTTGTGTTGACAAGAGGCTAAATGATTTGCCTTAATTTTCTCAACAGTTTGATGTATCTTTTTTTTTATCATTCCAAATCTATTTGATGTATCTATCTGGTTGTATTCACTTGTTAATGATGTATAGCTTTGGTCAGAGAAAATTTTTCGATGAAATAACATACATGACTAATTTATACATGATTATAATCAACATAATTCATATAAGGTGAGTTATATATATATATACAGGTGCACATAAATATATATATAATAAAGAAGTATTTCATTATTATATATATATTTATATGCATGTATTATATAAATACATAAATTAATGAATGAATTAAATGTACAATGGATCATTCTTATAAAGGAGATCAAAAGCCTTGAAAGGAAAACCCTAGTGCATGTAATAATTAGTTAAATTATTACAAGACTAATGCATGCAAGTTTATATTTAAAACAAGTAGTGCATGAGTTTAAAACAACCCGTGCATGTGTGTTTAAATATAAAAAACTAAAGCAAAAGAGTTGACATCTTAAGAAGGGAGTAAAATTAATTAATAAAATTAATAATTTACTCTAACACTCCCCCTTAAGATGAGCAACAATGTAGCTACAAACAATGCAAGAAGAAAGCAAAGGAAACTATAGTGCAGAAAGTAAAACAATGGGTCCCAGTAACATGGCCTGATGAGGTACCCAGCACAACCAAATCTCTGTAAAATGGAGAAATAGAGAAAACCCAATGGGAAAAAACCCTACTCCAAAAAGAGATGGAAAAATGCAGAAAAAAAATGGCTCAAGAGACTCTCTCAAAACCATAAGTACAACTAGCCCCCCCATGAGAGAGGGATGAGACACCAAAGCCCCCTTAGAATGATGGAACCCCTGTGGAAATGATCAAACCAATGCAACTCCAATGAGGAAGAAACAAAGGCACGGAACAAGGAAACCCCTGAATGAGAGGGGAAAATGGAAGGCCTAACTGATGCTCAAAGGAGAAAACACAAGGATCCTAAAAGGGAATCCCCAATGTAGGTGGTGTGATAGGTGTGTTAACACTGTCATGAAAGAGGAGATGAATGTCCTCTGTAGAATCCTCAACAAGTGCACCTGGTGGCTCAATGAATGGAGCTGGAGGGTCAGGCAGTGCTGAAGAAGAATCTTGCTGAAGAGAAAAGACCTCAATAGGATGTGGTGTGGCAGTCATAGCAGTGATCTCAAGAACAATACAAAGGTTCAAGTGACCTGAATGAACCACATGATTCTCTTATAAAAGAGGAGAGCTATGCTCTGACAATGGAGATGGTGGACCAAAGTGTGAGAAGGTGTAGAGATGGGTGGAATGATCTACTGTCCCTATAGCAACAATGCCTCCTATCACACTATCTCGAATGAAGACTGAATCTGCAATGAACTCAACTATCTTCCCTAATCCATTGTGTGTAATCTGATAAATTGAGAGAAGGTTTATAGACATAGATGGAACATATCATACATCATTGAATGTGTCATCCTAAATGCCTACTAATCCTTTCCCGCAGACTGTCAGGACAATGTTATTCCCCATGAGAATATGAGGAATAGGAGAAGCCTCAACAGTAGAGAAGACCCCTTGAGAAGATGTCATATGGTGAGAAGCACATGAATCTAGTATCCAAGGGAATTGTGAAGGGGAAGCAATGGATGCCCGTAATGCATGACCCTGTCCAAAATCCTGTCCAGATGTCGAAGATGTGGGTGAAGACTAAAAAGTAGACCCCTGTGAGGTAGATGAGGATGGAGAGGAAACAGTGCTCTTCTGAAGAAGAGCTTGCTAATCTGCAATTTGTTTCTCATAGCCATCAAATCTCTTCTGAAAACAATGTGACTCATCATGAGGTCCCTTCTGACAATAGGAACATGTAGGTCTCTCAGTCTTCTGTTTCTCCTTCTTAGAAGAAGATGGTGGGCTAGTAGAGTGTTGAGAAGAGGAATCTGATATCTGCTTCTTCTTTTCTTTGGATGGTTGGGAAACCAATGCTTGGTTCTTTGATCTTGTTACAGAGTCCAACTGAGTAAGCTTGGCTTGATCTCTAGTCAAACGATCATAGAACACCTCAAAAGTGGGCATGGTAAATGTTGTTGGACTACAACTGATTTAGAATCTGATTGAAGGATCTGTAATTGCAAGATCACTGAGAAGTTTTTGATTAGATATGTAATATGATTAAAGCAGTATTATGTTGTCATTGATGTCAACTAGTTTGACAACACTTATCTTGTAAGTTACTATACCCAGACATCTGAAGAAAATTGGAAAAGAGATGAATAATAGAGAATTCTACATGAGAAAAGATGTACTTGACAGATGAGGATAAGGAACATATTGAGTAACTTATTGATGAGTCTATGACTTGATGATATTGACTTTATTATGTTGCATTCATCTATAATAAAGTATAGAGCTGAAAGACACAAAGTAGTGTTGTCGGTAAATGAAGCATTTTAGTATACACTGACGGAGTGTAGTGTATACCAACCACAGTATTAACTGAGCAGTGTTCACCAATGCATTCTTTGTTAACTGAGCAGAATAGAATGAATTAAATGATTAGTTTAAGCCGATAGGAATGATGAGCTGGCAAGAGTATAACATCGAGGTAACATTTAATGTTTGTTACACAAATCAACGGCGGACACAATTCAAAGAAGATCTAACAGAGAAGATTGAAATGTGTTATTGACACAAGTACCGAGAAAGTTATAAGTGGAAAAATCTATGAATGTGATTAAGTGGAAAAATCTAATGGTGGAGAAGAAAATGATCTACTCGTCTATAGAAGAGAAGAAAATTTCTTTAGTAAGATGCTGAAAAAGAAGAAGAAGCTACAGGAATTTTGCGTGAACAAGCTTTCATGCATTCTGATCATACTGGTTAGTGAGAACTGAGCTATAGAATAATTACCAAGCTACAAAGAGCTATTACCGATGGATAGTAAGTTGATATAGTACTGAAACTGAAGTGAAATATTGATCAAAAGGATTTGTATGGACTAAATATTGATCTGTAATCTACAATTGAAGTTGTATTAAGGTAGGTCATTTTACTGTTACATATTAACCATTGTATACAGTTCAAATCTCTTAACCGAGTGGACACTGAAAGTCTTATGATGTATCATTCATAGAATGAACATTGTTATCCTGTCAACCCCATAGTGAATGCTGGTTGGACGATAACTTCTAGTCTAAAATCCTCTAACAAGGTCACACCTGACAGTGTGTTTGTAACCTTTAATAGGGTTGGGTCTTAACCGACCTCACTTCAAAAGAGTGAACAATTTTGGGTTGCCGGTCCCAGGTGGTTTTTCCCTTTACAGGGTTTCCATGTTAAATCTTTCATGTTATGTGTTGATTGTGATATTTGTTTGTTATCTTACTTTGCATGTGACATATTAGATTTGATCGGTAAACTATTATAAGTATTAGATTGGTAATCGATAAAAGCACAGATAGTGAGAGTTATTATTGCTTATTGATGAGCAGAAAGTGAAGAAATTGTTTTGAATTATATATCTTTTTTTGGGACACTGGATAACTAATTCACCCCCCTCTTAGTTATTCTAACAATTGGTATCAGAGCTCAAGTTGCTTGGAACAAAGTTTTAAAGGACTTAAGCATAAAGGTCTCAAGATGTATAAGAGGGAAGTACCAAAATTGAATAAAGAGAACTTCACAATATGGCAAAGCAGAATGAAGCTGCACATGTCTGTAATTGGGAACTCGGCACTAGAACTAATGCAAAATGGCTACATGCAACCGCCCACTAGCCCCCTAACTATTGATCAATTGAAGAATAAGCATGAACATAATGTTACTATGATGGACCTTGCTTCTGCTTGTACCGATGCTGAATTTGAAGATATCAAGACATGGACAACTGCCAAAGGAATGTGGGATAAGTTAGCACAAATCTACAGTGGAGATCTGAATGTCAAAAGGGCTCAAGCTAAAAGTCTGAGAGGTAGATTTGATGATATGAGAATGAAAGAAGGTGAAAATATTATTCAATATTCAAATAGACTCAAAGAGGTGGTACATGCTATTAGAGCATCTGATGGAGTAATTGATGATGAAACAATGATAAGCAAGATTCTCAGAACTTTGCTACCATTTTATGCAATCAGGATTTTTGCAATTCATTAAACAAGAGCTACATCCAACCTTACTCTTGACACTCTGATTGGTAAACTTACAACCTTTGAATTAAACAACTTTGATAAGAGTGTTGTTCCTTCTATTGAATCCACTTTCATGTCTTCTCTGAAGATTGGAAAGTCTAGCAAGAATGGAAAGAATTGTGATAGTGATGACAATACAGATGATGAACTTGAAGAACTTGAAGCACTTATGGCCAGAAGATTGCCCAAAGGAAAAGGAAGGTATAGAGGCAAGCTACCTTTAGCATGCTTTAATTGTAAAGAAGTCGGTCACATTGCTGCTAGATGTCCACAGAAGAAAGATGATGATAGATCCAAAGATCGATCTAATGAAAGCTATGGAAGAAGAGTCAACAGAGGTTACTGACACAATAACAGAGACAACCGAGATGAAAAAGGCAAAAAGGTATGTTACATAGCTGAAGATATTGAAACTGAATCTGATTCTGATGATGATATAGAAATTGTATTTGTTGCTATGAAAGATGACTCAGAAGAGGAAGGGAAACATGAAGAGACAACCCTGATCTCTAAAGTAAGCAGAAATGATACATGGATCATAAACAACAGCTGCACACATCATATGATCAGTGATGTAGAGAAGTTTGATCATCTTGTTGAATATAATGGAGGATTTGTGAGAATGGGAAATGATACACCTTGTATGGTAAGAGGTAAAAGCTCACTGATGATCAATGACAGATTACAATGTGAAAATGCATATTGGGTAGATGGATTGAACTATAATCTAATAAGTGTTGCACAGTTGAATAATTCAGGCCACCAACTGGCTTTTGAGAGCAAAACAGTGAAGATTTATAATGATGGAGGAAGACTTGTCAAAACTAGTACACAATCCAGAGGTAATCTATTCTATCTTGATATGGATCAGTCTTCTTGTTTTCTAATAAAGGATGAAGATGCTTGGTTGTGGCACTGAAGGTTATGCCATGTGAACTTTGACAACATGATCAAGATTAGTAGAAAGAAAAGAGTTAGAGGACTACCTAACTTAACAAAACATGATCATGCTATGTGCCATGAATGTCAAAGAGGTAAGATGACTAAGTCTAGTTTCAAGAGCAAAGAATAATCAACAAAGAAGATACTTGAGTTGGTTCATACCGACCTATGTGGTCCTATGAGAAATCAGAGTTGTTCTGGTGATAAATATTTTATTCTTTTTGTTGATGATTATACTAGACTGATGACTATTATGTTCTTGAAAGAGAAATTTGAAGCTTTCAAAATGTTTAAATGGTATAAAGCTAAGGTAGAGAAAGAAACTAGAAAAGAAATAAAATGTTTAAGATCTGATAGAGGATGTGAATTCATCTCTGATGAATTCACTAACTTTTGCAATGAGCATGGAATGAAGAGGTAGGTATCTGCACCGAGGACACCTCAATAAAATGGCATTGCTAAAAGAAGGAATAGGTCTATAATTGACTATGCTAGAACCTTGATGATACAGAAGAATGTTGCTTAGACATATTGGAGGGAAGCTATCAGCATAGTTGTATATGTTCTTAATCGAGTACAACTGAAGAAGGACTCAAACCCAACACCTTATGAACTATGGTTTCGACACAAACCTACTGTAAGTTATTTCAAAATTTTTGGAAGTGAATGCTTTATCTTGAAAGATGAAAGAAATGGAAAATTTTATTCTAAAGGAGATGAAGGGATATTTCTAGGATATTCCACTATAAGTAAAGCATACAAATGTTTCAATAAGGCTACAAATAAGATTGTTGAAAGTATTAATGTTTGTGTTGATGAATTTGATGATAAGTACACTGAGGAAAGTACAAAGGAACCAAAAGACTATGGTAGATTCACTTACATTGAATATCCAGAGCATCTACCGACACCGCAGACAGTGTCAACTGGTCAACAGGGAATCAATGCAGTACAACAAACACCACAAATCGATGAACATGAAGAAGCTGCCAAGCAAGAAAATGACCCTAAGCAGGATGAACAAGAAAGGAGAAATCAAGTCTTGGCTAGTTTTGTCAGAAGACATCATCCTGAAACACAAATCATTGGAGACAGACATGCTGGAATGCAAACCAGAAGAAAAACAAGACAAGGTACATGTTTAATTTGTGAATTTGAACCTAAGACTATGAAAGTTGCATTAGAGAATGAAGAATGGGTTAATGCAATGAAGGAGGAAATAGAAAAAATAAAAAAGAACAAAACTTGGTCCTTAGTACCCCGACCAAAAGATAAGATTGTTATCGGTACTAAGTGGATATACAGGAATAAATTGAATGAAAATGGTGAAGTCATAAGAAATAAAGCTAGATTAGTATGCAAGGGATATGCACAGGAAGAAGGCATTGACTATGGTGAGACATTTTCACCTTTTGCTAGATTAGAAGGAGTTAGAATGCTACTTGCATATGTTGCACATAAGAAATTCAAAGTCTATCAAATGGATGTGAAGTCAACATTTTTAAATGGTATACTTGAAGAAGAAGTCTATATTGAACAACCTGAAGGATTTGTTGATCTCGACAACAAAGACATGGTATGTAGATTACATAAAGCCTTATATGGACTAAAGCAAGCACTGAGAGCATGGTATGAAAGACTACATACTTACTTGTTAAGCATTGGATTTGTTAGAACAAGTGAAAACAATAATTTGTATGTGAAAGGTGATACCGATGACACCATTATCATTGCTGAAATATTTGTTGATGATATTATCTTTGGTAGCTCAGATCTTGTCTACAAGGCATTTTCTAATGAAATGCAAAAGGAATTTGAAATGTCAATGTTCGGAGAGATTAAGTTCTTTCTTGGACTTCAAGTGATTCAACAAAGTGATGGGATATTCATCACACAATCTAAATACATAAAGGAAGTACTGAAGACATTTGGCATGGAAGATGCTAAACTTGTAGGAACACTGATGGCTACTAGATGAAAATTGACAAAGCAAGATCAAACTACCGAGGTAAACCAGACACTACCGATCCATGATTGGTAAGTTAATGTACGTAGTTCACAATAAGCCAGATATAGCACATGTTGTAGGAATTGTTGTAAAATTTTCTACTAATCCTAGAGAATCACACATGATAGCTACAAAAAGGATCTTAAGATACTTGAAGAAAAAAAAAATTATGGATTATGGTATTCTAAGGAAGGGAAGTTTGAACTGAAAGTTTACACTGATGCTAATTGGGCTCGAAATGTGGATGATAAAAAAAGCACCACCGGAGGAGCATTTTTCTTTGGTGAAAGACTTGTAACCTAGGCAAGTAAAAAGCAAGCTTGTATTTCTCAGTCTACAGTTGAAGCAGAGTATATTGCTACTACTACTAACTATTCAAATATTGCATATATCAAACAAGTGTTGGAAGGAATGAATGAGGTAATCACTAACTCGGTGATTATATACTGTCACAACACTAGTGCTATTAATATTTCAAAGAATCATATGATGCACTCTAAGACAAAGCATACATCTATTAAGTATCATTACTTGAGAGAAAAAGTGCAAGAGAAGAAAATTAAGTTAGAATTTATTACATCCAAAGAACAACTTGCAGATTTTTTACAAGACCCCTACCGAAGGACACATTTGAATACTTGAGGACTAGACTTGGGGTCTGTTCCCTATCTATCAGTCACTAAGGTGATTTGGTTGTTGCATCAGCCTACTTCTATTAGAAGATCATTCATGTTCATGTAGCATAGCTCACACTTTGAATCTTGTTCAAGGTTGTGATTAAAGTTGAGGACTTGAACTGATGAGATATCAGTATCTAGAGATACAGAGGAAGTACTGAACACCACAGAGAGTTACTTGCCTACTATAGAGTTGATTGTTTCTTTGTTTCTTTGGCATTGCTGTCAAAGGGAGAGATAAATAATATGAAATGGAAAAGGGAGAGATAAATTGAAAAGGGGAGAGATTAAACCAAATATGAAAAGGAACAAGCACTGACGACAATTATCTAAGGGAGAGACAATTTGAATGAGATAGAATACTGAAGATCAATTATAGAGAACAGAAGCAGGAACATGAGAACTAAAAAGATCACAACTATAGAATGGTAAAGTTGTATCACTTAATGTTGGTTCAGTAACATAGTGATTAAACATATTAAGTCTATTTGACTTACAACATTTGTTTACAAAGTTGTAGAATATATGTTTGGCATGTGTATGGTACATTTCATATTATTTGAAGTTGCCATCAATGCCAAAGGGAGAGATTGTTGGACTATAACTGATTTAGAATCTGATTGAAGGATCTGTGATTGCAAGATCACTGAGAAGTTGCTGATTAGCTATGTAATATGATTAAATCAGTATTATGTTGTCATTGATGTCAACTAGTTTGACAACACTTATCTTGTAAGTTACTATACCCAGATATCTGAAGAAAAGTGGAAAAGAGATGAAGAACAGAGAATTCTACATGAGGAAAGATGTACTTGAAAGATGAGGATAAGGAACACATTGAGTAACTTATTGATGAGTCTATGACTTGATGATATTGACTTTATTATGTTGCATTCATCTATAATAAAGTATAGAGCTAAAAGACACAAAGCAGTGCTGTTGGTAAATGAAGCATTTTAGTATACACTGACAGAGTGTAGTGTACACCGACTGCAGTATTAACTGAGTAGTGTTTACAGATGCATTCTTTGTTAACCGAGTAGAATAGAATGAATTAAATGATTAGTTTAAGCCGATAGGAATGATGAGCTGGCAAGAGTATAACATCGAGGTAACAGATAATGTTTGTTATGTAGATCAACGGCTAACAAAATTCAAAGAAGATCTAATGGAGAAGATTGAAATGTGTTATTGACACAAGTATCGAGAAAGTTTTAAGCAGAAAAATCTATGAATGTGATTAAGCAGCAAAATCTGATCGTGGAGAAGAAAATGATCTACTCGTCTATATAAGAGAATAGAATTTCTTTAGTAGGATGCTGAAAAAGAAGAAGCTGTAGGAATTTCATGTGAACAAGCTTTCATGCATTTTGATCATACTGGTTAGTGAGAACCGAGCTACAGAACAACTACCGAGCTATAAAGAGCTATTATTGACGAATAGTAAGTTGATACAGTATTGAAACTGAAGTGAAATATTGATGAGAAGGATTTGTATGGACTAAATATTGATCTCTAATCTGCAATTGAAGTTGTATTAAGGTAGGTCATTTTACTGTTACATATTTAACCATTGTATATAGTTCAAATCTCTTAATCGAGTGGACTCTGAAAGTCTTATGATGTATCATTCATAGAATGAACATTGTTATCCTATCAACCCCATAGTGAATGCTGGTTGGATGATAACTTCTAGTCTAAAATCCTCTAACAAGGTCACACTTGACAGTGTGTTTGTAACCTTTAACAGGGTTGGGTCTTAACCAACCTCACTTCAAAAGAGTGAACAATTTTGGGTTGCCGGTCCCAGGTGGTTTTTCCCTTTACAAGGTTTCCATGTTAAATCTTTTGTGTTATGTGTTGATTGTGATATTTGTTTTTTATCATACTTTGCATGTTACATATTAGATTTGATTGGTAAATTGTTATAAGTATTAGACTGGTAATTGGTAAAAGCATAGACAGTGAGAGTTATTATTGCTTACCGACGAGTAGAAAGTGAAGAAATTGTTTTGAATTATATATCTTGTTTTGGGACACTGGATAATTGATTCACCCCCCTCTCAGTTATTCTAACAAATGTAGGTCCCAAAGTGTCCATGGTAGAATGAAAGGTAGAAGAGAAGATCTGAAAGTTTCCCCTAAGCTTAGATAGAGTCAGATAAATGCACTCTTTATCACTCTTTCACTTTCCACATTCATGTAACAAAGATCTCTGCTGTTTGAACTTCATCAGAAAGTCCTCAATAGAGGGAAAAGAATCAGGTATAAGAGAGGTAAGCTCTACCTCAATTTGTAGTGCTCTAAACTCATTGATGGTACCGAATAATGTCTCAAATTTAGCCCACATCTGTAGAGGGGTAGTGCACCCATCAAGATGAAACTGCAAGCTATCTGATACCTGTAAATAAATCAACCCCATAGCCTCATCCATCTTGTTTCAATGCTGCATGATCTCAAAGGGCCTCTGTAATACTGGTTGCACTGCATCTAGACAAGACCAGAGCCCTTTTGAATGGAGAAGCCATGTCATCAGGGTTTTCCATGTGTGATAATTATGTGGGATTAGAAGTTCTAGACAAGAAGAGGTCTCGGCCATATTTTTTAGAAGGGTTTTTGTTTTGATAAATATCTAGTTTAACTGATAGAAATAAGAAAATAACACCCCCCCACAAGCCAAATATCGAACCCCTAAGCCTAGAATGATATGCTTTATCAAGAGAAGAGAAAAAAAAGCTTCAGATCTGAATTTTTTGTACCTTGAAATTTTTTTGATGAAAATAGGTATAAATATGGATGCTGCTTGAGAAGAGCTTTCCGACGCTTCTTTAGGATTGAAAAATGGAGCTAATTTGAGCAAATTAGCCCCCCCAGAATGCAAAAAAGATAATTTGGCTTTGACAGTAGAAACAAAAAGCTAGATGAAAAAAAAACACCAGATTAACCTCCATGAGAGTGTCGGGCTCAGAACTAGCTTTCCGACGATATCTTGTTTGTCGAAAAATGATGCTTGGAGCTCCCAGAAAGCCAATTTTAGTGAAAGAGCCTTTGGAAGAAAAAAATATCCTCCAAAAAAAAGTTTTCAAGGAACCAGTGCTAGCCCCTAGCCTAGCGGCTGGTTATATGGTAGTTGGACACTGGCGGATAGCTACTGGGTGTTGGCAGCTAGCCGTAGCCGCTAGTAGTTAGCGACGCCATCAGTGCTAGTGGTGCTGCCGGTGGCCTGCCAGTTAGCTGCTGGTGGCGGTGGAGTGGAGGCCGGGCGGTGGTGGCACGGTGGCGGTGCGATAATTTTTTTGATTTTTGTAAATCTGCGCCAAAGATCATATGGAAACCTACCTCGGGGAGTGTGCACAACCAAAGGGAAATTTTTTTTGCCTCTTCCTACAATGTTGTCCAAATTGGACATTTTATATCGAAATAGGGGTTTTTGGGTGCTGCAAGCTCAACGGTGAGGCCTGGTTGACCTCAAAGTGCACCAAAATTTAGAGGCCCCCTAATTTCAATAAAAAAAAATATAAAAAATCTCTAAGAAGTGCTGAAAAAAATAAAATTATTTTTTGCAGGCAAAAAAGAAACAAAAAATAACGTCCTATAGAGAATACTAGATCTATAAACTATAACCAAAATCCATCGAAAAATCCCTAATTTGAATATTTCAAATGTGAACAAGCTGTAGCAGATTAGGCTCTAATACCATGTAGGATTTGAGCAATACAAATCCATAAAACCTGAAGATCACATGCATACAAAAACTTGTTACAATGAAGTAGAGATAAGAAGAGGGCAAGGGTTTGACTCAAAAATATGAAGAAGAAAATATTCTTAAATTAATGAATGAATTAAATGTACAATGGATCATCCTTATAAAGGAGGTCAAAAGCCTTGAAAGGAAAACCCTAGTGCATGTAATAATTAGTTAAATTATTACAAGACTAATGCATGCAAGTTTATATTTAAAACAACTAGTGCATGAGTTTAAAACAACTCGTGCATGTGTGTTTAAATATAAACAACTAAAGCAAAATAGTTGACATCTTAAGAAGGGAGTAAAGTTAATTAATAAAATTAATACTTTACTCTAACAGTATCGATAGAACAATATCGATACTAATAAATTAATAAGTATCGATTCTTCTTACCAATTATGAGTATCATTTATACAAATACATTAATATGATTAACTTGATTGTGATCATTGAACATGTTATTGACTTTGTGCACATTACCATTGGGATTGTTATTAGCTTGGATACCGTGGGTAATAATCAATATTAATTTTATGTTTAAGTTATGAAAGGGATCATGCATCTATGAAGAGGCATGTCTCCATGTGAACCTTGTTCACGTGGAGGCATGACCCTTCATAGGCATGCCTCTCTACTTAAATATATATTATGTGAGAGATATTCAATTCAGATCAAGAACAAATAATTGAAAGTTTGAGACAAATTAATACCACACACGCACACACACACACACATATATATATATAGTAAAAGCACAATAAGTTGTCACCCTTTTACAAAGGAAAAGACTAACAAAATCAAAGTTGTTCAACTTCAATAGTATAAAAATGACATTTATGTTTGGAATTTGAAGATGATGTAAACTAATTAAATGTGATAAAATGGATGAAGTTTATGATTAATATTTTTAATAATTTTATTTAATAATAATTGATATGTGTTTTTAATTTTTAAAGATGATTTTTCAGTTACTAAAAAATGCTGAAAATTAGGGTTCTAGTTCCCACCAAAAGATTATATGTAAATAAACATTTTTTCCCTAATTTCAATTTATGTCATAGATGACATATATAACTAGTGCATGAAGAAATCAAAATTGGTTTGTGACCTATATTTTCTCTTTTATAACAATTCAAATTCCAACTCACTGAAATCGATAGTTTTCATCTCGCAACATATTTTTCATAACAAATCTATCCCAATAAAAAATATATATATATTGTTGAAGAGGACTCTCTCCTATAGTGCACCTTAAGTTTTTCAAATTTATTTAATATGATTTACTATTTTTTTCTTTCTCCAAATCAACATCTCCTTGACTGTTGATTCTCCTTGAATGAACTCTCGCTCCCCGATTCTGTGGTGAACAGGACTATGGAAAATTTTCTGCTAGCACTGGTGGGTCAGTTCTTCAACTTCCAACCTACCATTGAAATGGTCAAGAAATGGGTGACTACCCAATGGAAGATTAAGGGATCTATCTTAGTCTTTGCTATGCGTAGCGGGCTCTTCCTCTTCAAGTTCAACACTCTAGACGATCTAGCCTTTGTTTTGTCAGTCTCGTGGGTATATGGTAAGCACTTCCTTGCCCTGGTGAAGTGGAAACCTGGGTTCAATCCGACGACTGAACTAAGTAGGATAACTCATATTTGGGTGTGCCTCCCTGGTCTTCTGCTTGAATACTGGGATGAACAAGTGTTCAGGTGGATTGGTGACTCCTTTGGCACTTTTATTACAGTGGATTAGGTAACCTGCTCTAACTTTTGGTTAGTGTTTGCAAGATTCTGCGTGAATGTTAATTTGAATAAAATGCTCCCCAACTTTGTTATATTGAAATCTAAGTTGGGTAGATGGACCCAAGCTCTGGTGTATGAGAATGCCATTCACTTCTGCTAGAAATATGAATCTAGGGGCCACACTAGTGAAGCATGCAAATCCTCTCGGCATGGAGCAAAAAATAAAAATAAGGATAAGGGAACCTCTGAGGAGCCACCCATGATAGCAAGCAAAGAGAGAGAGAAGACTAGCCCCCTCGGTGGCTAAAGTGCTGGAAAACCTAGAACTGGAAAACCCAAAGATGGAAGAGGGTGAGATAGTCTCCCCCTAGAGAATAACATGGTGCTCCCTGAACCTAAGGTTCTGAAATCCCCTCCGGTGGTGGTTCCTTTGGAGAACCCCATGGTAGCTTCCCCGAAGACAAGTGTGATCAGCCATGCTAAGTTGGAACAGCCTGCCATTGTGATCTCACTCAAACTAAAGTCCCCTAAGGCTACTTAAAAACTTCCTCCACAGTCAGAGGAAAAGAACTACCCTTCCTCACCTAGTTCCCTGGGTGAAGATCATTATGGAGAGGACAAAGGTGGAGAATGGAAAACATAAAAAAGGAAAAATAAGCCCAAAAAGGTTGATGTGGGGCTAGAAGCACCTAGAGGGAGACCATCAGAACATGCCAAGAGGGACTACAAGGGATGTTGCAGCAGGTAGGCAACAAACCTTAGAAACAAGTTTTAAAAATAAGAAATGATTTGTCTTTCTTGGAATGTTAGAGGTCTTAATAGCCCCCTCAAGAAAAGTGTTGTTAAACAATACATTTTTGCTCATAAACTAGATATTCTACTTATCCAAGAAGTTAAGATGTCATTCAATAATTTGCCTCCCTAGCTAGCAATCTCTGGCTGGGTGTTGAGTTTCTTTACTTTGAAGCCTCGAGTGCTTTTGGGGGCATTGCCACTCTTTGGAACCCCAATATTATTGTTTGTGAACTGTTGGCCTTCTCCCCGAACTTCCTTGCTGTTACCTTCAGGAAAAAATAGCTAGTTTAGCACTTTATTAATATATATGCCCCTAATACCTAGACTGGCAGGTTGTCCCTTTGGAAAAGTATTATCTGTTGTATGGATCAGGACACTCCTACTAATTTTATGGTGGCTGGCGACTTTAACACCCCCCTTTAGCCCTTGAAAAAGCATGGTAGCTTAATGGACTACTCTAATAGTATGGGGGACCTTGTGTAATTTATCTCCTGCTCTGGTCTCTTGGACATTGATCTGAAAGGAAATCCCTTCACTTGGTCCAACAATCAAAAGGGCTCCCATCTCATCCAAGTGTGGCTAGACCGAGTCCTGGTCACCTCCTCTTGGGACCTTTGCTTGACCTCCACCTTTTCCTCCCTCCCCAAAACTACCTTTGATCATAACCCCCTCCTCCTCTGCTGGTTTGACTCCCCTAAAATTGGTTTGGCCCCTTTTAGATTTAAAATTATGTGGTGCTCCCACCCCTCTTTTAGGGACCAAGTGAAAGCCTAGTGGGCCACTCCTATCAAAGGCACTACCATGTTTAGGATTGCCCAAAAATTGGAGATCATCAGAAGAGAGGTTAAGGGTTCGAGTAAGGATAATTTTGGTGACTTCTTTAAGGAGAAGAAAGATCTTATGGGGACCTTGGACTCCCTCCAAGCCCAGCTAGCCACTGGGAATATCCACCCCTAGCTACAAATGGAAGAACACAAGGCTAGGCACAAGTGGTAGGAAGCTCTGAAAAGAGAAGAAATCTTCTGGAAGTAGTGATCCGGGATCGAGTGGCTTACCGAAGGAGACAAAAATACGGCCTTCTTTCATAGATCTGCTAGCAACCACAAAAGAAGAAACACCATCAATGAAATTAGGGATGGTAGAGGGAATGCAGTCAATGAGAAGGACAAGATTAACTAGATTGTGGCCAACTACTTTAGGGGATTATACTCCAATGCTGAACATATGTACCTGGTCAATGTGCAGAATTAGCTTCTTGATCACATCCAATGTGTTGTTACTCACAGTGATAATGATTGGCTCACTGAATGTGTTTCTGATGAGGAAGTCAAAGCTGTTATCTTTTCTATGGGGGCCTATAAATCTCCAGGACCTGATAGTTTCCCCCTGGCTTTTTTTCAAGAATATTGGGATATTGTTGGATTAGAAGTTTCCCATGCTGCCAGAGACTTATTCAAAATGGGATGATTGCTAAAGCACCATAACAAGACCTATATTGTGTTTGTCCCTAAGAATGACAACCCTACCTCTATGCTAGACTTCAGGCCTATCAGTCTATGTAACATGTTTTATAAGATCTTGGTCAACAGAATGAAGCCCCTCCTGGACAAACTGATCAGTCCTACTTAGAAAGGTTTTGTCCAGGGATGACAGATCCTGGATGTGGCCATATCCACTCTATGCATAGGAGAAAACCACCAGGTATGACCTTCAAACTTGATATCTCTAAGGCTTATGATAAAGTTAATTAATCCTTCCTTCAAAAAATTCTTTGTAGAATGGGCTTCAATGAGAAAGTTATTCACATTATTCAAGAATGTACGCAAACTATGAGCTTCTTTGTTATGGTCAATGGTTCCTTGGGTGACTTCTTTCAACTTGAAAAGGGTCTTCGGAAGGGTGACCCTCTCTCCCCCTATTTACTTATTATGGTGGCTGAATTTCTTAGCAAGAATTTGACTATGCTCTCTTCCATGGGAAGAATAAAGGGAATCAAAGCAGCTTCCACTCTGCAGCAAACTGTTCTGGAACAATTTATGGATGATACTTTCCTCTTTGGGTACTGATCGGTGATTGAAGCTAGACAGTGGAAGTGCCTATTGGAGAATTATGCTATGGCCTCAAGATAGTGCATCAACTACCAGAAAAGCCAAATTTTTTTCTTCAACACTCTCATTGAGACCCAAACTAGAGTGCTTCAAATATTTGGCTGTCAGTTTGCTTCACTCCCCTCTACTTACCTAGGCCTCCCTCTCACTATTAAAGAGGTCTCCCAAGATTTCTGGAATTCCATCTTGGAAAGAACTCAGAAAAAGCTTGCTGGATGGAAAGGGAAGATTCTGAGCAACACTAGTAAACTTCAGATGGTGGCTTCTACTCTCCAGGGAATTCTTGTCTACTTTCTATCCCTCTTCAAGATCAAAAGAAACATGGTGACTATGATGGAAAAGATACAAAGAAATTTTCTATGGATGGGTTCTAAAGAGAAAAAGAGGATGTCCTTGGTCAATTGGGAAATGGTTTTCCTTCCTAAATGTTTGGGCGGTCTGGGCCTTAGGTGAATTGGCTTGTTGAACATGGCCCTCACCATGAAAGTGTCTTAGAAGCTCATTGAAAGGAAAGTGGATTGGTGCAGGATAATGGAAGATAATTACCTTCAAGGACACCCTTATGGGGTGATGTACCAGGATAAAAACCTCTCTAATGGTTCCAAACTCTGGGCAAACATTTGCAAATGCAAAACCATTCTATCTAAGGGTGTCTTTTGGCAGCTCAAGGATGGGAGATCCATCCATTTCTAGCATGAATCTTGGATCCATAATTGCACTACCCTGAGTGGAAGGTTTTGCCCCCTTATGAACTACCTCAAACCTACCCTTGGTAACAAAGCCTCCAACTACATGTCTAAAGGGAGATGGAAGGATATATCTATTATGGTCAGGGATAGACCAGATTTAGAACACTTGGCTAAAGAGCTTATGGAAATCTTGGGGAATGTTAGGATCCCTGGAATTTTTGGTCAAGATTCCATCATTTGGGCCCCCACCCTAGTGGGAACCTTCTTGGTTAAGACTGCTTACAATCTCCTTCTGAAAGAAGAGAATAATCTAGGTGATTGGAATAAGGTGTGGATTCCACACCTTACTCTGAAAATCAATTTTTTTGGTGGACACTTATGCATGGTAAAGTCTTAACTCATGAAAACCTCATAAGAAGAGGGTTATCCCTGGCCAGTAGATGTGTCCTCTATAAAAAGGAGGAGGAAACTGTGAACCACCTATTCATACACTATGAATATGCTGCTAGTATTTGGCAGGGAGTTATTGGAAAATTGGGGGTCCCCTCAGTCCTAGGAGCTGATGTCCACCAGTTCACTAGTTAGTGATCCCCCTCCAATCACCCTCCCCTCCAGCTCCTATGGTGGCTTCTTCCCCCACACGTCTACTGGACTATCTTGAAAGAAATGAACAATAGGATTTTCAAGAAGATTGATTTCCCGTCTGAGGCCTCTCTCCGTATGGACACCAAGCTCCTATGTGAGAATGTTGGCTCAGCTAGTTGGAAACTCCCCTCAGCACCCCCTCTACCTAGTAGATCAAAATGATAGATAATTGGAATTTTTTGACTGGCTTCACTAGGTTTGACAACTCTAGGTTGATGGCTCAGAATGCTACTTGATGGGTTGCCCCGCCCATTGGCTAGACCAAATTAAACTTTGATGAAGTGGTGAATAACCTTACCCAGGGTAGGGGTGGAGTGCTAAGAGACCACAATGATGATTTCCTTTTGGCTTATGTTATGCCCCTCAAAAATAGTACTGTCAATCAAGTGGAAGGAACAACTCTCCTATAGAGTATAAAATTTGCCATCTCCATGAATATTGGACCGCTAATGATCGAGGGGGATTCCAAAGTGATTGTGGAGGCTATCAAATGGAGGTCGAGTGCAGGGTAGTGGGTGAACACCATAATAATGGAAATTTGGGAGCTCCTCAACAACCTCCAAAACATAACTATTTCCTATACCTATAGGGAAGGGAATGCAGTGGCAGATTCTATGGTTGCCATTGGGCTTAATCAAGCCATGCTGGTTAAATGGGAAAAGTATGACTAAAAATGTTTAAAATGTGCCAAGCTATCAACAATATTGCTGAGGGCCCCACCTTGATTTTGTGCTGGCTTAATTTGATGATTACAGTAGTTATGACTATGTATGCACAAAATATTATAAAGGTTTATAATTTCCTTTTGTGTGAGTATGTGTGGAAGGATAGCTATATGCATCAATAGGTAATTTTGATTACCAAGGACACTAAGGGAAAATATGGCTTAATTTCTAATTTTTATGCTTGGAGATCTGCTAGATTTTAGCGTACAAAGCTCGACTACCCAAAAACCACCCAGTCCCTTCCTTTTATGAACAAAATTCTCATAAAATGGTTAAACCAAAATGTCCTATTTTATGCCTTGGTTTGTGAAGCTCAACTCTACAACTTTTAGAAGATTTCTGTGGTGGATACTACTCTGGTTGGCATGGGTGGCAAAACTTTGTGCATAGAGCTAGACAAAATCGAAGAGGAATTCACCTCGGAACCCTTGGTAACTCACTACTGCAAAGACAGTGGCATTTGGGGCTTCATGGAAAGAATGAAGGGAGGCCATGATGAGAAAATCTCCAAGCAATTCGTGTCCTCTTGGAAAAACAAGAAGGTGTCGGTGGGGGTATACACTTTCAAATAAATGAGGAGGTCATTTCTAAAGTGATGGGATTATCAACAAAGGGTAGAAAGTATAAGAAAACCAGTTGGACATCAGACATTATCAGTCTCAACTAGTTCTTCAGGCCAAGTGAGAAGTCGGTGAAAAAGTTTGGAGGATTCATTTGTGAGCTTCTCCCTGAGTTTTGGCTCAAGGTGTGTCACATTATTATGAAATACTTCACTCTTGAGGGTAAATTTACTATGTTTTATTATTATGATCTACCGCTCCTCAACCACATCAGAAATAGGGACCTCATTTCCATCCCGTTTTACCTCCTCCACTCGCTAGAAAGCAATATTCTAGATATTAAAGAAAATAAGAACCCTAAGAAGCCGACCCCCATACTTCACCAGGGGCTCTTTCTCTATCTGTACAACTTCCATAAAGCTATTTTCCCTCTGCCCCAACCCCCCCTTATTATTAAGGATGTCACCAAGGAAGTTTCTCCTTCGAGAGCCAATAACCCCTCTTCGTCCCCCTCCCAATTCATCTAGGAGATTCAGGAGACTGACCTAGTTCCGCATGAAGGTAAAGGCCATAAAATATGTATGAGGAACCCCTTTAAAAGGGTGGAGGATATAGAGTAATCCCTTTTCTCTAAGTCCATGGAAGCTAAGGATAAGACAATGGCTGATAGAACCCATGAAACTGAGAGGAAGCCCAAAAAATGGAGGAATTCGGGCAGTCAGGTTGAGTTGGAAGTGGATTTGGGGGGTACTATCTAACATTCTAACATAATTTCCAAGGAGAGATGCAAAAGAAGACTCAGGGAAATGATTTTTGAAGACAAATCCCATTCGGAGGGTATGGACACCTCTGCCTCATCTGGTTTGATTGAGGGCTCCTCGACTGAGCACTTGAGCTTGCTAAGGTCTGGCATCATTCCCCCTTTGAATCCCCCACCAGTGATGGAAGATATGCCTCACAATAGTACCTCGCCCCCACTCTCTCCCCACACCCAGCAAACCAAATCCCCTCATGCTGAGGACACTACTGTGGTGATGGAGGAGAATGACAAGTTTAAAGGCTCTCTCAAATAGAAGTTCAATGAGCTGGATAATGAGATCCTCAGCCTCAAATAGGACATAAGAGAAATTAGATCCTGTGTTGTAGATTCAAACAAATTTTCCCTCAAAGTCATGCACGCATTGACTGTGACCCTATGCAACATGAAGGAGAAGATGGCTGGTGGAAAATTGGAAGATGATGAGGATAACAGAGACCTCTTCTTATTTCTTCAGGAAGACTGGGTCATGACCTTGATGTCTAAATGTCTGGGGGGAGATCCTAGTTACGGCTGGTGCCATGAAGTTTTTGTTCTTGTTTGGGCCTGCTGGCCTCGGGTCTCTTATTTTGCTTTCCTATTTTATGGTTAAGTTTTTAAGACTCTAGATTAGCCCCGTGTGGAAAGTTACTAATAATATGTTATTTACTTTCTTCTTAAGCTACTCTGGTTCATTATTTTTGAAAAGGACCTTTAAGTTTGTTTTTGATGGAGGTAGACTAGACATTTTTTCTCTGCTAACCATTTGCTATGTGACTAGTGCAATTAATACGCTGTTAATGTACTTCTAGTCTTTCTGTACCACAGGCCAACACCCTCTTGCTACTTTTTCTATGAAAAACATCTCCTTGACTGTTAAAATACCTACTTGCAATATTTTTCAATTACAATAAACTATGTCTAATTAAAACACTATAAAATCTATTTGACAATATTCTTGAATTTGATCTCTAGAAAAGGGTATTTTTTATCTTTTTAAAAATATCATTAAAAATATTAAGAGTTATTGAAATGCCAATTTTTTGAAATAATTTTATGTTTATGGTAATTGGACACAAAGTGGTATAAAACATGCATTTAATAGATATTTTGAATTGGTAAAGTTAAAGCACTTATCTAACTTAGCTAAAATGAATCTAGTAAGACCATATGTTTGACCAAAATTAATTTTTAGTTAGAAATATTAAACTTCAGCTGTACTGATAAGTTAACCTAAAAGGTGACACCTGATTGTGCTTTTACACACACACACACACACACACAGATATATATACACACACACAGACACATATATACACAGACACACACACAGATATATATTTACACAGACACACACACACACACACACATATATACACATATATATACATATATAGATATGTATATATATGTGTGTGTGTATATATATACATATATATACATATATGTATATATACATATCTATATATGTATATATACATATCTATATATGTATATATCTGTGTGTGTGTGTATCTATATATGTATATATATGTATAGATACACACACACAGATATATATATATAGATATGTATATATACATATATAGATATGTATATATACATATATAGATATGTATATACATACATACATACATACATACATATATATATATATATATATATATATATATATATATATATATATATATATATATATATATATATATATATATATATATATATATATATATATATATATATATTTGTATATATATATTTATATTATCAAGTTGTAAGAAAAGAATTAAAAAAATTTAAAATATGAGCTATCTACATATCTGATCTAAAACTTAACATGGTATCAGAGCGAGCATGACGAGAAGATCAGATCGAATTTTATATTAGAAGAATTTAAGCCACCATTTAATTTGTGTAATACAATTTTCAACAATATGGTGACTAGTGTTGGACCATATGATCGACTTCAAGGAGCTACAAATTTTGTAGCATGGAAATTCAAAATGATGCTCACACTAAAAGAACATGATTTAAATAGCTTTGTGGAGAAGGCAATACCAAAACCTGATGAGAAAAATGAGAAACTTCAATGGACAATGAAAAACAAAAAAGCTATGAAATTATTGGTAGATGGAGTAAAAGACCACATAATCCTAGTTATCTCAATATTAGATACAATATTTTTAATGTTTTCAACACTAGAAAATATGTTTGAGATAAACAATACTAGCAGAGATCTTTCTCTAAAACAACAACTTTATCATATCAAGATGAATAAGGGAGAGGCTGTCACCTCATATTTTCTAAGGATAAATGAGTTAAGAAATAAAATATCCATAATTTTTCATCCATTTGATAGCAAAGAGTTAAACATGATAGCTCTCAATGGACTTCCAACTTCTTGGGAATCATTCATACAAGGGATAAGTGCACGACCCAAATTTCAAAAATTTGATCAATTGAAGAACAAATGCATTCAAGAAGAGTCAAGATTGATCACTAGAGGAATTGGATTGAACTCATGAAATGAAGGCATTCAAGTCCTAAATTATCAATCCAATAAAAGAGGAAAGAAATTTAACTCTAAGAAGAGGAAAAATAAGAAATCAAATGGAAAGAACTCTTTTAAAAGAAGGGACCAATATAAAGTACAATGCTTTAGATGCAATAAATATGGGCACCTTGCCATGAAATGTCTGGACATGATTAAATACCAGAATTCAATTGTTGAAGTGAAGACAAGCATAGGTTGTGAACAACTTGTATTCTACTCAGCTCTATCCAATCAAGTATCTACTAGCCTTAATACCTAGATAATTGACACTAAGGCATCTCAGGATATAATAGGATTTAGAGAACACTTGGACTCCTTATTAGAAGCCTCAAATGAAGAAGTCACAATTGGAGATGATACTAACTATCTCGTGAAAGGTATCGAAACATACAAAATTCAACTAAAGTCAGGGCTATCTCTCCAATTGACAGATGCACTATATGTGCTTAGTATTAAACATAATTTGGTTTCCATTTATGCACTTGAAGGTGAATGATTTTGAATCACTTTCATGCATGGAAAATTCCTAGCCTAGCCCAAGAACTCAAACATCAAAAAGGATCACTATAGTACCCACCCATAGTTTTCTTTTCATTGTTATATTGCCAAACTATTTAAGGCCACTTTTATGTGTGCGTTGAGTATTTCAGTTATTATGTGGTTTTGAATTTATGACATTACATGATGATTTTGATGATTGAATAATTATGTATATTATATATATTTGCGTACTTAGATGATGTAGTTTACTTTGATGATGATTATTTATATGTTTAAAATTATGCTTATGGTTATGATTTTACTTACCCCATACTTGCATGTGTATGGTTATCATGTATTCTTTTACTTTCCTATTTGACGTGTCCTATAGTCATAGTTAACTACTTACGGGATCCACACGATGTCCTGATCCCTGCCATTTCTTGTTATATATACATGTATGTACATGCTCATCTTTTATGTAGGTTCGTACGTACTAGGCATCAACTTCCCTATTTTTTCAGGATGAGTGTTCCTTATCACAAGCCTCATTGGTAAGAGAGGGGAGATAATGTTATACTCCAAATCCCAAACTAAGCCATTATATTATCCTAAAATAGGGGACAAGATTATGATATTTTACCCTTCCCAAATTGGTCTAGGTGACATGAGTTATAGTCTTTCCCTTGAGCATGGTTATGATTTTACTAGTTCAGTTGATTTCTGGTTGGTTGATATGATTGTTGTAATTCGATAATTTATTTAGATTAATTATGCGATTTAAATAGATTAGATCTTTCTATTTATAGTTTATTTAAATATGTGAGTATTTAATTAATGGAAATTAATTAGATATGTTTATTAAATTTAAAGATTTAATTAAAAAGCTTATTGTGGAGATAAATGTATTTTAGATTAACTAAATACATTCCTTTTAAGATTTAATTAATTATAAAATTTAATTTTTCAAATAAAAGATAATACTTTTTAAATTGAAAATAAAATATCATGAGGAAAATAACATTAGACTAAATGTTATTAATTTATTGTGATATTACTATTAGGATTTAACTATGTAGTTTTTTTGAGTCAAACTCATTGACCCATGATTTATGAGTAGTGGTTCACCAAACCCATCTCTCATGAGAATGAAATGGAACACTTAGCACTCATTGGATCTAGGTGATGCTCACAGAGGTGAAGCACTGGGACTTCTTGGGAGGTCACCCATTCCAGTACTACTCCAGCTCGAGCGCACTTAACTACGGAGTTTCCTCCATGGTTGAACCCACTCTACTTGCATCCTCATTTGCAAGTACGATGCAAGCAGAGTGGATTTACCCATGGAGGAAACTCCGTAGTTAAGCACGCTCGAGTTGGAGTAGTACTGGGATGGGTGACCTCCCGGGAAGCCCTGGTGCTTCACCTCTATGAGCATCACCTAGATCCAATGAGTGCTAAGTGTTCCATTTCATTCTCATGAGAGATGGGTTTGGTGAACCACTACTCATGAATCATGGGTCAATGAGTTTGACTCAAAAAAACTACACAGTTAAATCCTGATAGCAATATCACAATTTGACTTGCTATGGAAAATATTTCCTACTTGTTATTAATTTAATTTAATTTAAAGGCAATTTAGAACTTGCACAAATCAATTAGAATAAATAAAAAAAGAATTAGTGTATTATGAGTTAAGTGCATTGAAAGAAACAAGGAAAATACTTGAGTTAAAAATTCAAATTGAAGAAATTGTGGAGTCGGTGAAAACAAGGTTGTTGAGTTGAGTTGAGTTCCAAAATTTGTATGTGAAGTTCAATTCCTATATTGGAAATGATGAAGGGTGCTCCCCTTAATACCACAAACACATAACAGAAACAGAGAAACCACAACAATATGCAAGAACAGAAAATTGGCTTCTTATTATCTCCACAAATGTGGAATTACAAACTTTTAGAATTACAATATGCAAAGCCACATGGGCATTCCCTTACAATATTTTGTAGGACAAAGCCTCGAATCAATACCCAGATCTACTACCCAGAACTATTCTAAACTGCCTAAGACAATAATACAACCTTCCTTATATAGGCAATTTTTCACCGCCTGGGAAGGTTCCAGAAATTTAGCCAATAAGGCCGACCAAACTTAGAATTATTTTATTTTACATTTCATTACATCATAGTCGGCTCAAGATAACCTTTGAAACCCGAACAGAAATTTTGAAGAAAATTATTTTTTGCCATTTCAGGTGGCCCAACTTCCGAAGACCATAAGTCATCACCAGTTGACCCGATCGGCTATTATAACCCCATTTCGGAAACGTCACGAAGCGCTCTACAGGCTTGACCCGCGCAAGCACTCGTCACCCAAATTTTTGACCTCATCCGGGGCCTCTAAAGCCTTCAAAACTGAGTTCAAAGTTTTTGTACCCTACTGCCAATACTGAAAATCTTCAATATCTTCCAATATACACTTGATTTGGCAATGAAACTTTACTGGCAGACTTATATGACCAAAATGAACCTCCAAGAAAGAAATCAGATCATTCTGAGCACATACAAAAATTACCAAAAATAGTAGCTCTGCACAAAATAGCCCTTACTGAAAAATAAAAGCAGAAATATTTTTGGGTGATGCAAGATTGCTCTTACACCCAGGATGCTCCTGCATCAGACACCCAGGGTAATTTGAGAAGTGACCCTGTCACGACTCAGGTGTGCAAAGGAAAACCAAGACGGTTAACCTCCACCCTTGTTAGCCATGATGAATCTTCAACAGGTCATCCTTTCCACTTGACCATATATTCTTCATATGTCCTGTTCCTTGTGCTTCTGCCAACACGACTGTCCAATATATCCTCGATCTCCTTAGTGTCTGAACTAGTTGCTGGAATACTCCACTGTGCTACTGTGATCTCATCTTCAACACCACCTTCATGATACTCTGTCAAATTTGAAATGTTAAACACTGGTGAAATATTTAGCTCGGTAGGCAATTCTACCTCATAGGCATTTCTTGAATCATGTTTCTTCAGTATCTTACATGGTCCAAACTTCTTCATTTTCAGCTTGTTATATGTACCAACTGGAAACCGCTCCTTCCGCAAATGAACCATGACTTCATCACCGACCTAAAATTCCTTATACCTCCTTTTCTCATCTACCTTAGCCTTATACTGTGCGTTCATTTTGGTAATATGCTTCCTCACCTCCCCATGGATGTTCTTCAAGTGTTCTGCAAAATCCTCAGCTTCAGCACTACTTATTTCTCCTTTATCTATCTTCCTCAATTTAGATGCATTTCTTGGACTACTTCCATATACAATCTGGAATGGTGATTTACCAGTGCTCCTGTTGACAGAATTATTGTATGCAAATTTTGCCTGTGGTAAAATCAAATCCCATCCCGTTGGCTTATCTCCAACCAAACATCTCAGCAAATTTTCCAAACTCCTATTCACCACCTCTGTCTGTCCATCAGTCTGTGGATGATGTGATGAACTAAACTTCAAATCTGTCTTCAACTTCTTCCACAATGTACGTCAGAAATATCCAACAAACTTAGTGTCCCAATCTTAAACTATGGTCTTTGGCAAACCATGAAGTCTCACTACTTCTCTGAAAAATAATTCTGCTACATGAACAACATCATTAGTCTTCTTGCAGGGAATGAAATGTGCCATCTTTGAAAATCTGTCAACCACCACAAAAATTGAATCATGCACCCGCTGAGTCCTCGGTAAATCAAGAACAAAGCCCATGCTGATATCCTCCCAAGGCTTCTCTGGTACAGGTAATGGCTGATACAATCCTGTATTCTGCTTCACTCCTTTCGCCATCTGACATACTCTGCAACTCTGTACAAACTTCTTCACATCTTGCTGCAACTGCGGCCAATAATAATTCTCACTAACCAAACCAACGGTTTTATCACGACCAAAATGTCCAGCCAATCCTCCACTATGCTTCTCCTTGATGAGATTCTCCCTCATAGAACTTCGTGGAATGCACAACTGACTCCCTCTGAATAGCATATCATCCTAGATGATGAAATCCAACCATTTCGTCATGTCTAGAGTAACAGGTTCTGTACAAGCTTTCCAAGCTTCACCAAAATCAGGATCCTCTGGATACAAATTCTTGAGTTCCTTGAACCCAACCACTTCAATCTGCATTTCTATCAGCAATAGTTGCCTTCTGCTAAGAGCATCTGCAACCCTATTAGACTTTCCACTCCTATGTTTCAAAATAAATGTATAACTCTGCAAAAACTCAACCCATTTCAAATGCCTCTGATTCAACTTTCCTTGACTATTCAAATATTGCAAAGCTTGATGATCAGTATACAAAACAAACTCCTTAGGAAGCAGATAATGTCTCCACTTCTTTAATGCCTGAACTATAGCATAAAATTTCTGATCATAAACAGAATAATTCCTCTTGGCATCATTTAACTTCTCACTGAAATACGCAACAGGTTTACCTTCTTGGCTCATAACAGCTCCTATTGCAGTACCACTAGCATCACAATCTACTTGAAACACCTTATTAAAATCTGGAAGTGCTAAAACAGGTTGTTCTGTAACTTTTTGTTTCAATAATTGAAAACTCTTTTCTACCCCATTAGTCCACTTAAACTCTTTTCTATCCCCTCTCATTGTTTCAGTCAAGGGTCCACAAATACTGCTAAAATTTTGGATAAACTTTCTGTAAAAGCTAGCCAAACCATGAAAAAATCTTACCTCAGTTGCACTCCTTAGAGTAGGCCATTCAAGGATAACTTGTACCTTCTCTGGGTCCATTTTTAGACATTCTACTGAAACTATAAATTCCAAATACACCAACTTTTTCTTCACAAAACTGCACTTCTTCAAATTAATCAATAATTTCTCTTCTCTCAGCTTCTCAAATAGAATACGAATATGCATCATATGCTCCTCCAATGTCTTACTAAAGATCAAAATATCATTTAGGTAAACAATGACAAACTTACCCAGAAATTCTTTCAGAACCTCGTTCATGAGCCGCATGAAAGTGCTCGGTGCATTGGTTAGCCCAAAAGGCATGACTAACCACTCATACAGTCCTTCCTTTGTCTTGAAGGTAGTCTTCCATTCATCTCCTTCTCTGATCTGAATCTGATGATATCCACTCTTCAGATCTATCTTTGAGAAATACACAGCTCCACTCAAACAGTCCATAATATCATCCATTCGTGGCAATGGAAACCTGTACTTGATTGTGATCTTGTTTATTGCTCTAGAATTTGTACACATCCTCCACTCTCCATTCTTCTTTGGTGCTAATACCACTGGTACAGCACAGGGACTCAGACTCTCATGGATCAATCCTTTCTGTAACAGTTCATGTACTTGTCTGTTCAACTCTTCACTTTCTGCTGGTGTCATTCTGTGTGCTACCTTATTCGGGAAACTCGCTCCTAGGATCAAATCCATCTGATGACTGATCTTCCTTACTGGTGGTAATCCATCAGGTACATTATCAGATACAATAGCCTGAAACTCATTCAACAAATTTGCAACCTCTACAGGTACATCATCTACTTCTTCTTTACCAGCTTTTGGAATTAAAGCAAAACATACATGCTCATGCCTCATACCATCTAGGAATTTCCTTCCATCAACAAATGTTATTCTTGCATTACCACATACCTTTTCTTCAGTCTCCTTCAATGGTTTTAGCTTATGTCGCACTCCATCCTTTGTCAGGGAATAGGTATTCGCATGACCATCATATACAACACATCTGTCAAACTACCACGGTCTACCCAACAACATATGACATGCATCCATAGAGATGATATCACATAGTACCTCATCTTGGTACCCGCCGATCTTGAACTTTACCAGGCACTGTTCACTAACCATGACCTTGTGGTCATCCTGCACCCAGGCAATCCGATATGGATGTGGGTGTTTCTGTCTCTTGAGCTTCAACTTTGTCACCATCTCTTCTGACACCAAACTGTCAGTGCTTCCACTATCGATAATCACATCACAGCATTTACCCTCACACTTGCATCTAGTGCGAAACAGGCTCCTCCTTTGTTCAGGTTCATTCTCACCACTCAGTAAGACTCTTCTATTAATTAGCATTTCTCCTCTTTCAGCATCTTCAGAATTTGATGATCTAGCATCTTCATCGACATGCGCAACTCTGGCCTGGCCTTCATTTCTCCTATCTATTCTGCCTTGGCACTGAGGACATTTAAATGCCCTGTGACCTTCTTCTCCACAGTGAAAACATGTTCCACGGAAGCCACCTCTTCCAGATCCTTGTCCTCTTCCTCTTCCTCTTTGATCTCTATTATTCTAATCCTGGAAGTGATTGAAATTATTTCCTCGCTGATTCTGACTGCTACTGGCCTCATCCTTCTTTTTCAGATTTTCATTTCGGCCACCATATGACCGTCCACCAGATCGTCCACCGCGACCTCTTCCGTTTTGTCTGCTCTCAAACTTCTTGTTCAGCTTTTCCTCTACTTTTAGGGCAAACTGGTATGCCTCTTCAATACTATTCATTCGAACTAGATTCAGCTCCTCCTGAATGCTTGGCCTTAACCCATTAAGGTATCAGGCAACTTTCTCCTTATCAGCTTCTGCATGGCCTGTTCTGATGAGAACTCCTCTGTATACTCCTGAACAGATCTTCCTGCTTGCTTCAAACTCTGCATTTTCTTCAGTAGGTCAAGCTCATAATCAACAGGAATGAACTGTCACTTCAATTTATCCACCATCCGATCCCATCTCGTGATTTTCTCCTTTCCCCTTTTATTTCACTCCAACTGAATCTCTTGCCACCATATCTTCGCATGACCTTTCAGTCTGGCCTTCGCAAATTTGACCCTATCAGGATCCTCAACATCTTCATACTCAAAATATTCTTCACATTCATTGATCCAGTCGATCAATTCTTCTGGGTTAAGATTTCCAGAAAATGTAGGAACCTCAATCTTAGGTCTTTTCCCAATCTTGGAAATCGCCCGAAAAAGTCTTTCTTCCTCCTGGTTCACAATTTCAACTTCTCCTTCTTGATATTCTTCTTCAGCTTCATTCTCGCTTTCGTTTCTGACATTAAGATTCATTCCTCTGCGAATCTCTTCTTGCAATGCTCGCACTTGTCTCTGCAGCTCTCTAACCTCAGGTGTCACAGCACCAGCTCTTCCACCACGTTCTCTTCGTGGAGGCATTTTTGCGATGCGCGCTGAAACCCTAACCACGGTCCTGGTGCAAACTGCCTCATAATCGGCGATCTATTTACACACTCAAGAAAACTTGCTCTGATACCACTTGATGAAGGGTGCTCCCCTTAATACCACAAACACATAACAGAAACAGAGAAACCACAACAATATGCAAGAACAGAAAATTGGCTTCTTATTATCTCTATAAATGTGGAATTACAAACTTTTAAAATTACAATATGCAAAGCCACATGGGCATTCCCTTACAATATTCTGTAGAACAAAGCCTCGAATGAATACCTAGATCTACTACCCAGAACTATTCTGAACTGCCTAAGACAATAATACAGCTTTTCTTATATAGGCAATTTTTCACCGCCTGGGAAGGTTCCAAAAATTTAGCCAATAAGGCCGACCAAACTTAGAATTATTTTATTTTACATTTCATTACATCATAGTCGGCTCAAGATAACCTTTGAAACCCGAACAAAAATTTTGAAGAAAATTATTTTTCGCCATTTCAGGTGGCCCAACTTCCGAAGACCATAAGTCATCACTAGTTGACCCGATCGGCTATTATAACCCCATTTCAGAAACGCCACAAAGTGCTCTACAGGCTTGACCCGCGCAAGCGCCCGTCACCCAAATTTTTGACCTCATCCGGGGCCTCTAAAGCCTTCAAAACTAAGTTCAAAGTTTCTGTACCCTGCTGCCAATACCGAAAATCTTCAATATCTTCCAATATACACTTGATATGGCAATGAAACAATACTGGCAGACTTATATGACCAAAATGAACCTCTAAGAAAGAAATCAGATCATTCTGAGCACATACAAAAATTACCAAAAATAGTAACTTTCCATAAATAGCAGCTCTGCACAAAATAGCCCTTACTGAAAAATAAAAGCAGAAATATTTTTGGGTGATGCAAGATTGCTCTTACACCTAGGATGCTCCTGCATCAGGAAATGCTTTCCATTATTCTCAACACGGGTTTGGAGATTTTGGGTGAAGGATTCAAATTTGAGAATTTTTTTGTGAAAGCTTAGATTCTCTACATTTCTAGTCTTCGACACATTTATTTATTTGATGGTTTGAGGTAGGATTTAGAAACCCTCATAGATTTAACTCTGGTATTTTTGAAAGATTGTCTCCTTTGTGTCTGTTAGCTCATGCTATTATGGATTGCTTTGTGTTTTCGTTACATGTTGAAATTCTAAAAAAATGATTGTAGTAAATTGGGTGTGTATACAATTCATAAACTAAATTTTTCTTGAAATTCAATTAGGGTTTTGAATTAATGGTATTGCTAAAATTTAAAATATTGTTCTATGTTGAATTTTGTGAAAGTAAATTTTGCCTGGTAAACCCTAGGTTGAAAATCTAGAGTATATCTTTTAGAAAAATTTACATATTTAAAGGGTTTGGAAGAAAATATCAAAAGGAACTTTAGAAAATGAATTATCAGTTAATTGTAGAAAATACATAGATTAAATCAATATGACTAAGGCTTTCAATTTGTCTAATAAATGAAATATATACATATATTATTGTGGTTAGTAAAAAAAAAATCAGCCCTTGATATTCTTTGTGTATATATATATATATATATATATATATATATATATATATATATATATATATATATATATATATATATATATATATATATATATATATATATATATATATATATATATATATATATATATATATATATATATATTGATGCAGGAGCATCCTGGGTGTAAGAGCAATCCTACATCACCCAAAAAAAAAAAATTTCTATTTTTGTATTCAATAAAAGCTATTTTGTGCAGAGCTGCTATTTATGGAAAGTTACTATTTTTGATAATTTTTGTATGTGCTCAGAATGATCTGATTTCTTTCTTGGAGGTCCATTTTGGTCATATAAGTCTGCCAGTAAAGTTTCATGGCTAGATCAGGTGTAGTTTTGAAGATATTGAAGCTTTTCGGTATTGGCAGTAGGGTACAGAAACTTTGAACTCAATTTTGAAGGCTTTAGATGCCCCGGATGAGGTCAAAAATTTGGGTGACGAGCGCTTGCGAGGGTCAGGCCTGTAGAGCGCTTCGTGGCATTTCTGAAATGGGGTAATAATAGCCGATCGGGTCAACTAGTGATGACTTATGGTCTTCGGAAGTTGGGCCACCTGAAATGGCGAAAAATAATTTTCTTCAAAATTTCTGTTCGGGTTTCAAAGGTTATCTTGAGCCGACTATGATGTAATGAAATGTAAAATAAAATAATTCTAAGTTTGGTCGGCCTTATTGGCTAAATTTCTGGAACCTTCCCAGGCGGTGAAAAATTGCCTATATAAGGAAGGCTGTATTATTGTCTTAGGCAGTTCAGAATAGTTCTGGGTAGTAGATCTGGGTAATAGTTCGAGGCTTTATCCTATAGAATATTGTAAGGAAAATGCCCATGTGGCTTTGCATATTGTAATTCTGAAAGTTTGTAATTCTACATTTGTGGAGATAATAAGAAGCCAATTTTCTGTTCTTGCATATTGTTGTTGTTTATCTATATCTGTTATGTGTTTGTGGTATTAAGGGGAGCACCCTTCATCAAGTGGTATCAGAGCAGGTTTTCTTGAGTGTGTAAATAGATCGCCGACTGTGAGGCAGTTTGCACCAGGACCGTGGTTAGGGTTTCAGTGCGCATCGTGAAAATGCCTCCACGAAGAGAACGTGGCGGAAGAGCTGGTGCTGTGACACCTGAGGTTAGAGAGCTGCAGAGACAAGTGCGAGCATTACAAGAAGAGATCCGCAGAGGAATGAATCTTAATGTCAGAGATGAAAGCGAGGATGAATCCAAAGAAGAATATCAAGAAGGAGAAGTTGAAATTGTGAACTAGGAGGAAGAAAGACTTTTTCGGGCAATTTCCAAAATTGGGAAAAGACCTAAGATTGAGGTTCCTACATTTTTTGGAAATCTTAACCCAGAGGAATTGATCGACTGGATCAATGAATGTGAAGAATATTTTGAGTATGAAGATGTTGAGGATCCTGATAGGGTCAAATTTGCGAAGGCCAGACTGAAAGGTCATGCGAAGATATGGTGACAAGAGATTCAGTTGGAGCGAAATAGAAGGGGAAAGGAGAAAATCACGAGATGGGATCGGATGGTGGATAAATTGAAGCGACAGTTCATTCCTGTTGATTATGAGCTTGACCTACTGAAGAAAATGTAGAGTTTGAAGCAAGCAGGAAGATCTGTTCAGGAGTATACAGAGGAGTTCTATCGACTTCTCATCAGAACAGGCCATGCAGAAGCCGATAAGGAGAAAATTGCCCGATACCTTAATGGGTTAAGGCCAAGCATTCAAGAGGAGCTGAATCTGGTTCGAATGAATAGTATTGAAGAGGCATACCAGTTTGCCCTAAAAGTAGAGGAAAAGCTGAACAAGAAGTTTGAGAGCAGACAAAATGGAAGAGGTCGCGGTGGACGATCTGGTGGACGGTCATATGGTGGCCGAAATGAAGATTCAAAAAAGAAGGATGAGGCCAGTAGCAGTCAGAATCAGTGAGGAAATAATTTCAATCGCTTCTAGGATCAGAATAATAGAGATCAAAGAGGAAGAGGAAGAGGACAAGGATTTGGAAGAGGTGGCTTCCGTGGAACATGTTTTCACTGTGGAGAAGAAGGTCACAGGGCATTAGAATGTCCTCAGCGCCAAGGCAGAACAGATAGGAGAAATGAAGGCCAGGCCAGAGTTGCGCATGTCGATGAAGATGCTAGATCATCAAATTCTGAAGATGCTGAAAGAGGAGAAACGCTAATTAATAGAAGAGTCTTGCTGAGTGGTGAGAATGAACCTGAACAAAGGAGGAGCCTGTTTCGCACTAGATGCAAGTGTGAGGGTAAATGCTGTGATGTGATTATCGATAGTGGAAGCACTGACAGTTTGGTGTCTGAAGAGATGGTGACAAAGTTGAAGCTCAAGAGACAGAAACACCCACATCCATATCGGATTGCCTGGGTGCAGGATGACCACAAGGTCATGGTCAGTGAACAGTGCCTGGTAAAGTTCAAGATTGGCGGGTACCAAGATGAGGTACTATGTGATATCATCTCTATGGATGCATGTCATATGTTGTTGGGTAGACCGTGGCAGTTTGATAGATGTGCTGTACATGATGGTCGTGCGAATACCTATTCTCTGACAAAAGATGGAGTGCGACATAAGCTAAAACCATTGAAGGAGACCGAAGAAAAGGTATGTGGTAATGCAAGGATAACTTTTGTTGATGGAAGAAAATTCCTAGATGGTATGAGGCATGAGCATGTATGTTTTGCTTTAATTCCAAAAGCTGGTAAAGAGGAAGTAGAAGATGTTCCTGTAGAAGTTGCAGATTTGTTGAATAAGTTTTAGGATATTGTATCCGATAACGTGCCTGATGGATTACCACCAGTCAGGAAGATCAGTCATCAGATGGACTTGATCCCAGGAGCGAGTTTGCCGAATAAGGCAGCACACAGAATGACACTTGTAGAAAGTGAGGAGTTGAACAGACAAGTACATGAGTTGTTACAGAAAGGATTGATTCGAGAGAGTCTGAGTCCCTGTGCTGTACCAGCGGTATTAGCACCAAAGAAGAATGGAGAATGGAGGATGTGTATAGATTCTAGGGCAATAAACAAGATTACAATCAAGTACAGGTTTCCATTGCCACAAATGGATGATATTATGGAAGATTCGGATCAGAGAAGGAGATGAATGGAAGACTGCCTTCAAGACAAAGGAAGGACTCTATGAGTGGTTAGTCATGCCTTTTGGGCTAACCAATGCATCGAGCACTTTCATGCGGCTCATGAACGAGGTTCTGAAAGAATTTCTAGGTAAGTTTGTCATTGTTTACCTAGATGATATTTTGATCTTTAGTAAGACATTGGAGGAGCATATGATGCATATTCGTATGGTATTTGAGAAGCTGAGAGAAGAGAAATTGTTGATTAATTTGAAGAAGTGTAGTTTTGTGAAGAAAGAGTTAGTGTATTTGGGATTTGTAGTTTCAGCAGAAGGTCTAAAAATGGACCCAGAGAAGGTACAGGCTATTCTTGAATGGCCTACTCCAAGGAATGCTACTGAGGTAAGATCTTTTCATGGTCTAGCTAGCTTTTACAGAAAATTTATCAGAAACTTTAGCAGTATTTGTGGACCCTTGACTAAAACAATGAGAGGGGATAGAACAGAATTTAAGTGGACTAATGGGGTGGAAAAAAGTTTTCAATTGTTGAAACAAAAAGTTACAGAACAACCTGTTTTAGCACTTACAGATTTTAATAAGGTGTTTCAAGTAGATTGTGATGCTAGTGGTACTGCAATAGGAGCTGTTATGAGCCAAGAAGGTAAACCTCTTGCTTATTTCAGTGAGAAGTTAAATGATGCCAAGAGGAAGTATTCTGTTTATGATCAAGAATTTTATGCTATAGTTCAGGCATTAAAGAAGTGGAGACATTATCTGCTTCCTAAAGAGTTTGTTTTGTATACTGATCATCAAGCTTTGCAATATTTGAATAGTCAAGGAAAATTGAATCAAAGGCATTTGAAATGGGTTGAGTTTTTACAGAGTTATACATTTGTTTTGAAACACAGGAGTGGGAAGTCTAATAGGGTTGCAGATGCTCTTAGCAGAAGGTAACTATTGCTGATAGAAATGCAGATTGAAGTGGTTGGGTTCAAGGAACTCAAGAATTTGTATCCAGAGGATCCTGATTTTGGTGAAGCTTGGAAGGCTTGTACAGAACCTGTTACTCTAGACAGGACGAAATGGCTGGATTTTATCATCCAAGATGATATGCTATTCAGAGGGAGTCGGTTGTGCATTCCATGAAGTTCTATGAGGGATAATCTCATCAAGGAGAAGCATAGTGGAGGATTGGCTGGACATTTTGGTCGTGATAAAACCCTTGCTTTGGCTGGTGAGAATTATTATTGGCCACAATTGCAGCAAGATGTGAAGAAGTTTGTACAGAGTTGCAGAGTATGTCAGATGGCAAAAGGAGTGAAGCAGAATACAGGGTTATATCAGCCATTACCTGTACCAGAGAAGCCTTGGGAGGATATCAGCATGGACTTTGTTCTTGGTTTACCGAGGACTCAGCGGGGGCATGATTCAATTTTTGTGGTGGTTGACAGATTTTCAAAGATGGCACATTTCATTCCCTGCAAGAAGACTAATGATGCTATTCATGTAGCAGAATTGTTTTTCAGAGAAGTAGTGAGACTTCATGGTTTGCCAAAGACCATAGTTTCAGATCGGGACACTAAGTTTGTTGGGTATTTCTGGCGTACATTGTGGAAGAAGTTGAAGACAGATTTGAAGTTTAGTTCATCACATCATCCACAGACTGATGGACAGACAGAGGTGGTGAATAGGAGTTTGGAAAATTTGCTGAGATGTTTGGTTGGAGATAAGCCAATGGGATGGGATTTGATTTTACCACAGGAAGAATTTGCATACAATAATTCTGTCAACAGGAGCACTGGTAAATCACCATTCCAGATTGTATATGGAAGTAGTCCAAGAAATGCATCTGAATTGAGAAAGATAGATAAAGGAGAAATAAGTAGTGCTGAAGCTGAGGATTTTGCAGAACACTTGAAGAACATCCATGAGGAGGTGAGGAAGCATATTACCAAGATGAATGCACAGTATAAGGCTAAGGCAGATGAAAAAAGGAGGTATAAAGAATTTCAGGTCGGTGATGAAGTCATGGTTCATTTGCAGAAGGAGCGGTTTCTAGTTGGTACATATAACAAGCTGAAAATGAAGAAGTTTGGACCATGTAAGATACTGAAGAAACATGATTCAGGAAATGCCTATGAGGTAGAATTGCCTACCGAGCTAAATATTTCACCAGTGTTTAACATTTCAGATCTGACAGAGTATCATGAAGGCGGTGTTGAAGATGAGATCACAGCAGCACAGTGGAGTATTCCAGCAACTAGTTCAGACACTAAGGAGATCGAGGATATACTGGACAGTCGTGTTGGCAGAAGCACAAGGAACAGGACATATGAAGAATATCTAGTCAAGTGGAAAGGACGACCTGTTGAAGATTCATCATGGCTAACAAGGGTGGAGGTTAACCGTCTTGGTTTTCCTCTGCACGCCTGAGTTGTGAGAGGGTCACTTCTCAAATTACCCCGGGTGTCTGATGCAGGAGCATCCTGGGTGTAAGAGCAATCTTGCATCACACAAAAAAAAAATATTTCTATTTTTGCATTCAATAAGGGCTATTTTGTGCAGAGCTGCTATTTATGGAAAGTTACTATTTTTGGTAATTTTTGTATGTGCTCAGAATGATCTGATTTCTTTCTTGGAGGTCCATTTTGGTCATATAAGTCTGCCAGCAAAGTTTCATGGCTAGATCAGGTGTAGTTTTGAAGATATTGAAGATTTTCGGTATTGGCAGCAGGGTACAGAAACTTTGAACTCAGTTTTGAAGGCTTTAGAGGCCCTAGATGAGGTCAAAAATTTGGGTGACGGGCGTTTGTGCAAGTCAAGCCTGTAGAGCGCTTCGTGGCGTTTCCGAAATGGGGTTATAATAGCCGATCGAGTCAACTGGTGATGACTTATGGTATTCGGAAGTTGGGCCACCTGAAATGGCGAAAAATAATTTTCTTCAAAATTTCTGTTCGGGTTTCAAAGGTTATCTTGAGCCGACTATGATGTAATGAAATGTAAAATAAAATAATTCTAAGTTTGGTCGGCCTTATTGGCTAAATTTCTGGAACCTTCCCAGGCGGTGAAAAATTACCTATATAAGGAACGCTGTATTATTGTCTTAGGCAGTTCAGAATAGTTCTGGGTAGTAGATCTGGGTAATAGTTCAGGCTTTGTCCTACAGAATATTGTAAGGGAAATGCCCATGTGGCTTTGCATATTGTAATTCTGAAAGTTTGTAATTCCACATTTGTGGAGATAATAAGAAGCCAATTTTCTGTTCTTGCATATTGTTGTTGTTTCTCTATATCTGTTATGTGTTTGTGGTATTAAGGGGAGCACCCTTCATCATATATATATATATATATATATATATATTGCCATGTTATCAACATTTTTTTAAAAAATGGGTCATTGTTTTGACACAGTAAATGTCTGATAAAATATTTATATATAAAAAGTTCGCTTAAATTTTTTTTTTTTTTAAAACATAAACTTGTGGGTGGGGACACCACTCCGCACCCACGAAAGCCATTGGTTTCTAGGTGGTAGCCTTAGGCTACCGCACAATAGTCCTTGACTATCAACAACAACAACGCTATCATGTAGCTATCTATTGGGGGCCAGATACTTTTTATTTTGCGTGATCTTTTTAAAAATAAAATATGTTTTATTATTAATAAATTAAAAATAATTCCATAAATGTTTAAAATTTAATTGTAATATAATTTTAATATTATTAATATATATATTGTATATATATATATATACATACATACATACATATATATATAATATGTATATATACATATATATGTATATAATACATATATATGTATATATACATATACATCTATATGTATATATATATATGCATATATATATATATATGCATATATATATATATATATAGTATATGTATATACATATATATGTTTATGTATTACATATATGTATATGTATATACATATATGTATATGTAATATATATCTATATGTATATATATATGTATATGTCTATATATATGTATATATGTATATATATATATATATATATATATATATATATATATATATATATATATATGTATATATATATATATATATATGTATATATATATATATATCTGTATATATATATATATATTTACATATATATAGATATATATACATATATGTGTATATATATGTATATATATGTATATATAAATATATATATGTATATAATATATCTATATCTATATATATATGTATATATATATATATATCTATATATATATATATATCTATATATATGTATATATGTATATATATATGTATATATATATGTATATAATATGTGTATATGTATATATCTATGTATATATATATATGTATATGTATATATATATATGTATATGTATATATATATATGTGTATATATATATATATGTATGTATATGTATATGTATGTATATATATATGTATATATATATGTATATATATATTACATACATATATATATAGATATATATATACATATATATATATATACACACATTTATATATACATATATATATATATATATATAGATATATATATATACATATATATATATATACATATATATATATACATATACATACATACATACATACATACATACATACATACATACATACATACATACATACATATATATATATATATATATATATATATATATATATATATAGACACACACACACACACACATATAATATATTAAATAGAAATGGACTATTTATGGTGTATTATTTTATGGATATTCCTTTTTTCTAATTTGTATGTTGTATGCAATTGGGTAATACAATTTATTATTAGATTTATGAAATTATATAATTTAGTTATGTTATTTTCTAGAATCAATTTATTTTATTAATGTAATAAATTGATTTGTTAGGTGTTAGAATTCAATTTGTTAATTGTAATTATAGTCTATTAGTAGGTATTAATAGATTAATTTTTGTAATGGGATTTTACAAATTAGTTTATTTATTAAATTTTATTGCATGTCTATTTTTATTCCTTCTATGTTTGTGTTAGAGGGGACTTTTTTTTACATCAGGTCTATTAGGACTATTACTAGATGTGGGGTTAGGTTTGTTGTATTTGTTTTTTTTTCCTTGCATACTTATGTGGTAGTTGATCTTGTTGTGACCCAACCTTAAGGACTTGATTTTTATGATGAAAATTTGTTATTGTGCGTTCCTATTATTCTTTGGAACAAATTTGAAAATTATGAATTATGATGACCTTGAGTTATAATTTTGAGATTATAAGCCTAGGGTAGGTTATCTAGGCTTTAAAGGGGAATGTGGCTTTCTTTGGAGGTGCCAAAACTAACTACTTGGTTGTTTAAGTAATTTTTAATAGGTTTGAATTACATATGGTTAACTACGTTAAGTACATTTGAATAATATTTCTAGCTAAGGTTAACTAGGATAGTTTTGATAAATTTGACTAAATTAATTAAGGTTAACTAGGTTAGTTCTACAATTAACTAGGTTAAACGTTGGTTAACTAAGTTTGCTAGATTTCAATTATGGTTAGTTCTATCTGAACTATGTTTCTAGTGATTGTTTTACATGTAATGTAAATTATATGGGAATAAATTTCTAATGTTTCAAATTATTCAAAGTGTTTGTTACATTTTATATTAACATTTAAAAATTAAATATGTTATAGATTTAATCTAAACATGACAAAAAAATGAATGATATTTATTAATTCAAGTATAAATTTATATATAGTATGTGTGTGTACATGTACACAAATCACATTCCTACAACTCACATAAATAAAACATAAATGTAAATGGTTAGTTATTCTAAATTAACTAGGTTTGAAGTATGGAACTAACTAGGTTAACTAAATTTCACTATGTTAACTAAGTTAAGTAGGTTTGAAGCACATCAAGGTTGATTAGGTTAACTAAATTTGACTAAGTTGAACTAGGTGTTGACTAAGTTAACTAGGTTGACTAGGTTAACTAGGTTTGTTCAAGTATGGTTAACTAGGTTATCTAAGTTTGACTAGTTAACTAAGTTTGAAATAGAAGCTAACTAAGGTTAAAATTAATTTTGTATAGGTTTAAATTATGGTTAACTACGTTAACTAAATTTTGAATAAGAAAGCTAAGGTTAACTAGAATAATTTTTTTTACTAAGTTAACTAAGGTGAACTACAATTAACTAAGTCAACTAGATTTCAACTATGGTTAAACTAATGATAACTATGTTAAATAAGTTTAACTAATTTTCAATAGATTAGTTCTACATGTTAATTAAGGTTAATCAAATTAATTAGGTTTACTAAGTTAATTATATATCATTTAACAAAAAAAATTACATTATATAACATATTAGTTAATTTTAAACAATCTAACATAACTACAAATTAACCTAATAATCATTAAATAAATTAATATGTGTACATACATAATAAAAAAACATGAAAAAATATTAAATTTTTTTTTAAAAAAAAAAACCTACCTAGTCTGGTCCAAAGTCTCAAGAGCACTCCACAATCTCTTGAAGCCGCTACAGTTGAGATGAGGTGCTTAAAGCCTATATGGAGAGCATATATAGGTTTTCTACATTTCAACCGAACCATGGTCCGGCTGAAACCTGGTTTTGACCGAACTCATTTTGGTTAAAATACTGGTGCCCACATCGACGCTACTTGGCACCAAGTGGCACCACGTGGATGCCACTTGTATTTAGTCGAACATGATTAGTTGAATATGGTCCAATTGAAATTGACTTGGACTGAAACATGTCAATTATCCTCTACTGTGACATAGGTTCATACTTTTACCCTAATATTTAATACCCATCATAGAATAGGCATTTCTTAGACCCAAAGAGGATAAACCTAGACAATTTAAGAGAAAGGGCACATCATATATGTAGCAAAAGCGCTCAAAAGTAATGGCCTCAAATCTATGATCACAAGAAGAACCTTCCAACTACCAAAAACCTCCCCTACTCTCTCATATCCACCCATATCTTCATCCTTGTCGCTATCTACATTCTTTGTGTCTTCAAATTTTAAAAATCCCTCACTCGCACTCAAACATTCCATCTCTTATCGTGTTATTGTATACACTTAAAAATAGCTTCGTTAATTAATTAAATATTTATTATTTAATTAATATTGAATTGATAAATTAATTAAATATTTATTATTTAATTAATAATTATTCCTCTATTTATTAAATAAATTATTCAATTTATTTAGTAAATTCATTATAGTCTATTCCTCTATCCTAAGTCTTCTAATTAGTCTTATTAAAATGATTTAATTAAATACACAATCACCCAAATATGACTAAGTCCCCTAGTCCACCTCACCTACCTAGTCACCTAACACATAACTTTGGCTAAAATAAATAATTATTATTAATTATTTATTAGTAATTATCCTCACCCACACATGTCCTATTCTTAAGGGCTATGTGGCCTCATAGGACTTAGTCTCATGACCACATGTCCTCTCAACAACCAAGTCAAGAGACATGCCCTATTCCTAAGGGGCTTCTCAAGCCACCTCTAAGGGTCAAAGGTGACTCATAGGACACTTGTGCAAAGAGTCCTCATGAGGAAAAGGTCTCTCCCTCTTTATCTCTTTGGTCTTTGTGAGACACTTGACATGTGTCTTTCCCTTCCACCTTCTTCTCCTTCATGTCAATGTGAGAGGAACATCATCCCTATTCTTCCTCTCACATTCCAACTACATCCCCCTTTCTCTCAACTCCTTCAACCAAGTCAATCCTAGCCCTAAGATCTTCCACCTTTCATTCTCAATTGTAGGATTGTGCCACTTAGGCCTAGATCCTCCAAAAATCTATAAAAGGAGCCTCATTTCCCCTTTGTGAGCTAATAGGTATTTTTGTAATAGGCATTCAAGAAATCAAGCAATCAAGCATCCAAGCATCCAAGCATTCTAAGAGAAATCAATCCATATTATCATCATTTCATTTGCATTCCATCCATTAGATTGCATAAGCTATTGTGCACTCATTTCATAAAATCTCCACACTTTGGTATCATCTTGGGAGAAGGCTTCATTTGGAAATTTGAGAGATCAACCTCTTCAAGAAATCAAGGCTAGGAGGACAATGGAGACAAGCTGCATGGTAGGTGAAGGTAATTAATTTAGTTTCATCATTTTATAGTTACTTTGTATGCTTCATTGTGTTGCATTAGATTGATTTATTGCCTTTAAATAGTTAATTTATCATCTCTAGTCATTAGACATCTAATTTGCATACATTTTTGGCACTAGAAGGAGGGCCAGCCTCCATTTTTTACATTCTATTTTTTTAGTTTTCCATGTGCAAACATTTCTAGGTTTTTACTATGCATTCATTCACGAATCCTATGCATTCATTCATCTGTTCTGCACATGCATTTCCAATCAAATCTGTCATTTTTTTGTTTTTTCATTTTTTAGTTTTTAATTAACATCTGTGCATCCGTTACATTTTCCTGCACATAAATTAATATTTTTTTCGCATCCATTTCATTTTTCTATGCATCCATCATTCTATTATGCACATATGTTTAATTAGTCTACACATTTATTCATTGTTATTGTGCATCTGTTATTTATAGTATTTAGGTTTAAATTTTTTATTTATTTTGATTTTAGCTAACCTTTGACAAGTGTTTGTTTGCTCTGGTAGCTTTTAGGTTGTTTTGCAGGACGTTGTTTTTGAAGACCCCATTGTTAAACAAATTTTCTAATGGTTTGATTTCAGATTGCCAAGGGGTTTGCAAAATAAACCATAATCTTGTTTGGGCTTAAAAAAAGACATGTCTTTGCTTTGTGTGTTTTCTTTAGAATAGCTCAAGTTTTTGTTGTGTCTTGCTTAATAGCATATCTATAATCCTAAAATTATAACAACGTATCCTCTCCCGTCGCCATTCATGGACCTTGCGTATAAGAGAAACTGTTATAATTTTTAGAGAGTGGTCTTTGGTGGGAAAAGAGGTACTCACCCCAAGGGACGACCCAACCGGTAACAGGCTAAAGCCAAGCCCTTCCAAACTGGTATATAAAAAATGCTAGTGTGATTAGTCTCACATTAGATAGCTGTGAATTCGTTGTGGCAACCAAAATCTCCTCCAGTACCCCATTGGTGCGTTAAAGTCCTACTTAGTAGAGGTGAAAGCCTTGCTTTGAAAGGATTGAGAGAGCCCCCTTAATTGGGAAAATGACTTGATCACAAACACCTGAATGGATGTCCTTACTAAAAGCTTTTGTTTAGTGGCCAAAAACCTTTTATCTATTGGCTCAAGGAGTCACCCAAGCTCGCGAAGACACCCCACATTACTCACGGTTCATAGTAGAGATAGCAGTTCTTTGAGAAGTAATGACCCATTGAATTCAGAACTTGGTGTGCCTAAGAAGTGAGTGCACTATAAGGAGGAGCCCGTGCCTCCAAGTTCCTAGGTTGTCCACTGTGAATTTGCATGCCTGGATTTTATTGTCCTAGTGGGGATTCAATAGATATCATCCTTGCCTACCATAGGATTGTAAGCATGTTTTTGCATTCATATTAGCATAGTTAGATTAAAATCATTTCTGTCTTGTGTGCGTGTGTTTATGCATTTGTCGTTTTTTCCAAAAAAACAAGAAAACACCAAAAAAATAAAAAAAATTTTCAATTCAGATCAAAACTTTAGAAGCTGCGCATATATCTCATCTTGCTGTGCATTTGATTAAATTTGTTGTGCATCTGTTCAGACTGTCTGAGCTTTTGATTTTACCAATTCGCATTTGTCAAATTTTGTTGCGCATTGATCAATCTGTCCTGCGCATTTGTTCCTGCGCATTTACAACAGTGAGCATTTCCACAAACTTTGCAATTTTCAAAATCACTTTTTCAGATACCCATTTTCGTCCTTAGTAAGATTCTAAAAACACAGTTGAGTTACACAGACTTCTGATCTTTAGTTTGACCATTTTCATCATTCCTTCATTAAGACTCATCAAATCATTTTCTTCCAATCCTTGAAATTCTCAATTTAAGTGTTGAAACATTACCTTATCTATTAGATTTTGATCTTTGTGAGTTTACCATATCAAGATATATCATCCTTAACCACCAAACTTACTTAGGTTATTATCTCTTGATTTCCTTTTCTCATATCATAGTGAGATCTATACCTCCTATTGACTTAGATTTTATCAAGTTGTCTTATCACTTTTCAACACGTTTCAATATCTTTTCTATCAATCACTTTCCATATCTTCTCATCAAGAATCTTTCATCCCACAATCAATTCTCTCAATTTTATGGTTCAAACTCGATCTTAGAAACTTAAACAAGCCATTAATCTAGAATCCCTAGACAAGATGGAAGGAAATACCAGCAATGAAGAAAACCCTTGGCCAAAAGAAGCTCCTAAGAAAACTTCACTTTTTACATCCAATGATGAACCCACCGATGATGAACTTAGGGAAGCTTCACAAGATCCTCAATTTTATCATGTCATGGAAAGACTCTTAGGCTTGGATAGAGAGATGTATTTCCTCATGCTTTCTCAACAAGGAGCTAAGTTACCAAGTGATTTTGATGTTTCCTATCTTAGAGAACCAGCTCACACAAACAATCAAGAAATCCCTAAAGGTTCTCAAGATACTCATGGAGCAAAGGAAACCAATCAGCAATCCAATGCTTCTTAGAGTCATGAACAACACACTATTTCTCAAAATGATCAGCAACACCATGCTTCCCAAAATCATGCCTCACAAAACAATGTTTCCCAAAACTCTTAAGGAAACACATTATCTTTGGATCTCATTCTACAACAAATCCAGATGCTGCAACAACAAATCTTTGACATCCAAACTGGATCATCAACAAAGAAGTATTCCCTAGATGATATATGTCCTTATCCTTTTGATAAGAATTTAGAAATGATTCCATTCCCTCCTCATTTTGAGGTACCAAAATTTGACAAATACAAAGGGAATTCGGATCCACAAGACCACATTCGTGAGTTTTGTGCTACTTGTATTGAAGTCACTCACAATGACACTTATCTTATGCGACTATTTCCACAAAGTTTAGGAGGACAAGCCATGGAATGGTTCTCCAAACTACCCCTAGGCATCAAATCTTTCAATGAGATTCTTGACAAATTTGTGACTCATTATTCATATAACATCAAACATGAAGTCACTATGCTCGATCTTTGCAATGCACATCAAAAGAATGGAGAACCCTTCCTTACTTTTTTGAAAAGATGACATCAATTATTTGCCATATATCCATGAACGATTCCTGAACAAGAAAAGATGGATATTTTTATGCATAACCTTACACTAGAAATGAGTAATAGGTTACAATTGCAATGTCCACCAAACTTCAATAAGCTCATAGAAAATGGTATAAAGATTAAGGAAGCCATGGTCCAAAAAGCTGAGATCAAACTTTATTCTAAAGACAATGCTGGATCCTCAAATTCCAATTCCAACAACTATAACAATGACAAATCAAAATTTTGGAATAAAAACAAAAACATTGCCAATGATGGGATTATTGATAATCGTAATGTCAAACCAACACAACCCCTTCTCAATCTCACCAGTCAGGCCAATGCTACTCAAGGAACTTACAACAATCAATCATCAAATCAAAATACCAACAAAGATTCATCTAAACCAAGATTGCCTTTCATGTCACCTCGAAGAAACTTTACTCCTTTAGGGGAATCTCTCGAATCAGCCTTATGGAAGTTAATCACAAAGAAACTCATTACTCTTCCTAACACGAAAGATTTTGAACCTAGAGTGAAGTCTTCTTGGTGGGATGAGCATGATTATTGCAAATTTCATAGAGGCAAAGGACATAAAACCAATGATTGTAAAAGGCTCAAAAATGTAATTCAAGATCTAATTGAAAGCGGTGAGATTAGTGTTGACAAACATACCTCAAATGAATCACATATGGCTTTCAAAGATCCACTTCTTGAGCATGAAAAATGAGGTTCTTCCAATACTAAGAGTGACAATCAAGCCAATTATAATTCCACTCCCTATCGATATGTTGGTAACATTTCTAAATGTCATCCTTCTAAGTATTATGCCAATGTCATTACCATCAAAGGAAGATTAGAGAGTCAACCAGTCCATGCTACTACTCATGCTCAATCCAAAGTTACTCTCCAAAGAGTCCAGTCTAAATGAAATGCACCTCACAACAAGTCTGTTTATGTCCCAAAGACTATAATGAATATTTCCAACCAATACAACCTTTTGGAACAACTCAAGAAAACACCTGCCCAGATATCCATCTTAGAGCTTTTGCATCTATCCCCATCTCACAAAGATATCCTTGAAAAAGCTCTTTTAGAAACCCAAGTACCCACAAATCTAGATCATGATCAATTTCAAGGTATGGTGGGCCATTTAACAACCCCGCATTACCTATCCTTCACTAAGAATGATGACTTAGCTATTACCCAACCTCATAATGCTCCTTTACATATCAAAGTCCTTGTCCAGAGTCACAAAATCAAATGAGTACTAATAGATGGAGGAGCTAGCTTAAATATCTGTACATTGAAACTAGTTCTTGCATTGGGATTTTCTGAAACTATTGTTGATCCCAAGAAGAAAATCATAATAAAAGCTTATGATGAGGAAGCGTGGTCATCCAAGTGGTCTATTGTTTTACCAATCAAAGTAGGTCCTATAATTAAAGATGTACCTTGCCAAGTCCTAGACATGGATCTTGCTTATAACATTCTCTTGTGAAGACCATGGATTCATTTCATGCAAGCTGTACCATCAACCTATCATCAAAGCTTGAAATTCCCTCATAATGGTCAGGAAGTCACTATCAAAGGAGACACTAATCCGTTCCAGTATTGTAGTTCTGTGAAGACATCTGACTCTTTGATACCTTATAATCATACTGGATCTTCTACAACTCCACCCATTGATCCTAGTAATATAGCATCAACTTCAAAATCAAATGGGATCAAGATAAACATCAAAGAAAGAAGTATGGGAGAGTACACTTTAGGTCAAGCTCTTTGTATCACATAGTTACCCTTATCTCCTAGATCATATGGTAGATCTTTGATCACTAAACAACAATCATAATCCCCTTTACCACTTGTTAATGACACATTTATAAGTGGAGGCACAATATCCAAAGTGGTAGCTAAGCGTAATGCTGATCATTTGTTTAAGTCAATAGAAAAGGAAGAGGATATCAAACATGAATATATATCACCTAATGTCTATGGTAAAGGGTATACTTTGCTACAAAAGATGGGATACCAAGGTGCTGGACCTATAGGGTTACAAAGAGAAGGGGTTATCAAACCAATTTTACAAAATCCCAACTATCAAAGAGACACTACAGGATTAGGCTACAAAGGAGAAGGACCAAAAGAACCAAAAGGAAAAGCAAAGGTCACACCTTTTCATGAGATTTCTAAAGCTCCTTCCTTGCAATTCATAAAAAATGGTATGTATGTAGATCTAGAGAAACAACGGATAGCACAGAGAATCATTGATAGACTTGGGGATAATGATGATTCTGACTCAAATGATTATGAATGGGATTCATTATCTGGTTGTACTAAAGAGATAGGAGTTGATGTTGTCCATCACCATAGTAACGATTACCATGAGGGAGAGAGTTCAAGGAGTGACTCACTAGGATTGGTCCCACATAATACTACTCTTGTCGATCGTGAGGAAAGTGAGTGTTATTTTGTGATAGATGAATCGAATGAGAGTATGGAAATAGACCTCGCTGATACCATCATAAACCTTGACAACTTTTCCATCAATACCATCTCTACCTTTGAAACTGACCCGAATGATCCGATGCCCCTTGTACATCCTGAACTTATTGATTGGGATTCTCCTGATCATCTAGAACTTGATGTATTCCATAATGATGATGCAATCATTGACTATCTTGGAATCAGAGATCATTTACCACCAGGGGATCACAAGTCAGGATTTCCAATAGAACTCAATGACATGGCCTACTTTAGTGAGCGTGCCAATCGTTTCAGTCATAAAAATATAAAAATAATCAACAGATCTAATGGTGAAAACCACTCAGTGGTAGTATTAGATCCAAAAATAGTAAAAAGAAATGATGCATCTAATGGTGAAAACCTCTCTGAGGTGCCTGACGATGGAAGGATTGACACTCTTCCCAACTATTTGTATCAAAAGCAATCTGCTATTCTTATAGAACCAACAGTACCTCTTAACATTGGAACAGAAGAGTCTCCGTGCATCCTCAAAGTAGCAGCATCCTTGATAGAATCAGAGAAAGAAGCTTTTGCAAAAATTTTCAAAGAAAGACAAATCAACTTTGCTTGGTCCTATGCTGATATGCCTGGTCTGGATCCAAATCTCATAATGCATCATTTATCTATCCGACCAAGTGTAAAACTAGTTAAGCAGAAGCTCTGCAAGATGCATCCCCATATTGCACTAATGGTTAAAGTAGAATTGAAGAAGCTCTTAGATGTTGGATTCATTCAGGCTATTGATTATGCTGAGTGGATTTCAAATATTGTCTCTATCTCAAAACTAGACAAGTTTATCAAGATTTGTATTGATTTTTGAGATCTTAATAAGGCTTGTCTGAAAGATGACTTTCCTCTGCCAAATATTGACATTATTGTTGACCTGACAACTGGGCATGAGATGTTATCATTAATGGATGGATTTTCTGGCTATAACCAAATCAAGATTGCGCTAGAAGACCAAGAAAAGATTGCTTTTACTTGTCCATGGGGTACATACTGCTGGAATGTGATGCCTTTTGGCCTAAAAAATGCTGGAGCAACTTACCAAAGAGCAATGACCACAATCTTTCATGATATGATGCACACCATTATCGAAGATTATGTTGATGACATTTTAGCAAAATCCAAAGATAGAGCTGGTCATTTGAGAGTGTTGGATAGAATATTCACCTGGATGGAAAAGTACCAGATTCGACTCAATCTGAAGAAATGTGCATTTGGAGTTACATCTGGTAAACTGTTAGGGTACATTATCTTAGCCAAAGGAATCGAAGTGGATCCAAAAAAAGTTAAAGCAATATTGGAGATGGCATCCCCCACTAACATCAGTCAGTTAAGATCATTACAGGGACATCTCCAATCTATCCAAAGATTTGTTTCTCAACTAGCAGATCGAAGTCATCCCTTTCAACATTTGTTGCATAAAAATATCTTATTCCAATGGGATGATCAATGTGAAGAAGCTTTCAACAAAATCAAGAAATATCTGGTGAATCCTCCAACTTTGATGTCACTAATTTTGGGCAAGCCACTCTTGCTCTACATTTCAGCTACGATAGTTTCACTAGGTGCTCTATTGGCTCAGCAAGATCATGAAGGAAAAGAAAAAGTCATCTATTATATCAGTCACACCTTAGTGGGCTATGAGCTAAATTATTCTCCTATAGAAAGAGCATGTCTGGTCATTGTTTTTGCATCATAGAAGTGGTGACACTACATGCTATCACATTCAATCCAGCTCATCACAAAGATTGATCCTTTAAAGTATCTATTAAGCAAAATAGCACTGACAGGCAGATTGGCTAAGTGGGTCATGCTACTTAGTGAATTTGATATTGAATATGTAGACACGAAGGCTATCAAAGGTCAAGTGATACCAGATCAGCTAGCAGATGCTCCATTAACGGATGACCAACCTATACCTATAGAGTTTCCTGATGCACACATCTTGGCTTTATCTACACAAACCTGGCAACTATATTTTGATGGATCGTATACTCAATAGGGTTCAGGAGTTGGTATTCTTTTTGTCACACCACAAGGATAAACCATTCCAAAATCTTACAAGCTACTTTTTCCTTGCACCAATAATGTAGCAGAATATGAAGCCTTGCTGATTGGGTTAAAGATGGCTTTACAATGGAAAGTAATTGAAATAAATGTCTATGGGGATTCTTAGTTGATTATAAACCAGGTTAATGATGATTATCAGACTAAAGATGATAAGTTATTACAATATAAACATATGGTTGATGACTTCAAACAATATTTCTCAGTCATCACTTTTGAGAAGATTCCTCGGCATGATAACAAGGCTGCTGATGCGATGGCAATGATTGCTTCTTTGTTTGATACAGAAGATACCAAGGTCCATTTTGAGTTCTTGGTGGAATCCCTAACTTGTCCTACATATGATGATCTTGATATGAGTATTATATGTCATCTAATTGGACATGACTCCCCAATCTATGGAAAAATTTATTCCTATCTAAAAAATGACATCTTACCCCCTGACCTATCCCGCAATCAAAAACAAACTTTTCTCTGCCAAGCCTCCCGCTATATCCTAATATCTGATACCCTTTATCGGTGAGGTCTTGATGATACTCTCCTACGATGTCTCAAGCATGATGAAGCTTAAACTGCCTTGCGGGATGTACATGAGGGTGTTTGTGGGACACATTCAAGTGGTCCCTCTTTGGCTAAGAAACTCATGCGTATGGGTTATTATTGGCCTACCATGGAAACAGATTCCTTTCATTTTGCTAGAGCATGCAAGAAATGTCAGATACATGGAAACCTTATTCATGCTCCAGTGCAAGAGTTACATCCTTTTACAACTACCTTGCCATTCAGTCGGTGGGGGCTCGACCTTGTGGGTGCTATCAACCCTCCTTCTTCCAATGGTCACAAATGGATTCTCACTACCATGGAATACTTTACTAAATGGATTGAGGCTATTCCATTAATTACCACCATAGGGAAACAAATATCCATGTTTATCTTGAACTATATCATTTGTAGATATGGTATACCTATGTATCTCATTACTGATCATGGGAAACAGTTTCAAAATCAAGACATGGATGAACTATGCGCAAAATTCCATATCACCGATAACTATTCCACCATATACTATCCCCAAGGAAATGGCCAAGCTGAGGCGTCAAATAAAACTATTGTTAAGATCCTACAAAAGACTATCAATGACGTTGGCCGTGACTGGCATATTCAACTAAATCCAGCCTTATGGGTTTACCATACCTCCATCCATACTCCTACTAGAGCCACCCCATACTCCCTTGTTTATGGATCTGAAGTAGTCCTGCCCCTCGAGGTCGAGTTGCCTTCACTTCGTGTCACTCTCAAAGATTTGATTCCTAATGAAGACTATAGATTTGCACGGTTGACTGAACTAGAACTACTAGATGAATGTTGTTAGAGAGCTTATGATCATTTGAAAGTCTATTAGCAATGTATGTCTCAATAGTATAACAACAAGGTAAAGATCAGAGACTTTCAGCTGGGTGACTTAGTCCTTCGAGAAAATCCAAAGAATCAATTGCATCATGAAAAGAATGCCAAGTTTGAACCCAATTGGTTATGTCCTTTTGTAGTTACAATAGTTTATGGTTCTGGGGCTTATCAGTTGTCTACGCCTGAAGGAGATCCTTTGGATGAACCTCTTAACAGTATCCATCTCAAGAAGTTCTATCCTTGAAATCCCAATGCAAGGGCTATGTATATATTTTGTAAATACAAAAAACATAAAAATCCAAAAAAAAAAAAAAAATCATAAAAATCCCCCAAAAAAAAAAATCAGAAGAAAACTGCAATAAAAGCATGTGGTGAAAACCTGGAAATAGGCGCCATGTGTATCAAGTTAGCTCCTCTATCTATTAGGATTCTTCTAGTGTGTCCTTTCATTGTATATATCCACAATAAAATGGCTAGTCAGTCCCCATACCCACCATGTACATATCATAATAAAATGGCTAGTTCATACACCATCCATTGTATCTACCCATAATAAAACCCCATCATGGCTTGATCATTTGTCCTGGTCTTCATCCTAGCCTTGTTGCATCTTTCTTCATCCATAATAAGTCAGTCCATCACCTAGCTGGGGGCATGTCCTCAACCTAGTTCAGGAAGTGGATCTATGATAGTCATGACTCTTAGAGGACACAATGGAGTGATTTTCACCAGACAAAGAAAATGCGCAATCAAATCTTCTTTCACAATGTTATCTTTATGATGACTCAGAATCTGTAATTTATCCTTCGAAACATGACTGTTTATCTATCGAATCTTGACTATACATCATCACTTGAACTGATCACTATATCTTATACTATCTTTTGGCAAAAAGAAATGTATATTCATGACAGGAATGTTAGAATGATTTGATTATGCATTCATATCTGGATTTCATTGTTATCATGTTTCCTATGCTATTTCATGATATCTTTGACATGAGTTTAAAACTCTAAAATGTCATTGATTAGGATAGCCATGATGAGGCATGGTATTTTCTTTGATTGCTATTTGTGGGATATTTTCTGATGAAATCGAAGGAACAAATAATTGGGGTGTCTACGCATAAGTGCCTTCATCCATTTAATAGTATTGACAACATCTCAATCATGTTGTTCTACATATACTATTTATGGTGATACGCCAGCACATACCTCGACTCCAAATATTTGTTCCTCGATGAAGGGGGGGAATATTCCTTGTTTGTTATGCAAATGAAACTCAGGTCATCTCGGTTCAATTATACCTAGATGCTTGTCAAGTTTGCAATATTAAACTCCATGCAAGAAGTGCTTAGGTCATCCTGGTTTAATTATACCACGATGCTTGCATTTTGTTGCAACATAACGAGCTCAATGATGAAAATCAAATTCCAGTTATTATAAAGTTCTAAGATGTTACCTAAATTTGTGGAGATACATTCATTTCATTTTGCATTGCATTTTTACCATCTCATGAATTGCATATCAGTGCTCCTTTTATAGGGATTTATAGGTTATCTATTTCTCCTAGTCCATTCTTCTTGTGTCAAAAACATTGTTATTTCAAGTTGAGCACATTTGGACAACCAAAAATATTAAGACTTTTTACATTTAACAATTTTCACTTAATTATTTAGAGACATGTATTATCTTCATTAGGAGTGTTCATTTATATATACTTTGATCATGTATTATAGCTATCATTTCCTTTCATTTTCTTTTATCATGTTATTAGTTATTATATTCAATCATCTTAGGTACATTATCATTTATTACATTAGAGATCATTTGCATTACACTGTCATTTACTATCCATTACACATATTATATCATCATGCATTTATTGTCTATTATATCATTCATTTAGTATCCATTTCTTATCCATTATCCACATTGTTCACATCATTGCTTTGATAATCACATAGCATTAGTAAACTCATTTAAGATATGCATTTATATCACCATCATATGATTATTAACCATTAAGCATCACAAGTATCAAATCAGATATCAATCATTTTGCATTCTAAGACATACATTCTATGCATATTAAAAGTAAAACATCACATCCTGCATATGTCATTACGCACATGTATATAAATCATCAAAGAAAATCATGATAGCATTGCATCACTGTAAATATAGAGTCAATCATAAAGCATCCATCATATAGAGTTCATAAAACAACAAAAATGTCCAAATGTCCAATGATATAAATCAACAACAATATATCCAATGTCTATGTCCATCAAGTCAAAAATATAATGATACAATGAAACATAATGGTACAATAGTGTATACAATGATCTCTCAAAATCTACGAGCCACTACCTCCAGACTCTGTCTGCCATTGTCTACAAGATGCAATGTGGCCCTATGCTGCTGAACTACCTGATGTTGAGGATCCACCCTGATCTCCCAAACCTTTCGGTGCTCTAGGAGGGCTTGATGATACACCCTCACCACCAGCTGGTGCCCCTCTATCATGAACTACCATCTTGATAGCCACTGAGCTCTCCCTATAACTTCCAATCCACTGATCCCTTGGGATCACCTGTCTGTACGCCTCTCACCAGTAGGATATCTGCTTCCCGACATGTATCATGGCTCTGATGCTATCTCCATGAGGATCCAACTCCTTTGTGTGCTATAGCTCATCTAGTAGCATCTTTGACTCACCGAGTCTCTCAAGCGCTGCATCTTGCTCATGTCTCAACACTCCCATCTGCCTATCCATCCTCTCTATCCATCTCTCAAGACCAGGAACACAATGTGCCTGCACCTGTGTCATTGCTAGTTAGACTAGCAATGAGTCTATATCAGGATCCTCCTCCTCTGCATCATCTCTCTGTAAATAGGGATCATGTCCCCCAATGTTCATCTCATCCTGCTCATCCTATGCCCCCACATCTGGCATCTCAACATCCTTCTCATCCTATCTGTCATCAGGGATCTATCCACCCTGAACCACACCACCCTGGACTAATAACACATCTACCTCATCCTGTATCTATACCGCTAGTCTTGGTACTGGGGTAGTTGGTATCTGTACCTACGCAACTAGAACCTGTAGTGGGGCTCCTGCAGTTGGCTGTGCTATATCCATGCCTATCTAGCTGGGGGTGGCATCAATCCCCTCTACCTCACACCACCTCCTCTCATCTGTGGTCTAGCCCAATCACCTCTCCCCCCATCTCCACCATCTCCTCCATCACCTCCTCCACCATCACCGCCATCACCTCTCCCTCAGCATCGCCTATCTCTCTCTCGGTGTCTCTCATGGCATCTATCTACTGGATCTCTCTCTGGTGGCCTAGCTACCAGATCAGTCAAGCATGGTACAGGAAAATCTCTCAAGAACTGCTCAAGATCTGCAGTCATCCCAGGGTCTACCACTATCTGCCTCATGGTCCATACTTGAAATGGCATGTCCACAAACTCCTATCAAGCTATATCAAAGGATGCCATAGGTCCCTAATCCTGTCTCTCCTGATGAGTCCTAGCAAACTCTATCACACCCTGGGGCATGCCCTGGATCCTGCCAAACTGGCGCAGAACCTAGCTAACCAACTGTCTCTCCAAAATAAAGGGCATTCACCCTATAAGCCATTGTGACTCAAAACAAAATCCCAGCTATCTCTCATTGTTCCATGGCTCACAACCGAGGTAGGGTCTCCATGTCACTGTATCCGGTATATCAAAAGTATAACACCAGTACTCTAAATGTCCTAGTTTTTTCCTGAGACAAAACTAAGGAGTATAAATGTATATAGGGTTGTCCTGCACCCCAGAATCTAATCGCTATAAGTCTAGTAATTGCAATATGCTCCCATGCCCAAACATGGAGCAATGTGACCCCTGTTGATAATGATGCACCCCTATGGTACACCACCTGATGCAAATCATGATACAGATGTGCTAATAAACACACACCCCAAGAAAATCAGGTCCCATCCAACTAAAAAACCATGTGATCTATGATTAGGGAAAATAAAACCCCCAATCACTCCAGCTAGTACCACTGGTAATAGCTCATACAAATCCACCATATCATCCCATCTAATCTCTCCCTCCTCAATGTCATCATCTCCAAAGACAGCTCTGCACTCTGTCACTCCACCGTGATGATCATAGTGTACTAACTCTCCTATAATAGGAAGCCGAAGGATGCGATATACATCCTCTAGTGTAACTATCATCTCCCCTATTGGAAGATGAAAGGTACTCATCTCCAAGTGCCATCTCTCTACTAATGTCATCATCATACTCTGATTCACCCTAATCTCAGGCATGTAAATAACATGATATAGGCCAGATGCACCAATCAATAGTTTGTCTATCTCTGACAGCGCTGGTCTTAGATTCTGTGTGACAAGATATCTCTCCCGTGACATCAGAATATCAATAATGTCCTCCTATACACATCAAATAACATCAACCTATCAGATTTTGATAAACTGATCTATCTATCTATCTATCCTATCATATCAATTTCAAACATATTTTTATCACGTGTTTTAACAGATGATTTTATCAATCATCTAGTCTCAAGACTGGTTAACTAGCAACCATGCTACAATGTTGCCTATCTTAACCTAATCGATCAAATTTAACCGCCGATGGATCTAATTGGCTTATCGACATCTAGTTTGACCTATTTGACTTTCTAATTTGACCAAATTCTATCCATCAAACAAATGTGCCACACAGAAAAGTGCATGCACCATAACTTTTCACATTTGTGCAACAAATCATGTATGTGCAATTTTATTGTACATTTACGCAACAAATCATCACTAATGCGCCAAAATAACCAATGCACACTTTTACACAACATTTGCACCATAAAACAATGCATCTTACATGTATGCACCATTTCCCTGAACGAATGTGTAAAACTTTTAAGTTTTTGCGCAAACATCCCTATTTGTTGTGCATTCATGCGCCGCAATGGCACATTCATTCTTCGCCCAAGAACAAAAATTTTCCTAACCTATTTCTATCATTCAATCTAACCTACACATGCTAAAATTCTCTTGTAACATACATCAAATCATGAAATCACAAAGCAGGATCGAGTCACCTACTGGTTCACCCGAATCAGGTGGTCGCTGGAAGCGTCTAACCCTCTCAAAGTGGTGAACTGACAATGGAAATGACATCCTGGCGGCTCTGCTCTTCTCTCTCTCACGCTCTGATCTCCAAAAGATAAGTGTGCACAATGAGCTTATTGTGGACCCCTTTCCCTTATTTATAGCCTGTGGACCCTATGTACTTGGTGTGTGGACCCTACTTCTCATTTTTCTTCCATTTCACCCCATTTTCACCCATCTTTTCTCTTGTTTCTTTCGTGAGATTGATTACCCAAGAAAAATAATAAAAAATAAAAATAAATAATAAATAATAAAAAAATTCCAATTATCTTTTTTGTTAATCAATCTCTCGAGGGGGGCATGCTTAGGTCATTTCAGACATTGTCTAGGGTAGGGGCAAAATACTAGAAATTTTCTTTGAAACAATGTGACACGCACATTATTTCAAAGAGGTGCAAAATGTATACACTTAAAAATAGCTTTGTTAATTAATTAAATATTTATTATTTAATTAATATTGACTTGATAAATTAATTAAATATTTATTATTTAATTAATAATTATTCTTCTATTTATTAAATAAATTATTTAATTTATTTAGTAAATTCATTATAGTCTATTCCTCTATCCTAAGTCTTCTAATTAGTCTTATTAAAGTGATTTAATTAAATACACAATCACACAAATATGACTAAGTCCCCTAGTCCACCTCACCTACCTAGTCACCTGACACATCACTTTGGCTAAAATAAATAATTATTATTAATTATTTGTTAGTAATTATCCTCACCCACACATGTCCTATTCTTAAGGGTTATCTGGCCTAATAGGACTTAGTCTCATGACCACATGTCCTCTCAACAACCAAGTCAAGAGACATTCCCTATTCCTAAGGGGCTTCTCAAGCCACCTCTAAGGGTCAAAGGTGACTCATAGGACACTTGTGCAAAGAGTCCTCATGAGGAAAAGGTCTCTCCCTCTTTATCTCTTTGGTCTTTGTGAGACACTTGACATGTGTCTTTCCCTTCCACCTTCTTCTCCTTCATGTCAATGTGAGAGGAACATCATCCCTATTCTTCCTCTCACATTCCAACTACATCCCCCTTTCTCTCAACTCCTTCAACCAAGTCAATCCTAGCCCTAGGATCTTGCACCTTTCATTCTCAACCGTAGGATTGTGCCACCTAGGCCTAGATCCTCCAAAAATTTATAAAAGGAGCCTCATTTCCCCTTTGTGAGCTAATAGGTATTTTTGTAATAGGCATTCAAGCAATCAAGCAATCAAGCATCCAAGCATCCAAGCATCTAAGCATTCTAAGAGCAATCAATCCATATTATCATCATTTCATTTGCATTCCATCTATTAGATTGCATAAGCTATTGTGCACTCATTTCATAAAATCTCCACACTTTGGTAGCATCTTGGGAGAAGGCTTCATTTGGAAATCTGAGAGATCAACCTCTTCAAGAAATCAAGGCTAGGAGGACAATGGAGACAAGTTGCATGGTAGGTGAAGGTAATTAATTTAGTTTCATCATTTTATAGTTACTTTGTATTCTTCATTGTGTTGCATTAGATTGATTTATTGCCTTTAAATAGTTAATTTATCATCTCTGGTCATTAGACATCTAATTTGCATACAACTATTATATAAAGTTGTTAATTATCTTGTTAAGGAATTGTAAAATATAATTTTATTTTTTTCTAAAATGATGTGATAGAGAAAATAACCTATGTCAATATGATATAATTATTTTTTATTTTGAATAAATAATCATTTCAAAAGATTATTCCAAATAGAAAGAGTTATATTTAGTACACAGGTTTTTAAATTTATTTAAAAATATAATTTATAAAAATAGTGAAAAGAACTTTATTCATACACTAAAGCTTCAAGTTATCTATGCAATACAATATTGAAGAAAAAAAGATTGAATTTACTATACAAAGTGTGACACTCCATCTAAAATTAATTTTAGCATTTTATCAACAACTAAATTTTAGTTTTTATTTTATAAAAAAATTATACTCATAGAATTTATTTTATTTGTCTAAAAAACTAAAAGCATAAATTAGACTAAAGAATATGCATTTTATCAATTTACATCATTTCAAATTATAAAACATATATGTCATTTTTTAGTGATTAAATTTAAAATTCCAAATCAGGATTGGCCAATTACTTTATAAAAGTGTAGTTTAGTTTTATAATTTTAGCTGCTTGCACATTCTTGAGAAGAAACATTAAGAAATTTAATGTCTACCCATTTTCTACCATTGTCATATAAGTCATATTTTTACTTCCTAGATAGCTTAAGTTCTATATATAATTCTTACAAATCAAGATATATTCCCACCATTTATTTTTATAAGATTATATTAGGGTGGTACTATGGTCGGGATGCATTCCATATGAAATATATAAGAGAGAAAATTGCCCCCCAAAAAATTGATGTACAATAGCTAGCAAACATTTTCATCTTAGAAAATTAAGTATAAGTATTAGAGGCCAATACTTTAAGAAAAGCCTATAATTTATTATAAATAATATCATAATTTTGTATTTAAATCATTCTCACTCCAATAACATGGCAAAACTTCAACATATAAGGATATGTTATGGTATAATAATTACGACATGAATTCAACAACTATTCATATTTATAAATATTAAGAATGTGGTCCAAGCTCATTCCATGATTTTTTAAATGGGATCTTCAATCTGACTGAGAATTATGAAGCCAAGTAACATTCATTATTGATTCTATATAATTTTCTATGATCACTTTCCTATATTTTTATTTAAGAGAGATGTGTTTATTTTGAAGTTCTTCAAAATATACACAGTTAAACCATTGATATGATCTTTTGCCTAAGTTTCCATAGAGCTAACTTTAATATAAATTTTAAAAAATTAAATTCTATATTCAAACAATTTTTAAAAAAGTAAACTAAAATTATTTATTTTTACATTAAAACCATAAAATGCAAAATATAAAGAAGAGGAAAACATGCAAAATACTAACCTCAAGAAAGGAAGATTTTTTTTTGTGGTTGGATTTTGGTTCTATTGAACATAATCTCATTTTCTTGGAAGTGTATTTCAAATATACTGACCTCATAGGATTTGTTTTATAAGAAATACTTTTATGAAATAACATCATATTTTGTAATAAATTAGATCTTCATTTGTTATTTTTGGCTAGGGATCCACAAAATAAGATTTTGTTCCAAATTTTGGTTCATTATCCTAAAGTGTAAAATGACCTTGTTCAAAAACTAGGATCTAATTTCTTTTGGCATATTTTTAACTAAGTGAAAAAATTCCATGGAAAGTGAACTTATCTTCTTGTATTTACCACACATCCATCATAAACATAATTGACACTAAAGCTACAAGAATAGGGTTTAGTATTGTAGCATCATAAATTGTATCCCTATACAATTTTGTGCTTATCTAGGCCTTATTTTTGTATTTTTGGTTTCCTACTCTTGATCATGCTTGATTTTGATTGCACCAGCTCAAAATTTGACATTGGCACCTCATTCTAGACCTCTAGTACTTGACCTGGCCTGAGCTAGAAGGTGAAGAATGTTTGATACATCCTTGGCCTAGCTTAGGATTTCTAACAACACACTTGACCTAGATAGGGTCATCTAGGGAAACCTTTCCCTAACAAAATAGGCCCAAATTCAAGTTAGCTAATAGCTACATTGTAGGAGCTAGAAATCCTTCTCCGTGACAACCAACTTTCAAAATATGAATATATTTCCTAAGGAGAAATATAAAACAAGGCTTACCTCCTCATTCAAAACAAAAACCTGAATATCATCTCATGCAATTACACACACATATCTCATAAATAATTCAATTAAGAAAGTGATCAAGCATCATCAAGGCATTGGAGATAAGAAGTAAAGTTTTAGATCTCAAGCATTCACATTGGCATCTATAATTAACTTTCCATATTTAGTCAACTCCACAAATCAACATGAAATCTTCATGAAGACTTTAACACAAAGAAGGTTTGTAATGTATAAACATTCCATTCATGCAATATAATTTAGATCTAGAATTTGTGATAGTACAACACACTTTTATTTCAATTCAACCTAATATATCTATTTCTTGGTTAATTCCAAAATCAAACTAATAAGTTTATTTCTTTATGTGTGTACGTGATAGGCTACAAAGAGGCAAATTTTAAATCATATAGATAAACCAAAGACATACAAATTAGACTTTCACATATCCAAAAATATATAGTCCAGATCTCCTCGAGCAATATAGTCCCAAATACTTTTGTTGAAACTTTTGGGGAAGCATCTGAGAAACATCCTAATCATATAATTACCAATTTATCTACATATGGTGCTCCCAACTCTAGATCACCCTAAGTAAAATAGTCTCTTAATTCCACAAAAGATTATAAAAATAGGTTCCGTTCTACCTCTCATTTCCAAATCTATCTCTATTTTCTACATCTCTATTTTTCGTATCATTGGATATGCTAAAATCGTTCATTTTCCTACCATTAGCCCTAGATCCAATATTTTATTTACATGATTTAACTATCATTCTCAACTCCTCGTAACAAGGACTGCTAGACCTAATGCTCAAACCTTTTTTATTATATTTAAGGTTGAGCTTTGTGGATCCACTCTCCTTCCAAAGTAATTAAAGTGTGCCTAATTTTCTAGTTTGCATGCATTAGCTAATGAACCCTATTTTCTCACACTAGAAGTGTAAGAGCAGATAATAGATGAATAAATTCCCCCACACAAATTAATTGAAAATTCATAGAACTTGTCCCAAATGGCAAATTAAGTCAACTGACTTGATCTAAGGAGTTCCCTCCATAAGAAATTAGTTATTGATTATGTGTTGTAATTTTTTTAATTTAACTGTGATGATATCACGACAAATATGAATTTACTTAATGTATATTTCATGAGTTCATATATAAGTACCAATATGATTAGATATTTAATTTAATAATATAATCTAATTCAAACAAACCATCCTCACATAGAAAATCAAAGAGGTAGGCACATGGAGATTATTCTTCAATGTCACAAAGATTGACACCACTCTCTAATTAGGTTGTCATCATCTTTCTAAGGTGGAGAAAAATAAATTATGTGTCACCAGTCCATTGTAAATTATTTCCCCTCATTTCATACAACATGTTCTTGAATATGTTTCACATACAATGATGTTTTTTATTAAGAAGTGGGTTGTTGAAAGGTCTTGAAGCCTATTAGATCAAGACAGATATGGCATGAAGCTTTGTAATCCAAAAAGAAACAACCAATAGAATAGCAACACAACTACTAATGGCCAACAACAAATAGCACTACAAAGCAATAAAGAACAACAAATCAAAAAAAGACAACCTAAAAATGATAACAGATATGTCATGATGTTAAGTGTGGACAATGTAATATTATGTGAGTTTCAAGGAAAGCCCAATAGATATATTTTCAAAACATAAATTACACTCATGTTTTTGTCTATATCTAGATTTGTGTTCGACATTTTGATTTGTATATTAATAAAGTATCTATCAAGTTACAAGATGTATGTATAATAGAATAAAATAAGAGGTTTTAGCATTCGTAAAGCCAAAGATACTATAAAAGAACATCCAAATCATTCTCATTTTTTATATTCTACTATTTATTTTGATGTTTACTTAACCTTCTCTTCTTCCTATACTCCAACACTAGAAGCCCCTTTGTAGAACACCCTCATGAAAAGATAGCATATAAAAAACTAAGTAAAAGAGAGACGACACGTGACGTTATTTTGGGGTCGACCTCATTTAACACGAAAGCGTGTCATCCCCATTTGACAAGTTTCGCCACCTATAAATATAGCCCAACTTGTTTACAAACGGAATATGCATTCTTGTTTTCTTCATCAATCAAACGCCCTAGACATTCTTTTTCTGTCTATTTCGCATTATCGTGCCCCATTTCCCCTCTAAAGTTTGGAAAGCAGACCAGAGTACTTAGTCTTAACAAACTCTCTTCATTCAGCAATGAGGAATTTGATAATATTTACACTTTTATTTGTGCTCTATATTGGGAGATCTTCATGCTACAGCGGCTTTTCGGCGTCAGATGAAACACTTTTTCAGATCTATGAACGATGGCAGTCGGAGCATGGGAAGGCCTACAATGGGCTAGGTGAGAAAGAAACCAGATTTCACATATTCAAAAGCAATTTGCTTTACATTGATTCGCAGAACCGAAAAAACAATTCGTTTTCGCTTGGCCTCAATCAGTTTGCAGACCTGACCCATGATGAATTTAAAAGCATGTATTTGGGTACTGTATTTCGCTCCTCAAAACGCCATTCGAAAACCTCTCCGAGCATTCGATATCAATATAGAAGTGACGAGCAGTTACCTAAATCAGTGGACTGGAGAAAAAATGGTGCTGTAACGGAGGTTAAAGACCAAGGAACTTGTGGTAAACTGGGTTTTATATTATTTCAGTTTGCTTTAATAATTTTGTGTTTTCTTCAACAGGTTTATACCGATGATTTATTTTTTCTATGTTTTATAGGAAGTTGTTGGGCTTTCTCCACAGTTGCAGCTGTTGAAGGACTTAATCAGATTGTGACGGGGAAGTTGATATCTTTGTCTGAACAAGAGCTTGTAGACTGTGATACTTCGGCCAACCAGGGGTGCAATGGTGGATTAATGGATGCTGCATTTCAATTTATTGTGGACAATGGCGGTATTGACAGTGAGACAGACTATCCTTACAAGGCTCGAGAGGGTGCCTGTAGCATGCAACGGGTACACTTAATTAGCTCCTTTTTTTTTTGCATACTTCAAGTTTTCGTTTGATCTTTGCTTCCCTTGAAATTAAATGCACATTTTTATAGTCAAGTCAATGTTTTAGTGTAAGATTTTCTTGTCTGAATAGTTCTCGTTTTTATTTCACAAATTGAAAGAAACCATGTAGATCCAAAAGCATTCACTGTTAGGTTATGTCTTAACTATAAGTTCTAAAGGTCTTTGAAGGCTAGGGTTAAGCATCTGCTCCAAAGCTCTAGAGGAACTAACAAACTTAAAGATGGAATTTGGCCAATGAACATTATACCATGTTCATAAATTATACTTGATTACCAAATCTACTCCTTTCTTTTGCATTGGCAATGCATGTTTAGACCAAATCTCAGTATGGTTTGTGGAAGTATGCTCCTTACATGAAGAATTGCACAATAGACTAGTCTTATTTTGGCACTGGCCAAATAGTATTTAAGATCAATGCGCTTACGGTATAAACATGCAGTTTTAATTTGTATGGTATGAATTGCAGAGGAAATCCCACGTAGTTACAATTGATGGCTATGAAGATGTACCTACACATGATGAAAAGTCATTACAGAAGGCTGCAGCACATCAACCTATCAGTGTGGCTATTGAAGCTGGTGGGAGGGAGTTTCAATTTTACAAATCTGTAAGTTTTATTTTCCTTGGATTTGAGCTAACGTTGACCCTAATAAAAAACATGTAAGTGTTTTATGCTGAATTGGTTTTTGGACAATTATTTAACTGACTTTCGTGCACACAGGGCGTGTTCGATGGTAAATGTGGAACTAATCTCGATCATGGTGTCACATTAGTGGGTTATGGGTCAGCTGCTAAGGACTATTGGATTGTAAAGAATTCATGGGGTCCAAGATGGGGTGAAAATGGATATATCAGGATAGAAAGAAATATTAACAAGTCATTTGGAAAATGTGGAATTGCCATCCAACCATCATATCCAATAAAAAATGGACTCAATCCTCCTTCACCTTACCCTTATCCTCCATCTCCAATTCAACCTGCAAGAAAGTGTAATGCTTATTATTCATGTCCAGGTGGTAGCACATGCTGTTGTGCATATAGTTTTTATAGATTATGCATTCATTGGACTTGTTGTCCTTACCGATCTGCTACCTGTTGTAAGAATTTCCAGTCTGTGATTTGAATACAAGGAGCTGTCGTAAGGTCAGACATCCTTTATCTGTTCCCTGAATGGTTTTCCATATTTTGTTTGAAGTTTAATTCATCACATAGATTTTTATGATTATTTTATGAAGTTTTTTGTCCAGGTCTTTTTAGATTCTCGATTCTCTTAAGAGAGCTAATAGTTGCTCATTTGTATTTGCAGAGTTGGAATTATTGAAAATCAGGCACAGACTGAAGACACCAGAGAGAAACCCAAATATGGGCTCTGATACCATATTGGAAACCCAAATTGGCTCATCTGATCACAGGTCCATTGTTTTGCATTTATAATCAGATTTACATTAAATGGATAGAAGACTCTAGATTAGAGTTAGCTGCAGCATTAATGGTGGACAGGTGAGGAGCTGCTGTAAATATTTCTAGATGCATGTAGGAGAGTGCAAGAGCTTTCTAGATGGTTCTGGTGTGTGCCGACAGTACCCTGCAGATAATTAATTTATCTTGCAACAGGAATGATCCATTTGTAGAAACAATGCTCAACCGTACTCAAGCGAAGCTCCATTCATTTTAGAACTTATTACGCTAGCATGCTCTTTACCTCACCGTCAACACAATCTTACTAATCATCAAACATATCTTTACTTTGAAGATCAATGATATTTAACAAAGGAAGTGCCATTTCAATTGTCAAGGCATTTTTATGTGGTTTTGAAAGGCGCCAAATGATTTTGTCTTAATGCTGATCTATTTCAATATTGTTTGTTCGATGATATCGGAGACTGAAATTACAGGTCTCTTAGTGCTGAAGTTTTAGATTTTGATTTATGTATTTTAAATGAGAATCTGGAAAGTCATTTATTTTGTTGAATGTTTCGTCTTTGATTTGTGTGTGAATACAAATCAAGACTAAGACAGATGGGATTACTTAGTGATGCAAAGGTTATTAATTACCTAAGAAATGTACTTAAATGCTTGGCCTTTGATGCACGTATGTAAACAGAAATCAAGAGTATGGTTAGGATTCTGCAATAATGCAATGGTTAGTAATTATTTAAAACATTTCTCAAATACTTGGTGTGTGATGTGTATGTAAATAGGAATTAAGAGTATACAAATGGGATAATATTTTAATGAAGGAGATTTTTATAACTTTACGATGTGAAAGGATATTCATAAGTAAAGCATATTTATTTTATCAAAGTTGTTCAATTTATGACTATAATTTTATTATTTATGATCTTGGTGTTTTGCATTCAACAAGATTTGTTCTTGTTGGGCTCATTCACAACCATTCAATTTCACTAATAGACAAAAAGCTCATTGACATAGATGAAATTATCAAATATTATAAAAATTAAACTTTATAATGAAATATTTTTAATCTACTTTCAAAATGAACGAATGTTCTAAGACAAATTGCCCTTTAAAAAATTTACCATGTGAAATTTCATCCAGAAGTAGGAGTTAATATACAATGTGTTGTGTCAATTAGATCACATTTTAAATATTATTTAATTTACATAAATGACAACAAATAGATGTGACATGATAAGTTTTGTATATTTTTAAAAGTTAAGTTTGAAATTCCACAATCGTAATCAAAACACCAAAACGTATTAATCTATATCAGTTATGACATACGATTGGCTGAATAAAGCATATGCAAAGTAACGACATTGATTTAGAGATATAAGATAGCGATTTGTATTATCGACTGTACAGGAAGATATTACTTTGTGCCAAACCTGACATATTATTGATACACCACAATAATAATTAATGATATGAAAGGCAATAGAATATCAACTATTATTAGACGATCAACTATAGTCGACTCTATATGGAAGAATAATCCTGAAGTAGAGTGGCGTATGGTTATAACAGCAAATGGACAATTGATAGGTGTCACGATACCACCAGCATAGCCACAAAGATATAAACAATGATAGATTTTGTGCCAAACACATGTTCTACTGGTGGATTAAAACTCTGGTGCTAACTTGGCAATAGTCTTCAGAAAAGTCAAGGAATTATATTAAACTTAAGTTTCATGGTGCAATACTCTACTCAACCTTATTAATCAGAAATTATCATAAAGAAGAAACAATAGCAATTTGGAGAAAATAAAAACTAATTATGAAGAGGTGCGATTTGGAAAGATACGCCTCTCACCAACGGATGCAACTATCCAATAACAATGAAATATATAGTGAGAATCGGTGCCATTCTCACGGGGGAAAGAAAGGAAGATATTAAAAAATATTACAATCAGTGCTGACTGTGACAGAGTCAGCAGATTGGTTCAGTAATATATTTACAAGTGACATTACAAAAAGGAAATGATGACTGGTGAATAATTATATATATAGATAACAGTATAATCATATATATATAACAGTGAAATCAGAGATATATATATGTAAAAATATATATCTATAACAGTATTACCAGATATTTATATATGTAAAAAATATATTAATAACAGTATAAATAAATATATATATATATATATATAACACAATGAGATCAGATAAAGTTGTGTTATATATAAAGTATATATAAGAGATTGTGATTATATATATAAGTATGTTAATAATAATAATAAAATCAGAATTATATATACATAGATAAATGTGAGCATATATTAAGAAGAATAAAATCTGAATTTATTCTAACATATATTAATGAGATTCTAACATATTTTAGACTCAAATCTTATTGCTACTATGGTATATGAGAGGGGAAGGGCTGAGGCTGCCAAAGAGGGGCAGTCTAAATCCAATAGGATAGCTCCTGAGATAGGGTGGGGACCAACGTTCACTTTAGCCTTGAGTGCTTGAGCCTAAGACAGGTTAAAGGCTGGATCTGTAAACTTTGAGGGAGCTTATCAATGGTCTCTAAGCGCTTTGGTGATTGCCCTCAATGTCTTCTCTCATGTTTACAACTGAAGCAATAATAAGATCTGTTCTATAGTATGGATTGGAAACAGTCAATTTCTTAGTTCATTACTTATTCCTTATTTTTATTACGAATGTTATTGTTAAATTAGTAGGGACATTACAATTGGTATCAGAGCAATGATCCCGCCATCCTACAAGGTAAACATGAATAAATAAATCATTCTAATTGATAAAAGGAACTCTAACAATGTATATATTATGTGTATATATATCATGTGAGCATATATTAAGTAGATTACATCCCACTTGGACAAACAAAGGTTATCTGGTCCTAAGAACCAAGGTCCCTCACTAAGAATCCTTAATCAATCCTCAATATCAGAGGAGCCATCATTGTCATAATCTTAACATGCCCTTGTAGCTTCCAAAAATGAGTAATCCATCTTTTGACAGTATCAATGTGAGGAGTACCACCACAAAACCTACCTACTAGCAAGCATCTCATCCAATTTGATTCTAACAATGAATTAGGAATATCCTCTTCAAGCACCTTCCCAGAAGGAGAACAATCTCTCGAAGGAGGCAAAGGAAGCACGTCCATCTTCAAACCAGAAGCTTGAGAAGGAACAAAGCTCTCATTGTTAACAACACCATCATAACAACTAGCTTCAAAAACCATTGGGGGATTAGGAACAAAGATGTAATCCTTGCAAGAACCAAATGAGGCCCTATGGGAAGTAGAGACTAACCCACACTCAACAAGTCATATATTAGACCTTCTAATAAATAGAGATCATCAGCATTACTCTAACCATTCAAATAGATTGTAACTTTCCCTTTAACAAAGTAGGGTGTGTTATTGCCAAACCTGACCACACCACTATTAAATTCTTCAAGTTTGATGAGCTTATTTCTATCACTAGTCATGTGATGATAATAGCCATTGTCAATGACCCACTCATTGGCTTGATCTATATGAGAGACTAAGGCCTTTTCACCTTCTACAACATCCTCTTTTACTACAACAAATACTATCTCTTGTTCTTCATTATCTTCCAACTCCTCATCAATCACACTTTCATCTACTACAATATAGCATTGCTTCTTTCCTTTTTCTTTGAATCTTTTTCTCCTATCCTTTTGTTCACTAGTAAGACACCTAGCAACAATATGTACTATCTTTTTACATGCAATACATTTCAAAGGTAACTTTCCTTTGTACTTACCAATACCTCTAGGTAGTCTTCTTGCAAGTAAGACTTCAAGTTCCTCTTATTTTTTCTCTTCATGAATGATAGATTCAAAGTCCTTGGAATAAATTGACATGTAGGAAGATTCATGACTGATCTATTTTCCATTTTTTTGTAATTCTATTGAAAAAGAGGCTTTAAACGTTTCTTCAACTTTAGGAATACTATTATTAAATTTTCTTAACTCAAAAGAAGTAAGCTTTCCAATCAATCCATCAATAGAGATATTATCTAGTGTTCTCAACTCATGAATATCATAAACTCTAATGGCATAAGTATGTAGAAAAGTGCTCAACATTTTACTTACCACATCTTCTTCAATGGTACCATTGGCACTCTTGATAGCACCAACAACTCCTTTTATTCTTTGACCATATTGAGCAATGTGTTCTCCTTCAACTATTTTTATTTTATCATATTTTCCCTTTAGACTATCTAACCTAGATTTTTTTACATGCTTGTCTCTACCATTGATCAATTTAAGATTTTCTAAAATGTCATGAGTAGTCTCTAAGCCATGTACATCAATATATCTAGTATGCTAGATAAAGTACTTACTATAGCCTCCAATGCTTGCATAGTCTCCTATTGCTCCTTCAATTGATTTGTTGTAAGAGTCCCAACAAGAAAAACATATTTGGTCTCAACATGATTCTAGAATTGTGGCTCCATACCTTTTAGATAGATCTTCATCCGATCACTCCATATTATGTACTTATCTCTTGTAAACTTAAAACTTTCTTTCATCATCATTGGATCTTTTCCCTGAAGATGATAAGCTTACAATAAAGAGGACCTAGGCTCTTATACCAATTGTTAATACTATATTGTCCAAGATTACTAAGAGGAGGGCCGGGTGAATCAATAATCTATTAGATCTTACATTTTTCATAATACATTCACCGAATTAACCACATTCATCAACTTTAGACTTTATGCATGCAATAAACTTGAACTAATCATACAACCATCTAAAACAAGAAAAAAAGTGACACCGATATTTTATCATGGAAACCCTCATTAAGGTTGAAAACCATGGTAGGAATTAGCATTGACTTTAATAATTTTCACTCTTCTAAAATGTATCGTGTTAAATTTTTAGCCCTGTTAGGAGATTTACAAATTCCTGGTGAAGAGCATACCTTGTTAGGAATCACACTGTTAAGAGATTTAACTCTGGCCCTGTTAGAAGATTTTCCCTATTAGGGGTAACCTTGTTAAAGGATTTCAAACCCAAGTTAAAGAGTCACCTTGTTAATGGATTTATGAATCCAACCAATTAAAATCTACTTGGTTAAGGGATTCTCTTACAAAATCTGTTAGGAATCAACTTGTACAATGATTTGGGTATAGCACTCCTCCTTTTCTTTTTTAGATCCAATAGAGTATAAACATTGCTTCACTTGTAGACAATCTTCAACTTTTACTCAACCACACCTTCACATTCATGATCGACAGCTTCATAATTTACCAATTTACATATACATATATTACATGTCCATTAGGGTCTTAGCCAATTTACAAAATGTATTATATTTAAATTTCATTGATTCTCATTCAAAATTTGAGCCCTAAAATATGTTACCAATTAGTAATAACGATTTTGATTCCATGTTGGCCTTCAAATCCATCACACATTTGATTTAAATCAAGATTTGTAAAACCTTTTAACTTCTTCAACATACTTCCAACACTTGATTAAATCTGATTACCTCAAACAAGGTAACAAAAAATCATCATTACAAATCTATTATGCCATATCACCTTGATACCTGGATCACAACTAGATACACCAAAACTGACAGTATCATCACTGCTCACCAATAGATAACATAATTTGTTCAAACTTATTCAAGCATTTTTCTCATTTTTTACTTAATGATCTTTTGTCCCTTGAAACTATGCCTTCCAGTATGCTAATCAGCTTGCGATCATAGCTTCAACAACATATTCTAGTCAAGATAAACATATCACGACCACAAAACTTGGATCCATACCGACTTGATGTAACAATCAAATCATTAATTGTTTGTCACTGTCTTTTCTTCTTATTACTCTGTCACCCTTCAATTGATCATAACTCTTTCCAGATTTGTTCCCATCATGCGCGATTACATAGAATGCATCTAGAGACATCTCTAAATCTCCAACAACAATTGCACACTCGAATTCCTTTACATACTTACCACAGAATGGACATTTTGAGAAGATTAGTCCATGTAGACTTCTAGATTGGGGAGGTATCAAACAAGAAACAAGAGAAAATAAAATATAGAAAAGTGAGATGAAGAAGAAAGATAAGAAGGTAGAACTAGTAAGTATTCAGTAGGAGATAATAAATTTGAACCAAGCTTGAGATAAAAATAAGAAAATAGTTGGCATTTACCAATCTGAAAGAAGGTAAAGTGGCCTATCAAGAAGATCATTCATGGGGAGAATTTAAAAGTGGACACCAACAAGAAAGGATGAGTTGCAAGATATGTTCAAGGGAAGGATTCTAGAAGCATTTGAAGAGACAAGAAAATCATGTGTTTTGAAACTAAGACTTTGTATGAGTATGTTTTTACAAGTGTAATATATGGAAATGAATATGCAAGAGAGTCTAAAAGCAAGGAGAAGTGGATATAGTGTATGAAGATGGCTATACAAATACAACACACTATGTGGAAGAAGATGTTACCAAAACAACCAAAGTAATGGTTATGTTTTCTAATTTTAAAGATTATGAGTATTGTATTCTAATGATGAAGATGAAGACATTGATGGTGGTACTGAGGCATATGAATAAAAACTCAAATTTTAGTACCTTAAAGTTGATAATATGCTCAATAACAGATGGTACAAAAAAAAAGAAAAAGGATCTAGGAAAAGTTGCAGAGATGAAGGACAAGTTTCATAAGAGTTGAAAGACCAAGAAGAAAATGGAAGACCTATTTTCAAGGGGACTTGAGTTTATTATGCCTTGCAAGTATGGTGTAGGAGCACCCAAGGTTTAGAGTTGAATGTGTTGTCATTTTTGGGTTCCTTATAATATTTTTAATGTAATAAGATTATTTAAGACTGTGAAATGTTGATTTGAGTTCATATTAGGTCACTATGAGGGTTGGAGTGTCAAGTTGCATAAGTTGTTAATTTTGCAAAATATTGTCAATGTTGTAAAATACAAAAACATGGAATATGAAGAGTCATAAGTTGTAAATGAAGGAAGTTGGTTGTAGAAATCAGAATTAGTTGCAAAGGCATAAATATGACCTCCTAGTGTGGTCTCACAATAGTGTGTCCCACTTTTTTAGACATGCTGATTTTCGCTGGAATAATACATTTTTAATAAAATATGAAGATTTAAGCCTTGAGAGGTTCCATTTGAAAGAATTAATTATAAATGGTTAGCTCAAAGAATCTTAGATTAAACAAACATTGTTATAACATCTATACTCATCATTCATACCTACAATGGAGTCTCCTTCACACCTATTAAAATGTTGAAAAAAAATCACTTTGACTTTATGTTTTGGTAGATCAAATGAATCCATTTGAAAAACCTATCTATGTAGTATGATGCTATTCAAAAAAAGCTTTCTAATGAATGTAAGTTTAATATATATTGAGTTTATTATCACTTTTAAATATTACTTTAACTAAACATAGGTTGTTTGGTAATTCAACAACCCATTTCTTCAAGACTTTGGGAAAAATTGTAAATTACGAAAAAAAAATGATGAAAAATATGTAGGAAAAGAGTATTTGTGTTATCTTTCTATAAAAAAAAAAAAAGAATTTCGATATGCACAGATCAAGTTAGAGCAATCCAAGTGATCTTATGTCTAAATTATAGTTAGTGTCACTTTAGAACTTAATAAACTATGAAATATTGACCCAAAATGAATGAAACCAATTGCATCCTTTAGATATTGAAGTTACAAATATATTCTTGAAAGAATTACATCGTTATCATATTTTAAAAAAAAGTTGTGTTGATCCAAGTGACGGTAACTCCATAAAAACATAGTTTTTCACACAAACCACTTTTTGAAGGAGAAGAAAAAATCAATTTAAATGATTTTTAATTTTAAAAAAATATATATATTTAGAAACTATAAGAAAGAAAATTCTAAAAGACTTTAGTTTACATCCTCTTCAAATTCTTAATAGTTTTGCGGCAACAAGTGTTTGAAAGTGAAGTTTTTTCTCATAATGTTGATCTCTATGTCAAAGTTGGCCAAAAAGTGGGACACACTATTGTGGGACCACCCCCCAATTCAAACTCAGGGGTTGAAGAAATTTGGTAACGAAACAAAACATGTTTTGAAGCTATTGCATCCTAGTTTTTTGTGTTGTTTTTTTCCCTACAAATAGCCTTCTATTTTGTTTGGCATGGCCTGGTATAGAATGGTACAAATCTAAAACTTATTTGGTTATATAGAGAAATGATTTACTTTCATTTTCATTTGGTTTAATCTAATTTTATGAAGACTTATAGAAATTGTGATCATTTTTTTGTAAGTGACCAGTTTTAGGAAAAATATCATAACTTTCATTTCCACCATTGGATCTTGATGAAATTTGTGTAAAAAGTTTGTATCTATATTATCTTCAATCTCACTAAAGTAATTATCCTAATTCTTTGATGTTTGGAAGTTATTAATGATTGTTCCCAAGTTTCCATAAACCTAAATGTCAAATTAGGCCTAATTCATACAAGGATAGTCAAAATTTGACCAAACCCATACAAAGTAACCCAATATAATTTTGGGATATATTGAAAAATGGTCAAATGGGTATTCAAAACTACTTTTATAATTTTTTTAATCATGTCTTCCTTGAAATTTATGAAAGAAAAACACCATTTGGAAGGCTACTAGCTAGTTGAAGACATGTAATAGAAAACTACCCTTTTGTGTATTTTAGGTATTGAAGTATATATTAATTTGGAGTGTTTTGGTCTTTTTTAACTTGGATTTGCATCATATTAATATTAAGAAGGAAATTATAAAAAATATAAATCTTTTAATTATTCATACAATAAATTAATATACCACCTATTCTAAAATTATATATATATATATATATATATATATATATATATATATATATATATATATATATATATATATATATATATCCACACACACACACACTTTCAAACTGCATTTAGGAGATATGGTTGAAAATCCATTTACAATAAGCACATGAAGAAATATCTACATGTGTGTTTGCTAGATTTATAAAATTGGTTGCTACCAAGATGCTAATCGTCTCTACCTAGGATAAATTCTTCGCCTTTACACTTGTGAACAAATCAAACCAAAATTTCCATCCATATGTTAGTATTCAAAAACATTATTCATAATCAAATGTGCATCAAATAATTTCAATTTATTTAACATTTGACTAAAAATAAATGTAATCATGATATATAAATAAATATGTTGAAGTAATCAAAACACATTATCCATAATATGATAATAAGTATCTCATCATAACATAAGTCAAAGAAAGATATAACCAAAGAATTTAATAATCATATAAATCATATGTCTAATTATTTGCTAAAGTCCATGACTAAGTCAAACATGTCAATAAAATTCCATAAAAATAACTCTATCCCCTAATATTAGGACGCAAAATGTTGAGGCATGATAACTTAATCAATAATACCAAGCTATCCAAGAGCAGAGACATCATGCCTTCTAGCCTTGTAATCATACTTCAACCATTCCTCATTAATAGCTTTATTAATAGTTTGCAACCTTGGTTGGTTGAGCCATTAATAAATATGGTGATTTGACCATCTTTATCTTAAACATAATTATTTTGGAATTGTTTATTTGACCACATATCCATGTGATGGTTTGACATAAGGATGTGAAACCCTTCCCCCCTTGGTAATAAGTTGTTTGGACTTGTTAGAAGCTTATATTTTTAATTTTTTTTCTACTTGCTGTAGTCACATCATTATTCATCAATTATGTTTTGACCTTTTTGGGGGCTCATTTTTTGTCTTTTATAGGTCATTTTCTTTAAAAAATGTGGCTACTAGGAAAGCTAATCTCTTTATACCTATTACCCTTACCTGTCAAGTGGTTTTCTTTCCTTAATTTAGTCAACAATTTGAAATAATTTTCATAAAATTATACTAAATACCCTTGGGGTATATGCACAAAGATGGGGGACCAAAAAGGTGCCACTTTTCTTTTTGGCTACCCAATGGCCATAGTGCATATGCACTAAAGCACAAGCGCCCTATAGGGTGCATACGCTATGGCTTGGGTTGCCCAAGCCTTAGGCTTGGTTAATTCATAACATAGCGTGTGCGCCCTATAGGGTGCACACACTTTTCAAAAAGCTATGAGAGAGAGAGTTGGAAAACTGGCTGAGTAGGATATCAGAATGTTGTCATTATGGAAATATATACCCAGCATTAAGATAACATGATCAAAGGAAACAATTCTGTATGAGCGCACTTGAAAATTGTCTAAGTATATCAGTAATTTCTAGTCTTCACAGAGATAGTTTTGATTAGCGATATTCAAAGAAGCTAGTTCAGTGCATGCACACTTGAACATAGATCATTCTATGTATATCAAAGCTATATCTGAGAGTGCAAGTCTATACGACATGTAAGGAAAAAGATATGAATGTTTTATAGAGACAGTGTTGAGCTGACCTGAATAGACAAAAGATAGAATATGATTATATTGAGTTAAGGGATTATTTTGTTTATTAAAATAATGACTTAACTAATTAGGGATGACATCCTAGATGTTAACCCTGAGGCAACATATAAGGAATTTATATTTTGAGGAGAGTATAATGTATTGTAAACCAATAGGAAGTTATTTTTGTAATAGCTAGTATATAAGCAAGAACATGTAATGCAAAGATGTAATGAAGTATATATCGATTATAAGAAGTTGATATATGATGCAAAATTTTATGTTGTAAGAAGGAAAGAAGCAAGTATGGTATATTAAAGTGAAGAGCCTACAAAAGTTAGATCAGAATAATAAAGTTATTCAGCAGCAGTAAAAGGTTTTTGTATCTTACTTTTTGTATCATCAGTTATCATTCTATATTGCATGTTTGGGAAGTAAGCTCATCTTGAAAATATTTTGTTTTGTAATAGAAACTTCTAATAGGGTTGAGACTTCTAACAAGGCCTAAAGTCCTTTAACCAAGATGGAGACACTATATGTATGTAATAGTCTCCTAACAGGGTCAACATCCTTAACTGGATACTTTTGATTAGTGGATCAGTTGTGAATACCATCCCCACCAGGGTTTTCTCTTGCCCAGGGTTTCCCCGAGAAAAATCATGGTGTTATGATTTCATTCATTTTATTTCTATGGTTTTTATTTAGTTTACTTAGTTTAGTTTCTTATGCAAGCTTCAAGATAATTTCTTATATCCATAATTGGGCAAAAGTAAAAGTTTGTGAAATACTGATTCACCCCCCCTCTCATTATTTCCTATTTCTCTCTCTCTCTCTCTCTCTCTCTCTCTCTCTCTCTCTCTCTCTCTCTCTCTCTCTCTCTCTCTCTCTCTCTCTCACACACACACACACACACACACACACACACAGATTTGTATCTAGAAAAGAAAGGATAGAGTTCTACATCTGGTAATTTTAAATATATTTTTTTGACATATTTTATGAAAAAAATTAGACTCATTATGCATGATCCCATTTATAAAAAAGGTAGGATTGTTGCCAAGAATGAGAAATTAGAAATATGTGTTTTGTATGATTGAGATGTGTCATGTGTTCTCATCCTCTGGTGTTTTCTAAATATACATCTATTCAAGAGAATTTCCTGCATGACAATGCTCACTTCATAAGCAAGTGAAATTGTTGAAATCAATTCCAGTCTTGGCTTGCATAAACTTAGAGGTTCAGTCTATGTCCCAAAGGAAATCCAACAAGAAACTTATCTCAAGGGTCAAGCGTTATAAGCACACGTAAACAAGGCTAACATACCACTAGATGACACAATTCACAACATCAACAATATCATAACTCTTAAAATCAAAGAGAGATTCAATTACTAGTATGTTGAAGAGGATTGAGCTTAGAAAGAGGGGAAAATAGGGTAAAACAACAATGTTAAAATGATTATATCAGCGAATCTTCCTGATGGATTTAATGGATTAAAAAATAGAAGCAATTTCCAAGAGTTTGTTAGTACCCCACAAAATTCCTATCCATAAGTGATATAGCTAAAGGAAGAACTAGATGTTGTGGAAAGTAATTTTCCAAAGGAAGAAATAGGAGATAGATTGGCTAATACAAATATTGTAAATGTCACCCAAAATTCACCCCCACCAGTGATATAGTGATGGGAATAGCTAGGATAGACTAGCTAGTCTATGCTCTGAACCTTGTCTAAGGACTCCAGTGTGCTCTAACACCTATGGATGATCTATAGGATACTTATTACATTCAAGTACCCCCTAATCTACCTAACTATCCCACCAAGTTACACAAATTCAACTATCACCAAGACACACCTTGCTTGTAGGCACTAACCCTTACATTGGCTCAAAAAGAGTCTTTTTTCTTCTAGACCTACTCCACATTTTAACAGTGAGTTCTAATGAGTTCCAAGGACTTTTCATGGCTATTTTCACCTTTTCATGGCATTGACAAGATTTGGGGATCACCCGATTTGGTAGTTCCTTTGGAAACTAGGGCTACTAGAATAGGCCTAATTAGCCCTCCACCTAGATTAATAGGGAGTTTTATGCCTTTTTCTCAAGGATTCAGCACCTCTAGTTTGAAGAACATATACTAGGATTGATCCCCTCTAAGTGATTTTTTGGGTCTCAAATACCCAAAAGACCGTACCATACTACTCCCTATTTATGAGGGTTTCAAGGGTTTCAAGACTTTCCTTTGCTCCTAGCTTCACCAGTGTCTTTCTAAAGCTCTTCAAATCTTCTCCTTCTCAAACTTAACCTTTCCTCAGCTATCTAGCTTCCCTCCAAAGGGCTTCCTCTGAAACTCATCCCACTGTCGGTAATAGCTTCTACAATGTTGCTTGCTTCTAGTCGGGCTATGCCTTAGCTCGCCTAGGGCTTCCACAAATAATTATTTGTCTTCCTGCTCCAGGGCCCTGCATTATAATACAAACTCATTGGGGTCTATACTTTCAGAATCCACAAATCCATGGTGTTACCACAATGGACATGAAAGCTATAGACCTACATTTGCATTCCTCTCCAAACTGGCAGAGAGCAGTCTAGCACAAAAGAACTAAATAAAAACTACTAATACTCCAAATGAAATGAAACTAAACACACACAAATGAAAGTCTACACACTCAAATATTAACTACAATAAAGATTCACACAAATCTCTTATATTCACAGATATTCAGTCTTTGTAACAGTGATTGTTGTACTCAAAAACACCAGCAGACTAGTCTTCCTGTGTTGTGTCATACAATAATGACTCTAACCTTGGGATTAGGGTTAGTCAAGCATTACATATCCTTCGTATGAAGTGTGTGCATTGGTTTTAGGGCTTATAGCCACTTAGCAACATTATTCTTTCACAAACAAAGAAAGTTGCTTAACAACTTGTAAAAGTTGCTAGCAACTTTGAAGCAACTTTTAGTTGCTTGAGTAACTTTTTCTTACTCATACAAAAAGACCACTTCTAAAGCACACTTGTGCTCATAACCAAACACTAGCTTAGGATTACTAACCCCAATGCAAGCAATCCAAGTTGATAACATTCCTTGGATAGTGTGTTGCACAACCAAACTAGAAAGACTAAAAACTTCTAGGACTTATTCATTGCCTAGACATAACAAAAATAAATGAGCCAAACTCTTTGTGACCCTTATTTAATTTCATGCTTCAAACCAAGGTAAGACACACCAAAATATGAAGGTGAGGGCCCTCATAGAGGTGCTCCTACACCATACTCCCCCTCAGCACAAACTAAGGCACCTTTGGGTCTAGGAGAGCTAGATCAACACCAAACCTTTTGAACTGTTCTTCCTCTATCCATGTAGCTTCAGATTGTGGCTGTCCTTTCGATTTGATTAGATGCTCCATGTAGACTTGATGTTTGGTGGTCTTCTTCACCTTGGATTCTAGGATCTTCTCTGCTTGGGTTGGTTCCTTCTTAGGCATGGTATTGGTATCCACATCTTGTAGTACCTTTGGTGGAGATGTACCTTGCTTATTGATATCATGCTTGATGCTGATCAGGTCTGCAACATTGAACACCAGTGAGATGGCTAAATCTGAAGGTAAGTCCACCTTGTAGGCATTCTCTTTGTATTTGGCTAGAATCTTGCATGGGCCTACTCTACTCATCTATAGCTTAGTAGGAATGCCCTTCTACATTCTTGCTTTGCTAAGATGGACCATGACATAGTCCCCAATCTGAAACTATACATCTTTCATCTTCTCATCCACTTTAGCCTTGAGTCTTTGAGTAGACTCCATAATGGTTTTCTTCACTTGCTCTTGAACCTCCTTGATGGTTTGAGTAAAATCTTCAGCTTGTCCACTCTTCAACTCCATAGAACCTAAATCCCTCAATTCACACACTCCTCTAGGGTGTCTTCCATAAACTATCTCAAAAGGACTTCTTCCTATGGTCCTGTTTACACTATCATTATATGCATATTCAGCCTGAGATATAACAAGATCCCAAGTCTTCCCATACTCCTTTTTCAAACACCTTAGTAAGTTACCAAGCACCCTATTGATGACCTCAGTTTGACCATCAGTTTGAGGATGGTATGTTGAACTGAAAGAGAGACTAGTTCCTAGCCTTTTCCATAAGGTTTGCCAAAAATGGCCCATGAACTTGCTATCCTTATCTGACACAATGCTTAAAGGAAGTCCATGAATTCTAACAATCTCTTTAAAGAAGAGATGTGCTACATAACTTGCATCATGAGTAGTTCTACATAGAATGAAATGACTCATCTTAGAGAACCTGTCAACAACAACATAGATGTTATCCATACCTGATTTGGTTTTAGGGAGTCCAACCACAAAGTCCATACTTACACACTCCCAAGGCCTATTAGGAACTGGTAGAGGTTGATAGAGTCTTGCATTGCTTGAGCCTCCTTTAGCTCTCTGACATACTCCACATTGCTCAACATACCTTCTGACATCCCTTCCTAGCTTAGGCCAAAAGTAGTATCTCTATACTAATTCCAAAGTCTTGTTTATGCCAAAATGACCACTTAGACTGCCCTTATGCTTCTCTTGGATCAAATTTTCCCTCATGGATCCTCTAGGTACACAAAGCTAATTACCTTTAAACAATAGTCCATTCTGAAGGGTGTAATCTGCAAAATCACCATCAAAATGGTTTTCAAACTCTAGGCACACCTTGTAGGCTTGTGAAAAGTCTTCATCCACCTCATATAAGTCTTTAAAACCTGCTATTCCAATGCTTTGCAGCTGTATCTCTTGAATAGTCGATAGCTTCCTACTCAAGGCATCTGCTACCTTATTGAGCTACCCTTTCTTATGCTTGATTGTGAAGGTAAAGGATTGGAGATACTCCATCCACTTCAAGTGTCTGTTACTGAGCTTCTCCTAAGTGTTTATGTAGCTTAAAGCCTGATTATCAGTAAAAATAACAAATTCTTTTGGCAAAAGGTAATGCCTCCACTTCTTGAGAGATTGTACTAATGCATACAACTCCAAGTCATAAGCTGAATACTTCTTCTTTGCCTCATTGAGTTTCTCACTGAAGAATGCCATAGGCCTTCCTTCTTGACTTAAAACACCCCCTACTACTATACCACTTGCATCACATTCAATGGTAAACAATTTATAAAAAGTAGGTAAGAGTAGGATAGGTTTAGTGGCTACCTCTTGTTTCAATGTTTGGAATGCTTTCTTAGCTGCCTCAATCCATTTGAACTGAGTTTTCAGCCCTCCTTTGATAGTGTCTAATAATGGTGCACAAATCCCACTGAAGTTCCTGATGATCTTTCTATAAAATTGGGTTAAACCATGAAAACTTCTAACTTTTGTCCCTATTTTTGGGGTAGACCAATTCAAGATTGCCTCCACCTTGCTTGGGTCCATTTTCAAGGTACCCTTGGACACAACAAAGCCCAAATAAATCAGCTCTTGCTGCATAAACTCGCACTTTTTTAGATTGATTGCTAATTGCTCTTCATGTAGATTCTTCATAACCAACCTTAAGTGTTCTAGGTGTTCTGCTTTTGTCTTGCTATAGATGAGTATATCATCTAGATACACCACTACAAATCTTCCTGTGAAGTCCTTCAAGACCTCATTCATCAACCTCATGAAGGTGCTCGGGGCATTGGTAAGCCCAAATGGCATTAGAAGCCATTCATACAATCCATCTATGGTTTTGAAAGCGGTCTTCCACTCATCACCCTCCTTAACTCTGATTTGGTGATAACCACTCTTCAAATCCAGCTTTCTGAAATACATAGCACCTCCTAAGCAATCCATCAAATATTTTATTCTTGGAATTGGGAACCTATACCTAATAGTGATCTTGTTAATAGCCCTTGAATCTGTGCAAAGTCTCCTTTTTCCTCCTTTCTTGGATGCCAAAACTACTAGGACTGCACATGGACTTATACTCTTCTTGATCAGCCCTTGATCCAACAACTCTTGCACTTGTCTTGCCACTTCCTTATTTTGGTCCAGGGTAAGCTTGTAGGCTGCTTTATTAGGAAGAGATGCACCAGGAACAAAGTCAATTTGATGACTTATAGCTCTTGTTGGAGGTAAAGTGGCAGGGGTTCCATCACTTACAATATCTCTGAATTCTTCCAACATTTGCTGCACTTCCAATGGTAAATCTTCCTGCAACTTCTTGTCTTCCTCCTTTAGCTTCACTATAATAGCACACCCTATGGTCTCCTCATCCTGTAGTGCATGTAAGAACTCTTTACCACTGCTAAGCAACACACTGGGTTTCTTAGAAGTTCCCTCTTCATTCTCTGTTATGGACTGAATTTTCAAAGTCCTTGCATCTTTCTTAAAAGAAATGGAGTTCTCCTCTCCATCATAGATCATCTTCCTGTCAAATTGCCAGGGTCTTCCCAATAGAAGATGGCATGCATCCATGGGTAAGACATCACAAAGAATTCTGTCTTTATAGCCTCCAATGGAAAACTCTACCCATGTCTACTCATTAACTAGCACACTCTGTTCCTGGTTCAACCAAGTTACCTTGTAGGGGTTTGCATGTGGAATCTTTGTGAGTTTCAACTTCTTTGCTACTTCCTCTACTATAATGTTATTAGTAGACCCTAAATCTACTATAACCTTGCATACTTTTCCTTGTATCTTGCACCTGACTCTAAAAAGAGCCCTTCTTTTCTTGGGTTCACCTTGATTAGGCTGCCTGATAAGTACCCTTCTGAACATAAGATTCTCCCCCATTTCTGATTCCAATTTGTTGACCTCATTAGTGCATGATCTGCTGCTATCCTCTTGGGTATAGGCTACCCTCTTCTCATTATGTGAGGCTGATGGTTTATCAAGACACCTATAGGTAGGGTGTCCAAGCTGTCCACACTGATAGCACTTCATAGTGGCAAAGTAGGAGCTACTCCTTCCTGTTCCTCTTCCTCTACTTCCTTGAGAACCTCTTCCTCTACCATAAGATCCTCTTGTATTGATTTCTGAACTTTGTTCCAAGACTCTGCTCTCACCTTGGTTTCTTGATTCACCACCTCTACTAGAACCTCCTCTTTGACCCCCTTTAGAGTCTCTACCTCTTCCTCTATTCTTGGAATTAGGTTCTTGATTTCTCCTCTATTTGTCTTCAAGCTTTTGTGCCATATGCTGACAACCAAGTATAGTGGTAGGAGTGAAAAAAATCATCTCTTCTGCTATGCTCCATTTCAAGCCACTGAGGTACCTTGCCACTTTAATGCTCTCATCCTCTTGGACTCTAGATCTCAAACTCAATTTGTGGAACTCTTCAGTATAAGTAGCTACATCCATCTCCTTCTATCTAAGTGTCAACCTTTTCTTATGCTGTTGTATTTCATAATCAGCTGGTAGGTATGCTTCCCTGACTTTATTGACCATAGCTTTCCAATTAGAGATTGGATTCTTTCCCTCTTTCTCTCTTTCACCCTGCAAGTAGTTCCACTAGGTTAATGCTTGTCCTCTCAACCTAGATTTGGCCACTTTGACCTTTTGTGCCTCTAAGATCTCTTCACACTCCAAGTGATTCTCCATGCCTTCAATCCATTGCATCACAAGCTTAGTATCCATCCTGCCAGTTAGTAATGAGACACCTTCAAGTGCCTTGCCTATGATAGCCTTCAGGGCTTTGAGAAACTGCTCATCTTGTGTTGGAGGATCAGGTGTAGGTACATCATCATCAAGAGTCTTCTCTTTTCACTTAGTATCCTGCTCCTCCATTTTCACATTCACCTTATCTGCTTTGGCTTGGACATCATCCAAGAGCTGCTCCATTTGTAACAACCTTTCCTGCAGGAGTCTGTTAGCTTCCTCCTAATCTTCTACTTTCTTGGCTAGCTCTACATTGGTCACCATATTCTATTTCTGAGATGATCCACTTGATTCTTCTGGTGGTTGAAACATCCACAATTCAATTCCCAAGCCTTAAGAGGCTCTAATACCAATATGATGGGAATAGCTAGGATAGACTAGCTAGTCTATGCTCTAAACCTTGTCTAAGGACTCTAGTGTGCTCTAACACCTATGGATGATCTATAGGATACTTATTACATTCAAGTACACCCTGATCTGCCTAATAGTCCCACCAAGTTACACAAATTCAACTATCACCAAGACACACCTTGCTTGCAGACACTAACCCTTACATTGGCTCAAAAAGGGTCTTTTTTCTTCCAGACCTACTCCACATTTTACCAGTGAGTTCTAATGAGTTCCAAGGACTTTTTATGGCTATTGTCACCTTCTCATGGCATTGACAAGATTTGGGGATCACCCGATTTGGTAGTTCCTTTGGAAACTAGGGCTACTAGAATAGGCCTAATTAGCCCTCCACCCAGATTAATAGGGATTTTTATGCCTTTTGCTCAAGGATTCAGCACCTCTGGTTTGAAGAACATATACTAGGATTGATCCCCTCTAAGTGATTTTTGGGGTCTCAGATACCCAAAAGATTGTACCGTACTACTCCCTATTTATGAGGGTTTCAAGACTTTCCTTTGCTCCTAGCTTCACCAATGTCTTTCTAAAGCTCTTCAAAGGTTCTCCTTCTCAACACTTAACCTTCCCTTAGCTACCTAGCTTCCCTCCAAAGGGCTTCCTCTGAAACTCATCCCACTGTCGGCAGTAGCTTCTACAATGTTGCTTGCTTCTAGCCCGGCTATGCCTTAGCTCGCCTAGGGCTTCCACAAACAATTGTTTGCCTTCCTAATCCAGGGCCCTGCATTATAATACAAACTCATTGGGGTCTGTACTTTCAGAATCCACAAATCCATGGTGTTTCCATGGTGGACATCAAAGCAACAGAGCTACATTTGCATTCCTCTCCAAACTGGTAGAGAGCAGTCTAGCACAAAAGAACTAAATAAAAACTACTAATACTCCAAATGAAATGAAACTACACACACACAAATGAAAGTCTACACACTCAAATAGTAACTACAATAAAGATTCACACAAATCTCTTATATTCACAGATATTCAGTCTTTGTAATAGTGACTGTTGTACTAAAAAACACTAGCAGACTGGTCTTCCTGTGTTGTGTCATACAATAATGACTCTAACCTCGGGATTAGGGTTAGTCAAGCATTATATATCCTTCCTATGAAGTGTGTGCATTGGTTTTAGGGCTTATAGCCACTTAGCAACATTAGTCTTTCACAAACAAAGAAAGTTGCTTAACAACTTGTAAAAGTTGCTAGCAACTTTGAAGCAACTTTTAGTTGCTTGAGTAACTTTTTCTTACTCATACAAAAAGACCACTTATAAAGCACACTTGTGCTCATAACCAAACACTAGCTTAGGATTACTAACCCCAATCCAAGTACTCCAAGTTGACAACATTCCTTGGATAGTGTGCTGCACAACCAAACTAGAAACATTAAAAACTTCTAGGACTTATTCATTGCCTAGACACAACAAAAACATATGAGCCAAACTCCTTGTGACCCTTATTTAATTACATGCTTCAAACCAAGGTAAGACACACCAAAATATGAAGGTGAGGGCCCTCATAGAGGTGCTCCTACGCCATATAGGAAAAAGAAGTGGCAACTTGTTAGGAAAGTAATCTTGTATAGGAATAAATAGGGGATGGATTGGTAGATACATAATGGAAAAGGGCACAAATAGAAGAATTTTTCCAATGCGATTTATAATTGGAAAAATGGGTACCCATAAGAAATTAGACATTTTGGTGACTCCTAAGCTAGAAATGAAGCCTTAAGCATAAGGAAGTCAAACGGAAGAATACGCATTGTGATCTAGAACATCCTGTCAAGTAGACGAGTGGCAATAAGTTTCTAGTAAAAAATTGACATGTAAACTTACCCATTTTTTAGTCAAAGGCTTGGGATATATATCCTTATTGAAAATTTTCATAAACTAGAAAATAACTATGACAATTGCATTCTAGTTAGGTATAGTGAAAAAATCAAGCTCTACCGTTTCATGTCTAATCACTGAAAGACTAAATTGCAAGGGTGCGAGATGGGCACTAACTGTCTGAAGGCAAGGAGCGATTAATTAGTAATAGCAGTTATGTTACTAGAAACGAGAAACAAAAATCACAAAGGCAATGACAATGGCAATGACAACAACAACAGGAATGTGATCAGAAACGAGATATTTTAAGGTTACCTATAAGAAATGGAAATATATATATATATATATATATATATATATATATATATATATATATATATATATATATATATATATATATATATATATATATATATATATATATATATATATATATATATATATATATATATATATATATATACACATACACATATACACATACACACACACACACACACACACACACATATATACATATATACATATATACATATATATATATATATATATATATATATATATATATATATATATATATATATATATGTCTAAATAATTTAATTAAATAATAATATAAATATATATTAGTTTTATGAAAAATAAAACTAAGAGTATGGATTATAGTAACTTTCAAGTTAATAGCTTTGACTCACTGTGATTAGAATTAATTGGTAGGTTAGAAAAATAAGTTTAACTGTAATTATAAAAAATTCTAAAAATATCTAACAGACGCATAAATAAATTTAAAACTTAACTGCAGTGGATTATGTTTAAATTTTAACTGGAAGAAATCATGTTTAAAACTCAAGTGCATTGAATTGTTTTAAAATAATTTAAAAAGACTTGCAAACACTGGCACAGCTTAGAAACGACCGTTTGCAATGGAGAAACCCGTTTCGGCCGTTGAAAGGCGAAACGAGCCTCTAAACTTAGAGAGACTTTAGGGAAAATAGTTTAAATGGCAGAAAGGCTTTAAACAATAATAATAACAATAACAATAATAAAAATGTTTTTTCTAAAGCCTCTCTATTATTATTTTTTAAAGCTTTAAACTTCTCAAAAGAAATTTAAAACTATTATTATTTTTCTTTAAACAATAATATTTTTAAAGAATGCAGAGAGGCTTTAAACTTAGTGAATGTGTTAAGTGAGCATTTCAAAACAGGGAAACATAGAGCCCCTTGGAGAGGTGAGATGCTAACAATAAGGGGATAAATAAAGTAATCACATCTAAAAAAAGCTGAGTTAATTGCATGTTATTTGGAAGTGATTAGAGAGGCTATCAACTTGAAGGAGTGATAAATTTGGTATTTAGAATGGCATTCCATTTCAAACATTTTTCGTTTGAATATCTAATAACTCAAATCTAAATTTTCTGTAAAAATGCAAAATGTCAGCAATTGAAAAAATGGGAAAGGAATAACTGACATGGGATTTCGGTTCCTCGCTTGCAATACATCTCAGCATATTTGAAAATTTGTCAACCCCTGTTGGCTTTGAAATTCAACCCAAAATGGGCATGTCCCTATGGATTGGTGTTGATTGCTGAGAGGGAAGAAATAGAGATCGCAACACAATTCCTCTATCCTTCTTCACTTTCTCTGCACAACGCAAAGGCAATGGCAATTAAAGACTCACATGCTTCCTACCAAATTTCCTATAAAATCCATTCTCTTAATTTACAATATGTCAAAAAGAGATTATAGATGACAACTGAAGGAGAGCTTACATCTAATTTTCATTCATTTATATTTAAAGAAGCAATCCAGTAAACAAGGGCAGGTAATCAAGAAAAATACTCATCAAAACAATCTAAAACGTCAAATATATGTACGTAACAGATCTCCATTTTTTTAGTTCTTGCCAAACCCAGCAAGCACGTCCACTTCTTTTATTCAGGCCATAGACGATCCTCTTCAATGATTTCAGGCCACAGACTATCTTGATAGCTACAAATTCCTTTAATTAACAGTCACAACATTTCAAAACTTGACCAAATTGTTTTTATTGTCATTCAAACATTTGACAACATGATAACTTGAACATGGTGTTGCTTCGTCTTCCTGTGTCTCTTCCTGTATCTATTCATATTGCTCTGCCTTGTCTAGTGTTTCTTTATCTTGCTCTGCCTATTCCCCTATCTCTGCCTCTTTCACTGCTCTGCTTTTGCCCTGCTTATTCCTCTGCTTCCATATAATTGAAAAAAGAAACAAACAAATAAAATGAACATGACCAGCATGCAGTAACAGATAGACCACTAAAGATATTTCAGATATTTTCAAAATTATCTCAGATATTTTTAGTTTCAGATATTTTGAAAATTATCTCGAACGGCTAATCGGTCTTTTATTAATTTGAAATATAAATCAATTAATAATAAATTTGAGTGAAAAATTAAAATTTTTGATTGATAAATTTGTGGGGCATACGAGTGACGTGTTCTATTAATTATTTTTATCGATTAATTTAATATTATATTACTAATTTTTAAATTTTAATCATTATTATTGTTAGAAAATATAAAAATATTTTTATCAAAATCTTTCTTTTAATGAGATTTTTATTTATATTGTTTAACAAAATATATAATTTTTTGTTAAATATATTTTTTAAATTTAATTTATAGTTCTTGATTAATTATAAAATTTTATTTACATAAAAATAGCACACATACATGTAATATTTGATAATTTATAATTATAATAAAATAAAACTATTATTTATAATGTTGAAGTTTGCATAGTCATATGACTTTCCCTTTGTTTTTGTATTCATTTGTACTCACTTCCACATGATTATTACATGTCTTGGAATAGTGGCTTATCCTCGAGGTTCATTTATAAGCCACTTGGGATCATCCTAGTTCAATCCTAAGACTTGTAGAAGTGAACCATAATGTCTTTTTTTTTTTTTTTAAGTTTAGATATCTTGTCCCTTCCAAATAATTATTTTGAGTTAACTTAACACATGTTTATATGACATGTTATGTCAATATATTTTAAGACATTCGTTTTTTCATTAATTTATATGTAATATTAGTAATGGGAAATAATTAGAACGCCCTATAATTCTTAAAGGGGCAAATAATCAAATCGAATTTATCTATGTGCAAACCATGTGGATGTTTTTGTATGTTTTCCTTTGACATCCATCATCATTTCTAATTCACCCTAATAGGGGACTAACCTAGGATAACATGTGCAAAAAAGAGTATGAATTTTGCTAGAAAAGAAAAGAAAAACTTGTAGATTAAATAAAAGGTTGTTAATTAAATGAAATCATCATCATTTACAATTGTAAAAGGCAAGCTCTATACAAAGAGAACCGACACATGGGCATAACTAATGCATAAAATGTTGGAACCAAACTGGAAGAGGTAGAGTGAGTTAAATTGAAACTCTCATTCGTTAGCTTAAATGCAAACTACCCTAACTAGCGTGCAACTACAGTCGCCCTAAATAATGACTAGTCATACTATAAATAAAAGATACATCAATATTTACAATCAAAAGACCAAGTGCAGCCATGATGGACGAGGCTACCCATGGAAATGCAACAAAAAAATAGATTGGAGAGAAGTCAGTGCTAAACAAGGAGCCTAGGGAATGATCCTTCAAAGATGTTGTAGGGAACATTTTGATTCCAAAAGGAACCCACTTTGAAATCAAACCCTTCTTTCTTGGAAACAAAGATGGGATTGAAAGAAGAAAGTATAATTTTGTCTCACCATTTGTCATCAAGCCTAATGCCCAAATAGCCTTGGCTATCAAGGGTGAGAATAATAGACTTGGAAGTTCTGCTCTTTTTCTTGCAGCTCTTAACTGTAATAAACCTCCCTCTTGAAATTACTTGAGCAACTGGATTCACAAATTCTGTGGAAAAAAGTTAGGGTTTCATTAAAATCATATCTTAGAATGTTGTAGAAAGGTCCTTTGTCTAATTTTCTTTAACAATACCAATAGCCAAAAAGAAGTTAAAAAATGGTTTTGGTCCATTGGTGCTTGTTCATTAAGAGTCATCCTTGGTCTCCTGAAGCCATACATGAAGCAATGTTGGCACTGTCGTGCCCTAGGTGGCCTAAGGTTGGCAATGTTCCACTGTTTCTTTGGAAGTTCCTACCCCAAGACTTGGACTCCATTAGAAATGTACAAAGAGTAGACAATTCATATTCTCTCTTGCCCCATACTGATACCAGAGTTCTCATTTCAATTAACCCTAGTATTGATCTTCCAAGGGAAATTAACTTTAAAGGCAGCCAAAGTTTGATTTCTTTCCCTATCACATTCCTCGGTAGCATAAATGCTTGGTTTTAATGTAGGAAGGAGGGCCATTTGAGATGGAATTTCCCATTTAGTAATAATCCTAACAAAACTTCTCACCCTAAATATATTGGTGGATCCGCTCTGCAATTACCTAATCATAGTAGTGCAGCCTCATTTCCCCCTAAACATTTTTCCCCTCATCCCCTATTGATAAGCCTTCACTATTTGGTCCCTATTCTAGTACTCGTGATACCTCCTATATTACAAAATCCCTTGATAGTTTGTTGGATGCTCTCCACAATGGGGAGGCCTCAAATTCCTCTATGATCGACCCTGAAGACCCTCCACAAGTTATTGAAAAAGGCCATGATGTTGAGTCCCTAGATTTTGGGCTAAAAGAATAATTTTCAAAAGAAAATCTTAAGAGATTGAATGCATAATAGAATTCCCTAGTAAGGATCAAAAGGAACTCTAGATCCAGACAAAGAGGAAAGAACAAACCCAATTCTCGTACTTGTATGGAGAAGATCCTCATGAAGAATTTGAATAACCATAATGTTGCCCCCACTATCACCACATATCTCAATGAGGAGGCCACTTGAAATTATGACAACACCAACCAAGATAGTGCAGTGGAGGTGTCTATGAGCCCTAGTGAGGATGCGAGAATATCTTGCATACCGTATTTTATTTCCCCCTTTTTATATGGAGTTCCCCTTTCTAGATTTTCAATTATTTTTATCCTTTCCTCCCTCCCCCCATTCCAGACCCCTCTCTTTCTCGATAGTGGTTGATGACCCCATATTTTCAAGTGGCCCTCTTGTCCCTAAGAAAGGTGATAATGGGTGAGAAAGATTGATGACAATTTATAGATTGAATCCCATGATGCGGAGGGTCAATGTTGGGCCATTGTACCTTATAAAATTGATCTAAATGAGAATCATGTATGTCTCTGGTGCACATAAGAAAAAAAAAAAGTAGACTCAAGACCAAGAAAGAACCTTGATGAATTCATTAGTAGAACTAGTGGTAGAGGCTAAGAACTCCCGAGAGGTTAAAATAAAAAATAATAGAGGAAGACCATCAGGCTCTGGTAGATATAAGAAGGAGACTAAACAATCCAAGAGGTAGATACCAAGCTATTATAAGAGTTTCTGAGCTCCCCTGGAAACCATCCCCTAAATTTCCCATGAATATCAAGTGTTCTTTATAGAATGTTAGAGGGATTGAATCACCTAATTATAGGAAATACATAATTAAGATATTATTATCTATTGAATCACAACATTGGCATCCTTATGAGCTAAAATAAATTAAAGTTTTTTGGTTCAATTTAGATATGAATTTGAAATGCATTTGGAAGGAGAAAAAACTTTACCACTTCCCATGATAAAGGTAAAGGTGGCATTTCTATCTTGATTGGTCCCAAGTGGAATAAGTGTGTTGATGGGTGGGGATGATCACCATGTAACAAATTAGTGTGGTTTAGAATCAAAGTGGGAGAGTTGGTATTTGGGTTGTGTTAATTTTATGTTGCAAATGACAATAGGGAAAGGATAGACCTTTAGAAATGGATTTTTTTAGATGGATTCTACTCCCTAGATATTTGGAGGTGATTTTAATATGATAGAGAGTACACAGGAAAATATGGGGGTTTTAAATTTGAATGGAGAGGTTGTGAAAAGTTCTACTAGTATAAGATGATAATCAAACATAGGCTTATTGACCCCTTGGCTAGGAACAAGGATGACAATAAGGGAATTTGGTTTACTTGGTGTAATTACTAGCGGGGAGATAAAAGGATATATAATAGATCAGATAGATTTTATGCACACAAGGAATTTTTTAGTTTCAAAAAAGAGACCAATGAATCCTATGTGAAGGTCGCCCCATACACCTTATCAAACCACCACTTGATTATCACTGAGAATTCACATAAATACAAACCATGTATAGCCAATGGAAAAAAGAAGGATGTATATTCTTTAAATGTCAATTTGTTGAGTGTTGATGATATATTTATTTCTATCAACTTCATTAGGTTATTAAATAAGGGTTGGGGAAAGAAAATTAGTTCTACAAAAAGGTGGATATCATGCACAAGAAGCTAGAAAACAATTTTCCATGTGGTGGGCGACAAGAAAGTTAGGGATAACAAGAGGGAAGAGTCTAATTTGCACAATAAGCTAGTGATAGCTAAAGATATTTTATGAAAAAACCTGGCTGATCAACTTGCTAAAGGTAACCTAATCTATGCTATAGATTCTCTTAGGAGGCTGCAAAATGTGAAATTTCAAGAGAAAAACACTAGAGGTAGAATCAACTGGGTTAATAATGGGGAGAAGGGGTATAAATATTCCTTTCACATTATTAAATAGAAGGAAGATCATGATAGGATTTCAACTATTTATGTGAGTAGGGAAAGGATATTTCTAATTCAAAGGATATTTTGAAGGTCTTGATCTCCTCCTTTTACGAAAAAATCTTCACTTTGGAGGATGTGGGTCAACGCATGGTAGAGGCCATAAACAAAATTAGGAGAATAGTTCCCAGGAGGGTCTCTAATGAGGATGAAAAGATTCTTAACACCCCAATCTCTCATAATGAAATAAAAGAATCCATCACGTCTCTCAGTAACGATAAGGCCCCTAGGTCAGATGGACTTCCAGTTGAATTTTATAAATGCAATATAGATTGGATTGTTGATGAACTATTGCAGGTGTACTCTAAAGATTTTGATAAAAAATCAGTGGGTAGTGAGATTAACAATTGCCTTATTAAACTAATTAAGATGGTGATAGATCTCTAACAAATAACTAGATACCTATTACACTTTTTAATATATCCTATGGGATATTGGCTAAATTATTGGGTAAAAGGTTGGAAAAGATCCTTCCTCAGGTGATCTCTGCAACACAAAGTTTTTTCAAGAAATGGTATGTTTTGGAAAACTCTGTTACCTACTGGGAAGCAATGAAATGGGTAAAAGACTCTAGTCAAGAGGTTTACATGTTACTATTGGAATATGAAAAAGCATATGATAGGATAGAATGAGGTTTCTTTTTTTATGTTAGAATGTATGAGATTTCCTAAAGTCTTATGCCATATGATCCTAACTAAGTTGAATGATGCCTTAGCCTAGGTTGAAGTGAATGGTATCAGATCTAAATCTTTTCAAAATTAGCTAGATCTATTAGACAAGGGTACCCACTTGTACCATTTTTTTTGTCACTGTTGTAGATGTTGTTTACTAATTATTGAGAGAATAACTCCATCTCTCCTAGGGTAAAATGGATTATGTTACCTAAAGAGGAAGAACTTTTTTAAATGTTTAGTTTGCTAATGATATAGCCATCGTAGTCAAATTGGAGGAAGATAACATTGATGTGATTCTTAACAAACTAGATCCCTTTTGTGTTGCTTCTGGTAGCAAAGTTTCCCTCTCTAAATCCATTATGCTTGGATAGAATGACCACTCTCTATATTATCATACCAGAGAATGACCACTCTCTATATTATCATACTAGATTCACATTGTCTTGGGGGGTCCCAACCATCTAGTTAGATACCTGGGTATACCTTTTGCGGTCAACCGAGACCCAAGGGAGATGTTTGAGTAGTTCAGAAGTAAGATTGACAAGAAGATTGGAAAGTGGAACACCTATTATCTATCCCTTGCAAGAAGGTTCCAAATACACCTACATATTATGTCTTCCTACACCATAGTTCACCTCAACTTGGTTGTGTATCGTCTTAAAATGGAAGCATTTCTACGATAAGAGCATTTAGCTCTCCAAGTAAGTGGTCTGGGGTCATGTTAAGTTCCTTGATTAGGTCTTTGCATGTATCTATATTTTTCCCACTATTCTGCTTCCCTCTGCACCCATTTTTCACTTCATATCTGCATTTCATAGCATTCTGGGTCTGGATCCTGAGGTTTTTTCACCATAAGGTCAAAGTTGACCTTATGGGGTCAAATTTCACCTCTATCCTGACCTAGTTAGGATCAACCTCAACCCTAACCTGATCAGTTCCAACCTCATCCTTGACCCCCTATCCAGATTTCAAGTTTCCTTGATTTTCGGGTGTGGGGTTTCAGGGATATTTGTTTTCCTACCTCTGGGTTTGCCATTTCGAGTTTCAGAATGGTAAATTCTTAAATTAAATTTTATCTAGGTATATTTTCTAAAGGTTAGGACCTAATTGGGATTTAATTCTCCAAGGTGGCCCCTCTAGAGGATTGTGCCCTAGTTCACTATAAAAGGAGGCCTTCCTCTCTCATTTTCTCAATCAAGGTTTGGAATACATCACTCAATCAAGTTTTCATCTCTCAAGCTCTCAAGTTCAAGCAAACCTTCAAGCATTCAAGTGTTCAAGCATTCATGTATCAAGGAGATCTATTGTTAGCCATTGAAGGATTCAATCTCTTTGGAGCCCCCTTGAAGATCCATCCTTCTACATTCATCCAAGCCTCCTCATATGAAAAGATCTATTCAAGATTGGTGTTGAAGATCAAATGCCATTGATTTGAGACATACTACATTCATTCTACATCCATTGAAGCATTCCTACTTGTGGATTTGAAGATTTGAATCCTCTACAAGGACTTCAACATAAGCAAGGTGAATTGTTTCAATTACTTTGTTTATGCACAATACATTTCAATTCAATTTCAAGGTTAATTCCTAAATTGGGGTTTGACCAAGGAAAACCCCCCATACAAACAAAAACCCCCATTTTCTTCCAGGTACAGGTGCGGAATTTGAGATCTGAGAGCGGATTTAGATACCATTTTTTGCGAACTATCGAGATCAGCGAACAAAGTCAGAATCAACCTTCAAATAAAGAATGTAGCCTTTGACCTTTTATGAGGCTCAAAGACTACCTACCATTGGAAAGACAAAAGATTTCTAGGTTTTCTTCATCTCGGCATTTCCAGTTCGAAGTAGGTTTCAGAATTGTGCGAAAGTACACACAGACATCAGAAATTGGCATATTCTAGATTTTTCCTAATTTGAGGTTAGTACTTGTATTTCAATTATTTCAGATTCCAAACACAATTCTACCATAGGGAAATATAGGTTTTGCCTCTCTCTTTCAGATTCTCCATAGATTGATTTGATTGTGCATTAACATTTTGGTTGATCAAATTGGATCTCTCCTTTGGGAATTTGGATTTAGAAGTGGATCTCATATTTCCCCCATACACATACATCATACACATTTGAATAGGTGTGATTCCATTTTACCCCTATTCATTTTGGTGAACCTGACATACTTACTCTCCTTTATTTTTGTGGAATTGGATGCCTTATTGTGTTGTTTGGTGTTAGATTTCCTTTTATCTTGTTAGTATTAGATTTACCTTTTGTGTTAGATCTTGCATGCTAATTAGATTTCAAAAATACAAAAATATTCATGCTTTATGTGGTTTTAGTTTAGTTCATTTGCATTACATTAGTTTATAAGCTTTACTACTACTAGTCCTACTTATAACATTCTGGTTAGAAGAATTCATAGACTCATGGGTGCCTTTGATCCCGAATCTTCCTCTCCTTTCCTTAGGATCCCAGATGATAATTTGATTCTTCATCCTACTATGGAGAAAAACTCTTCTCACTCATCTCATGATGAGGATGACACTTTAGGAGTTCCTCCTGAACAAGTTCAAAAACTTTCAACTAAACTTGATAAAATGGGTAATTGGCTTATTCAAGAGAACCATAATCAAGATTCTATTCAAGATATAGAGGCTCTTAAGAAATTTCTCCATGATAGTGATCAAGGTGAGGTGTTAACCTCTTGCATGGTATTACTCACCTTGTGCATTCAAATGTTAAACCTTTAGCTCAAGAAGCTCAAGATTTAGGGTTGATTCCTCCTATCACTAGTGTTGGACCTCCTTCTAATCCTTTACCTAGTATTCCTACCTATACTCCTTCTTTGGTGACTATGATGGTTCCCTCTATCCCTATGAGTGTTCCTCCTGTGTCCCTTCCTACATCACAACCTCCATATCATAATGTTCCTTTTACTTATTCCACTCTACTCCTAGCTATAGTTCCTAGTGTTTCTCTAGTTGTGTCTTCTATTCCTGCAGCTTCTTACACTTTACCTAGTGTGTCTAATGTTGCTACTCCTCTTTTTTCCTCTAATGAATCAAAAATCATCAGTTTGGCTCAAATTATATCATCCTTACAACTACAACTTGCTTCCTTAACTCAAAACAGGTTTAGTATCCCTACATGTGACATGGGAAGTCCTTTGTCCTTGGATATTATTCATACTCCTATTCCTCAGCAAGTCGATATGCCTCATCTTGAGAATTATAATGGAAAAGGAGATCCTGTTCATCATGGTTAAACATTCCAAATCCTTTGTAGTGATTATGCTCATGACCATAGGATTTTAGCCAAACTGTTTGCTAGAACTTTCCGTGACAAGGCCTTACAATGGTATTGTTCCTTGCCTCCTTATTCTATTGATTCCTTTCCAAAACTTGCTAATGCCTTTATTCAACAATTTCAAAACAACATTGGCCCGCAAGTGTCTTTGACTGATTTGATGCATTGTAACCAAAGTGCTAAAGAAAAATCAATTGAATTTATTGGTAGATTTAAGCATTTGCATGCCCAGATTTCCTATCCTGTTCTTGATATTGATATTCAACGTATGTTTATTTCAAATTTGCAAAAGGATATTAGAGATAAGATTCTGCTTATTGAATTTACCTCTTTTCAACAACTTTGTGCAGTGCTTCATCATTATCAATTACAAGTGAGTCAATTTGAGAGAAACACTCCAGTGGCTCTCATTCCAATTGATAAGAGTGATGCTACTCCTAATCCAAACAAATTTCAAAAATTCAATAACTATTTCAAGATAAACAAACAAGCGAATGCAGTTGCTGATCAAGTTGTTGTTGCATCTCATAATGCCACTTCCGCATCCACTGCTTTTCAATTAAATCGTGCATTTACTCCTCTTTCTGAACCTATACATGCTATTATGAACAGGTTGTTAGCTACTAATATGATTACTTTACCTCCTATTCGACCTCTTCTACCTGTTACGATTGCTTTTAAATATTTTAATCAAAATTCTTTTTGTCAATATCATCGTCAAAATGGTCATGATGCTGAGAAATTTTATTCTTTAAAACATAAGGTTCAAGACTTAATTGACTCTAATGCCTTATCTGTTGATAATCTTGATGGTAGTGGGAACAAATTTGTCTCTCCTCCTAATCAAAACCTTCAAATCTATACGAATCCCTTACCTACATATGATACTAATACAATTGCTCAACCATCTGCTATGGAAATCATGTATGATTCAAAGATGGATGATCTTAATCATGTTGTTAATCAAGTGGAGCATGTTGGTTAATCTGTATCTCCACCTCAACCTCAACCTCAGATTCAATCTCAAGATCAATCTCAACCTTGACCAAAACCTAAACCTAAACTGAAAACTCAACCTAAACCTCGACAACAACTTATGAATAAAAGACCTTGGGAAATTTTTATTACCTTTGATGACTCTAAGACTATTAAGGCCCCTGATGGTCCCCTTTACATTGCTGCTAGGATTTCTTAGAAACCTACTCGTGGTTGTCTTGTTGATCCTACATCCTTAGTCAATGTTATTACTGAAGAAAATATTTTTATGAAAATCTTCCAATGTGATTCTTATGATACATCAGATGTGTGGATTCAAACTTGTAATGGTTGTCTTTATCCATCATTTGGTTCTATTACTTTACCGGTTGAACTCTATGGAGAAATTGTGAACACTACCTTTGTTGTGGTTCCTACTTTTGATCAATTTCAAGTTAAGCTAGGTTTTCCTTGGTTGGATGCCATGCATGTTGTTGCTTCAGCTATCCATAAGTGTCTTAAGTTAATTCATGATGAAGAAGTGAAGATGATTAATCATAGTTTATACCAACCTTCTAGGCCCAGAGATTGTGTTGCTCTGGATTTCTTTTGGCCTTCACTACCTAATTCATGTCCTCCTCGACTGATAATCTTTTTCATTCATATCAATCTTATAAACATCATAAGATTCTTGAATTAAGCATTCCTCTTATGGATCTTAATCACGGTCTTTTGCCTACACCTTCTATACCTCCTTTAACTATGACTTCTAGTTCTATTAATCAAGTTCCTTCTATCGCTCTTCCTAAAGAACCTATCAAAGATCATGTGATTTTTCCTCTTATTCTTGATAATCCTATTGATCTTCCTAAAGAACCTATGAAGGATCCTATGATTGTTCCTCCTAGTTCTCAACCTATTTCAAATAAATCAAAACATAATTGATCTGCTAATGAACATCATAAAAAGCATCGTGCTCATGCTAAAGCTCATAATTCTATTCTTCAAAGATCTCTACCTTCTTTGGATAAAACTATGCATGATGTGTTAGAAGAAGTTGTTACTAATAATGATATTAAGATGCATGATTATGATAATTCTATTTGTATCTTAGATCCTATTTTGATTAATTTGGATGAAGAAGATACTCTTGATGATATTGATGATGTTAATGATGAATATGAGAGTATTGACATTGACATTGATTTACCTAATATGCTTTCATCACAATTAACTCTTACACCTAGTGTCAAACATTGTGATTCTCAAGAGGATCCTTGTTTGGAACTAGCTATCATTCCTACTGTGTTGGATATAGTCCCTCTTGCGAGTTACCCACCTTCCCTAAATGATATACAACAAGACGGGGAGAGTAGGTGGCATGCTTGATCGGCTTGTCCTTCATGGTAGCTTTATTGTGTGTTTTCCCATTGTACTCCGCTTCTCCCATAACGTGTTTGCTAAATGTTGTTAGATTATTTTATATGATCCTTGTTACTCTGTTGGTACAAGGTGATAAAGGAATCGAAACTATTGTTCAAATTCTTCTATATGTATCTCTATTCTTCTATCCATTGTTCAATGTTATGTTGTAAATGTGCTATTGTTAGTAAATGTTTTCTTGTGTAATCTGCTTGGATTCGAGATATGGTAGCACTAAATTATTTTTTGTCTCCATGTCATGGTCCAAAAAGATTCTCCTTCATATATCTTATGTGATCTTTCCTCCTTTGTGATCGTAGTTCTACTTTCTTTGGGGAATGATGTCAGTTCATTTGCAATAATATCATATATATATTATCTTATGATCATACTGACCCCACGATAGGTAGATCCCTTCTGTGTTTTCTATATGTTTTTGTGATATTTCCCTTGATTTGTCTTCTTCTGGGGGCATCTTGATGTGGAAACGTAATTAGTGGAGTTGTTTATGTTTTCGTTAAAGCCATTGCTCTTGTTAAAGTGTCAGCAATGAATTTTACATGGGGGCATACACTCTGCTCACCTATTGCACACACGCACTTTTCAATACACACACATATTTTTTCAAGATACTTTTTTCTCCCTTTTTGGATTAGTAACTAATCCTTAAAGCATGGATTTATATTTCAGGATCTCTTGATCCCTTAAGGTCGGAGGTGTCCTTAAGACAGGATCTCTTTTGTTTTTGTTTTTATTCTTATGGAATAGAATATTCCTAAGGGTGAATCCTTGATGGGTTGACTAGTGAGTAGACACATTCACTAGGTGGTTCAATTCCATCTTTCCAGTTGCATTGTTTCCTAGTATGGTTCACAATGGGACATAAGTTCTCATTGGGCGAGGTAATCACACCCTTTCTTTCTCTCTCTAGAGATGTCTCTCTTATTGTGATCTAGGAGTTGATGAAGACTTGATTCCATGGGGGCTTAAGGTTTCTCTTTGTCCCTTGGATTATGATAAGATTATCTTTTCATTCTAATCTCCTTTACCAAGAGTTTGCATCGAGTCCATACAATTGCTAAAGTGGGGGCTTAATGTATCATCTTAAAATGGAAGCATTTCCATGATAAGAGCATTTATTAGCCCTATGAGTAAGTGGTCTGGGGTCATGTTAAGCACCTTGATCAGGTCTTTGCATGTATTTGGCTTTTTCCCCCATGTTTTTCTTCCTTCTCCACCCATTTTTCACTTTATATTTGCATTTCATAGCATTTTGGGTCTGGATTCTAAGGTTTTTGACCATCAGGTCAAAGTCAACCTTATGGGGTCAAAGTTGACCTCTATCTTGACCTGGTCAGGATTGACCTCGACCCTAACCTGGTCAGTTCCAACCTCAGCCTTGACCCCCTATCCAGATTTCAAGTTTCCTTGATTTTCGGGTGTCGAGTTTTGGGGATATTTGTTTTCCCGCCTCCAGGTCAGCCATTTTGGATTTCAGAATGGTAAATCCTTAAATTGCATTTAATCTAGGTATATTTTCTAAAGTTTAGGACCTAATTGGGATTTAATTCTTGAAGGTGGCCCCTCTAGAGGATTGTGCCCTAATTCACTATAAAAGGAGGCCTTCCTCTCTCATTTTCTCAATCAAGTTTTCATCTCTCAAGATCTCAAGTTCAAGCAAGCCTTCAAGCATTCAAGTGTTCAAGCATTCATCCATCAAGGAGATCCATTGTTAGCCATTGAAGGATTCAATCTCTTTGGATTCCCCATGAAGATCCATCCTTCTACATTCATCCAAGCCTCCTCATATGCAAAGATATATTCAAGATTGGTGTTGAAGATCAAATGCCATTGATTTGATATATCCTACATTCATTCTACATCCATTGAAGAATTCCTACTTGTGGATTTGAAGATTTGAATCCTCTACAAGGACTTCAACATAAGCGAGGTGAATTATTTCAATTACCTTGTTTATGCACACTACATTTCAATTCAATTTCAAGGTTAATTCCTAAATTGGGGTTTGACCAAGGCAAACCCCCCATACAAACAAAAACCCCCATTTTCTTGTAGGTACAGGTGCAGAATTTTGGATTTGAGAGTGGATTTGGATACCCTTTTTGGTGAACTTTCAAGATCTATGAAAAAAGTCAGAATCAACCTTCAAATAAAGAATGTAGCCTTTGACCTTTTGTGAGGATCAAAGACTACATGTCATCAGAAAGATAGAAGATTTATGGGTTTTCTTCATCTCGGCATTTCTAGTCTGAAATAGGTTTCAGAATTACCCAAAAGTACACACAAACATCAGAAATTGGCATTTTCTAGATTTTCCCTAATTTGAGGTTAGTACTTGTATTTCAATTATTTAAGATTCCAAACACAATTCTACCATAGGTAAATAAAGGGTTTTTATCTCTCTTTCATATTCTCCATAGATTGATTCGATTGCGCATTAACCTTTTGGTTGATCAAATTGGATCTCTCCTTTGGGAATTTGGATTTAGAAGTGGATCTCATATTCCCCCCATACACATACATCATACACATTTGAATAGGTGTGATTCCATTTTACCCCTATTCAGGTTGTCTAACCAATCTTTAGCTAATTATATCCAAAGGAAAATCAGAGAGTTTCTTTGGTCATATGGTAGAGGAAATAAGAAGAGGCATGTTGTTAATAGTAAGTGGTGTGCCATGAGAAAATCAGTTGGAGGTTTGAGACTGAAGGATTTTAGAACCTAAGGAACTATCTTAGCTATGAAATGGATTTCCAAGGTAGTCCAAGGGGATGAAATGTGGAAGGTTTTTGTAAGACAAAACATAGCTAAAATTGTTCCCCTTAAAGGTTCTTTTTGGAAGGGACTACATTTTAATGACCTGTTAGCTAGGAACCTCTCTATCAAATTTGTGGGATCCAATGTCTTCAAATCTATTTGGAAGGGTCAAGAAGCAGTTAGAGAGTGTGTGTCTATTAACAAGATCATTGGAAATGACTAATATATTTATGAGGAGAGATCTATCTAGTAGAATTTAAAACATGAAGGTAAGTACCCAACATCACTCCAAGGGTGCTATGTTAAGAGTTGTGTTTTTAAAGGCATGATATGCTTCTTATACATCATTAAGGATAGCAATTTGATGGGTTGGAGTGAACTGGTGCATAAATTCAATATCCATCAAACACAATGGATAACCTACTCATTTATTAGGGAATCTTTCTCCTCTCTACCCCTCCCTATTGATTTTAGTTTTAATGACCCTAGAATGGTCTAGAAGTTTATAACTTTCTAGATGGTACTCCCCTACCTAATACCAAGGTCAAATACATTTATGGTATCCTCTCTCGCAGTCATGACATTCTCCTTCATGTTAAATCTTACTAGTTTTTAAGCATTTATATCCTAGGCTAGCAAAATATTTTTTCCCACCTTTGGACAAGTACTATTAAACCCAAGAAAAAATGTTTTTAATGGTGGCTCCTCCTACACAAGCTACATGTCCTTATGCCTAATGGTGAAAAAATATTTTTTTCCTTTTGCAAACTCCCTGAATCTATTACCCATGTATTTTTTGGTTATTTATTTGCAAAGGAAATATGGGGGCCATTTGGCCTTTTGTTGAACAAAAACTTTGAAATCTCTAATGTTCTCTCTCATCTTATCTCAAGCCATAAGAAACATTGCAATGCTTTATGTTTTGTCATTTTTATTGAGATTCTATGTTGCATTTGGAAATTACATAATAACAACATTAAATTAATGTAAAAGATAAGTTCCTTACTGAGCCTTTGTGGATAATCATTCTTTACAACATTGTTTTGCATGTTTCTATGGTAATCAGGCTCAATGAAAATAAGTTTTTGAACCTACTACATGATGGGAAAGTACGTATTCTTAGAGAAGAAATATTGTGTGCATTTACACATAGACCTACTTCTCATATGAACACATAGCTTTACAAAATTTTATGGTGGATATCAATGAAAAATAGAGGAAACAAGAAAAAGGTCAAGAGGAACCCATTATTTCTATTCCCCTAGCTATCACTCCTATTGTTTCTCTTGTTGTGGCTCCATTTGATGAAGCAATCATTCACCCCTACAGTCAAGGCATCTGAGAAGATAAGACCCCCTATTGGATAAAGGGCCAGTTTGGATGGACCACCTCTGTTGACAAGAGGCTAAATGATTGCCATAATTTTCTCAACAGCCTAATGTATCTTTTTTTTTTTTATCATTCTGAAGCTGTTTGATGTATCTATTTGGTTGTATTCACTTGTTAATGATGTATAGCTTTGGTCGGAGAAATTTTTTCGATGAAATAACATACATGACTAATCTATACATTATTATAATAAACATAATTAATATAAGGTGAGTTATATATATACACACGCATAAATATATATATTATAAAGAAGTGTTTTATTATTATTATTATTATTATTATTATTATATATATATATATATATATATATATATATATATATATATATATATATATATATATATATATATATATATATATATATATATATATATATATATATATATATATATATATATATATATATATATATATATATATATATATATATATATATATATATATATATATATATATATATATATATATATATATATATATATATATATATATATATATATATATATATATATATATATATATATATATATATATATGCATGTATTATATAAATACATAAATTAAATATAATTATCAATTATGTAAATCATAATCATATATATTAAATCATATAATAAATCGGATTGACTAAATGTATTGATAATACAAAATTAGTTGATTAAGAATCAGTCTCATTAATATGAGTATTGATATTATTAGATATCGATGCTTAGTATCGATAGAATAATATTGATACTAACAAATTAATAAGTATTGATTCTTCTTACCAATTATGAGTATCAACTATACAAATACATTAATATGATTAACTTGATTGTTATTGTCGAACATGTTATTGACTTTGTGCACATTGCCATTGAGATTGTTATTAGCTTGGATACCATGGGTAATAATCAATGTTAATTATGGGTTTAAGTTATGAAAGGGAGCATGCATCCATGAAGAGGCATGTCTCCACATCAACCTTGTTCATGTGGAGGCATGACCCTTCATAGGCATGCCTCTCTACTTAAATATATATTATGTGACAGATATTCAATTCAGATCAAGCACAGATAATCGAAAGTTTGAGACAAATTAATATCACTCACACACACACACACACATGGGTGGTCCCACCATAGTGAGTCCCACTTTTTAGCCAACTTTGACACATAGTTCAACATTCTGAGAAAAAACTTCACTTTCAAACATTTGTTGTCGCAAAAATATTAGGAATTTGAAGATGATGTAAACTAGAGTCTTTTAGAATTTTCTATCTAGTTTCTAAATATATATTTTTTAAAAAAATCATTTAAATTTTTTTTCCTTCTCCTTCGAAAAGTGGTTTGCGTGAAAAAACTATGTTTTTAAGGAGTTACTGTCACTTGGATCAGCTTAACTTTTTTTTAAAACATGATAACAATATAATTCTTTCAAGATTATATTTCTAACTTCAATATCTAAAGGATGCAATTGGTTTTATTCATTTTGGATCAATATTTCATAGTTTATTAAGTTTTAAAGTGACAGTAACTATAATTTAGACATAAGGTCACTTGGATCGCTCTAACTTGATCTATGTATATCGAAATTCATTTTTCTCTTTTTTTGATAGAAAGGTAACACAAATATGCTTTTCCTACATTTTTTTTATAAAAAAAAATTTATAATTTACTATTTTTCCCGAAGTCTTAAAGAGATAGGTTGTTGAATGACCAAACAACCTATGTTTAGTTAAACTAATATTTAAAAGTGATAATGAACTCAATATGTATTTAAATTATATTCATTAGAAAGCTTGTTCTGAATAGCATCATTTGAAATCATCTATTTGAAAAAATATCTTGTTTAGTCCTTGTTCATGCGAAGACCCCTTGCACGAAGATCCCCAAGTGAAAATCCCAGCAGCAAAACACAATGTTAGAATTTCAAATGGGGTACTTCACACGAAGTATGCACTTTGTGTGAAGTCGTCAAGTAATATTATTTTGTAAAAAAAAAATTAAATCATATAAAAGTAAAACATTTTGTTTCTATTTTACATCGAATTGCAATTAATAAATTTGCATTTTCTATTATTGAAGGCATATTTTGAAGGAGGATTGGTATTTTTATTTTTTCAAAGGAATAATTTTGGAGAGGAAAAATATTAGATTAAAGTATTTTTTAAGAAGAAATTTTTTGTTGACGATCTTGTGGAAAACATTTTTTGGAGCTCGAAGAAATGGGGAACAAGAAGGGAAGACAAAGTAAATCTTCTAGAAAAAGGTCACCTAGTACTGAATAAAAAAATCATGAAGCTACATTGACATATTATCATAAAACTAAAGAAGGTGAAAGACAAGCTGAAGTAGAAGGGTCAAGTCAAGTTGAAGAATTGCACATTGAAGAAGGGTCAGGATTACTCCCTATGGAAGCTCAAACAATTGATGTTGGAGAAGGGTCAACATCACGTGCTCCTATTGGTATGGATGAACTTTTAAATTTAGCTCAAACTATAAAGAAAAATATTAATTATAGAAACTTAGATCATTTACTTACAATGGATGTGGAGAATTTGAGATCACTTGCTAATGTTCAACAATTAAGTCTTGCTAAGAAGAGATCAATGAATATGATAGCAAGAGAAATATTGGGTAAATTTGAAAATTTTGAAACACTTGAAAAAGCTCAATTGCTTTCACTTATACTTACAAACAAAAAGTTGGAAGGGGCATTAAAATTATTGGGTATAGACACATCATCAAAGAAGAGAAAAGTTATTGACATGCAAACTGATATGATTGAAAATCTTAAGAAAGATTTGAACTAGCTAGGGAAGTGATCTCGAACTATAGATAAGTCCATTACAAGAAAAATTATGTTGACATACATTATAGGTAACACTATGGGATGAAAAAGATAGATATCTTCAGTTTCATCTCAGTTTGGTTTTAATAGAAAAACAATATCACGATATGTTAATAGGAGAATACTTTTGGATGATAGAACCTTGGAAGGCAATTGGGTAATCATGTGTAGAGCTCCTCGTTCTGATAGGATTGATGAAGGATCAAAAAATTTGGTCACATCATTTTGGAATGATAATACACGTCCTTCATCAAACACTAGAGATGTTATCAGACATAGAATTTCAGCTAATTAATATGAATATCATACAAAACATTGGTTGGACACAACACAACATGAAATGTATGTGTCATTTTGTAGTTCAAATCATAATATAAAGATTGGGCAAACATTGTTTGAAAGATTGAAGCCATATTAAATCAGGACAAACAAAGTATTTGAAAATTTTTGTTTTCGTTATCATATTGACTGTGATCTCCACTATCAGGTTTTTCAAAAGTTTGTAGAAGACACTTATGGTTTTGAAAAGGCTCCTCCTGCTAGAGGAAGTGAGTTCATCTCATCCATTTTATGTGACAAAAGAGATGATGTAGCTGGACAAATAAATTGCATAAAAGGAATATGCCAAACATGTGTCGATTTGTCTCTTTTTCCTTTGAAAAATGAAAATATTGATGTAAAAAAGATGGTAAATTGCAAGAGTTACAAATATGTAAAGAATGAAACAAAATTTGGGAAAGAATCAGAAAGGTTAGAATATGTTGAAGAGGAGATAAATGTTGGAATATTTATGAAAAAATTTAAAAAATTGATTCAATCCTACATTCATCATGCTTTTTTTGCAAAGTGGCAAGCACAACAATTTCAAACATTGAGAGACAATTTCCCACTTGGAACTATTGTATAATTGTTGATTTTGCAGAAAATTATACTTTTGTTCATCAAAAGGTAATTTAGTCAGAATACTATTTTTTAAAGAAAATTAATATTATGGTGCATGTGTGTTATCGACACACACAATTAGATTTGGATGGTATTCAGAGCACATTTGAAGCACGGGTCATCAAGAAGGAATATCATTTTTATATAATTGATGATAGAGAGCATGACATTCATTATGTGGAACATTGCTTCAAGATGTTTTTTGCAAACTTGAAAGAAAGAGGTATAAAAATTGATAAACATTATGTTTGGTCAGATGGATGTGCTGCACAATTCAAATCATCGAGACCATTTTATGCACTATGTAGATATCATCGTAATGAAAACATATCGCATGTCTGGAGTTTCTTTGAGAGTGGACATGGAAAAGGTGAACATGATGGTGTCGGAGCTTGCATCAAACGTGCTATACAAAAGTATCCAATGAATTATAAGGGAGTGCATATAAAAAATGCACATGATGTGGTTGAATGGTGCAAGACACATTTTTCACCAAATGAGAATGACACGTCATCAGGATTGACTCAGGCGGTGCCATATAGAAAATTTTGGGAGATAAAAGGTATGCACACATTTTTAAATTATTTGAAAGTGTTTAAAAATTTTATGATATTTTTTATTGAAATTATATTAATATAGAATATATAATATATGCATTTGTTTAGGTGTGGATAGAAAAACTATGTTTGGTTGCAATAGGATAGAAAAGATGCAATCTTTTCATTCAGTTATGAGTACAGATTGTCGCAATTGGATGTTGAACACTAGGGACTACTCATGCTTTTGTTGTCACTGCATTGCTGACAATTATGAGGAATGTATCAATCAAGACCATGGATATGTAGGTGCATGGAATCTAGTGCCACTAGTTGTTACTGATACATTTGATAGAGATGAAGATGAAAACTTTGATGATGTTCCTTTGATTTCTACTGATTACAATCATATCTCGAGATTGGTCAAAATTGGTAAGTATATATATTTCACATTATATGGTACATTGAGCTGCATGTATAGATAGATAGATAGATCTATAGATTGAACTAAGTATTTATTATAAGATCTCACACATGTATACATAAATTTACTTTGCAGGAGATGTCTTTGCAGTGATTGTTGAGCGTGGAAATGTAGAAGGACTTAGTTATTATTTACTATGCTGTACTGCAGAGAGGATGAAGTTACTTGAACCTGAAGAAAGTGATGGAATTTTGTTCCCCATAGGTTTGTATATGGTTTACATCAATATATTGAACTCAATTTGAAAATTTTTAATTTCAACCTTTTAACAAATTTCAAATTGAGTTTGTTTATATTTATATATTGTTAAAATTTGTGACCTGTAGGTTCAGTTGTTTTAGAGGGAACATATTTCAAGCAAATCAAAGTCATTCAACATGGTATTCACTTTGTTGATTACGAACCAGATAATAAGGTGTTTCAATATATTCACCTAGTCATTTCCACATCCATTTGTCTTCATACAGTTAAATCTCAACGTGGACGTCGTTAGTGGAGACTAGATAGTGAGGATCATGAGAGAATATTACATGTTCTCCATGAAAGGTTTGAACCACTTGAGTTGGTCTAAAAAGTATAATATGTATATTTATTTCTTGTGTTAGGACCTACTTGATATCTCTAGATTAAATTTCATTATACTTTTTTTATATATTTAAACATATGATGGACTATAATTTGTTGATATATGATGAACCTATTTGATGGTTCAATGGTTTTAATATATAGAATTTTATATGTATACTTTGATTATTCAATGTTTTTTATAGATTGCATATTAGTTAAATATTTTATGTATGCTTTGATGAAATTAGTTATATTATTTATGACATGTGTTAGTTCTAGAATTAGTTAGAATAGTTATTATCCATTAGTTACATGTATTAACTAGTTATCTTTTATGATATTAATTCTATATGCCCTTAAGACCTCCCCTTAAGACACTAAAAAATGATGAAATTACTTATATTACTTATGACATGTGTTAGTTCTAGAATTAGTTAGAATAGTTATTATCCATTAGTTACATGTATTAACTAGTTATCTTTTAAGATATTAATTCTAGATCCCCTTAAGACACTAAAGAATGATGAAATTAGTTGTATTACTTATCATATCTAAACAAATCATATCATCTAATCAAATAAAACCATGTAATCAAATCATCTAATCAAATTATATATCATCAAATAAAATCATCTATTCAAATCAAATCAAATCATATCATCTAATCAAATAAAACCATCTAATCAAATCATCTAATTAAATCATATATCATAAAATAAAATTCTCTAATCAAATCATCTTTAATCAAATCATATCAAATCATATTGATCTAATCATACCATCTAATCAAATCATCTAATCAAATCATAAAATCATATCATCTAATCAAATAAACCCATCTAATCAAATCATATATCATCAAATGAAATTCTCTAATCAAATCATCTAATCAAATCATATCAAATCATCTTATCAAATCACCAAATATATGTCTCGAATCAAATATAAGTACATCTAATCAAATATATATGTTTCTAATCAAATATATGTCTTGAATCATAAACCGAGTCTCAAATAAAAGATATGTTCAACATGTCCTAAACTAGGGAGTCATCTAGGCACATGGGAATAGAGAGACCCTCTGAGTGACTACCATGAGCATCCTCTGGCTGTGAGACAATAACTGATCCCTACGAATATAAATGCATGTATATATAATCAAAATCTAAAATAATTAAAATATCATAAATGCATGTTTAAACTTACATATTTTTAAAACTTACCTGACCACTACTAGGTATCACATCTTCTAGATCGCTCCTATGAAAAACATCATTTGGCTGTAAAGCAGCAAATGACCCTTGTAAATTTAGTGTACAATATTTGGTTAAATATATGTATATATATTATGTAAAGTACTTGAAATATATAAATACATGTGTACACATGCATGCTTAAACATACATATATCTAAAACTTACCTGACCACTAGTAGGTGTCAAATAATGTGGATCTCTCATAGGAAGATGCTCTAAGCTGACACTAGAGGTAACATGCTCTGCTAACTATGCCTACAAAATATTATACATTGAACAAACATCAATACACATGTCTGCAATTAATTGTTCACTAAAACTCCTAATAAAAAAGAAAAGAAAATTTTATATATTGTACTTGGGTCTCAGGAGTAGGAGGATCATCAGCATGCTACACCATCATATCATCAACTGAAACTACATCACCCACACCACCTAAGGTCCTGAACCTCTGTAGTAATGAGGAGTGTAGTGGTAAGACTAGCTGGGAGGGGAGTGATGTAGAACCTGAACCATCTGAATGCAATAACATATCCATAAATGACCTTCCATCAGTGCCAACATCCACCTGACCCAACCCACACAACTGCTCATCAAAAGTTTCTAGGCCCTCAATGTTGATGTGTACATCTCTAATTTGTATACCTGGCTCTACAACTGTAGAGTGATCTGTGGGTGCACGACGCTCTACACTATGCTATGCCTAGCTAGTAGATGGTGCATCCTATGTTTAGTGGAACTACAGGAACCCATGCAATTGAAATGAAATCCTTGACTGAATGTATTGGGATCATGTGCATGTCGGTAATATGAGAATAGGCCTACAGGAGATCCTCCAAAAAGTAAAGGACCAAATCTGAGGTACTCTGATGACCTGACAGTGCTCGTATCTCTCTAGGTATAGGAAGACCTACAACTCTATATGTCTCCTCGGTCACACCTATAGTAGTACTAGACAAAGCCTCAGAAGATGATCTAGATCTGCTCGGTCTAGTCAAAATGTATCTACCCACTGAATTTGAAGTGATGGATGTAGCTGGAGAATAAATTTGTCCTATACTATCCACAACTCCCCTTTAAGAAGCAATGATGACTCTATCTACAGTAGAAACCATCATCGGTGCCACTACCGAAGTCCTATCCCCAACCAGCTATCTATGAGGCTGCACAACTCGCAACCCTACCAAGCCCCTGACCATAATATGATGGGAGATCTAAATAGTTGACCCTAAGTCCCAAATGGAACTCAGTGTACAACTGTTGTGCAAAATATAATGGAATCTAGTCATTATTTGGATAATGACTGTGTGCTACAAGAAATTGATGGTAAATCATACATGTGATTTGAGGTATCACACACCGTGTGATCTGATATGCCCTCACCACTAACATCCCCTCATAATGTGGGAAAACATCTTGTTTGATTGTTTCCTTGGGGATGAGGCTCTGAACCATCACCAAGGAAACATCTCCCAAGACCTCCTCCTTCAACTCTCAAAAAATGGTCTAAGCTACCTGAGGTGTGAAGGAGGAGTGAGACCTCAATTTGGTAGTCATAGTCTCCAAACTAGTCATATAGTACCACACATATCTCTATATACCATCCCCTACAGATGTATGGATAGACTCTCTAAGTTGAGTTATCTCTATATTAGAAATATGAAAAATAGTTTTC